>JAHXMU010026336.1:1393840-1431308 GCA_019455685.1 Philornis downsi | reverse complement strand
TATTCATTTAATTTGTTCCAAGTAGATTTGTTTACATCAATTTTTGAATATGATATCTCTCAAATGGCCGCCTCTGGCGTTGATGGCGTATTGTGCCCTTTTTGCAGCATTTTCCATCGTTTTCGCCAACATAGCGGCTATTTCTTCACGAATGTTGTCCTTGGGGTCTTCACGGTCCTTGGCTTGTTAACGTAAACCTTTGACTTCAAATGTCCCCACAAGAAGAAGTCAGCGGGCGTCAAATCGGGCGAACGCGGTGGCCAGTCCAAATCACCACTTTTCGACATCAAACGGCCCGGAAACAAATTCTTCAGAAAATCGATTGTTATGCGACTTGTGTGCGGTGGTGGTGCGGCCGTCTTGTTGAAACCAGAACTGCCTCATACGCTTTCGACGAATAATTGGCATCACAAAATTGGTCATCATGTCGCGATAACGCTCCTGGTTGATGGTAACAGCATGGCCATTTTCGTTTTGGAAGAAAAACGGCCCAATGACCGTTTTCGCACTAATGCCGCACCAAACTGTGACTTTTTCGTCATGAAGAGGCAATTCTTGAATCTCCTGAGGATTTTCAGTGGCGTAAATACGGTAATTTTGCTTATTTACGGTCCCATTCAATGTGAAATGGGCTTCATCGGACATGATAATTTTGTTCCAAAATTGTTCGTCATCATCGGCCATTTCGATGACTCGTTGGGCCCATTCCAATCGACGAGGCTTGTCCGCAGGCAACAATCTTTGCGGCAATTGAATTTTGTACGGGAACAAATGCAAATCAACGCGAATAATCCGTTGTAAAGTGGACCGAGCCATGCCCAACTGCTGAGAACGGCGTTTTTGGGATGTTCTTGGGGACCTCTCAACACTGGCTCGTGGTGTTCTTAGAAGGCGCACTTCTCACATTTTTTAATATTTTAAAAGCACGTTGAGTTTTCAGAATTGACTTCTTCTGTTGAATGTAAATTTCAACTATTTCAGAGCGCTCGCGTGGCGTGTATTGTTCCATGGTAAAAATCTGTTTGGACTGATGCTTCAAACGCGGTATGCCATTAAGCGATCTGACATCTCTGTCAAAAGTTATGGCGTTGCCAGATGGGTCCGTCGAATATGGGCAACCCTGTATATATATTTTTTTTTTTTTTTGCTACATAGAAAGCGTTCGCCTCCTTCTGATACCCCACTTACAGAAAAATGTACAAAAATGTACATATTCATTGCAAACTGCATTTGGTCTATAGACCAATTCATAAGAACGTTTAATGAACGTTTATGTAAGTCAATTTACCTGACTGACTCCGTGAATACGAAATCGCTTTGGAACAGATGAGAAAAGGACCAAATGAAAAGCAGTAACAACAACAGAATGAACTGCAAACAGAAGTATAGAAAATAATTTAGCTTTCTTAAAACGTCATGAAATCTGTGTGATATTTTAAAATTGTTACTAGGCTTCTATTCCAGTAGTAGCACAATTTTTCCCAATGAGGGGAATTTTATTTATTTATCAAAATGTATCAAAATTAAACAATTAAAAATTTTCCGCTTTGATTCAAATTAAAATTGCATTTAACAAATTGTTATGGTCTTCATGAGTTAAGTTCAAACACATGTTCATAACTACAAAGCGAGTACAACGAGCAACTTACAGCTTTGAACTATATCTGACTTTTTTCTAATGATGATACGATACTGTGCTAAAAACCATTCTAGTCGATTGTAATCGTCCTCGAGCAATATGGCGTACTCCCACTAATAGAAAAAACGGTGAAATGACTCACATTCTTCTACCCTTTTTCTAATTATATGTATGTAATGTGTACTCGACCTAGTAATCTAGTTCGCACACAAATATTGGTTGCGTTTTTTTTTGGTATCCCATATGGGATACAGGTATAGGATACCAAGAAAACACATCGGCGGTCAGCTTTAGCTTGGCAGCATTGCTATTTATGAAATGTTTATCCATTTTGGTTTGTTCTTATTCCTAATCATTTTATCATCCAAACAAATCCAAAACAAACAACTCCATACGAACATACAAGTACATCCACACATCGAGACAAATCCATATAAACGGCAATAACGCCAATAAAATTAACAACTTGTATTTACATTATTTGGCGTTCTCCTTCTTCTTTAACCTCTTTGTTTACTTTTGCATAGAGAACTTGGTCGCATTGTTATTTTCCATACTTTTCTACTACTTTTTTATACAACTTATTCCCAATTAGCTTAGCGTGCAAAATTGTCCCCGTTAGCGTTTACCGGATAGCATTTGTATGGCGAAACATTTACACAGGGAGAAAAACGGATACAAAAGTACTGAGGACGAATTCAAACTGACCACTTTTGTTACAAAAAGCTTATCAGAAAAATTTGTGGACAAATTTACAACCGTGTATAGCAATTTGTATGCACACTGATACAGTTTCGGTAATATTTTAATAACGACCACGGACATACTTTGACTCTATTCCGGGTTCATTTCCAGAACGATTTTGAGACATTTTGACAACACTTGTCTCATGTTGGAAGCAAATAATCGCATTTGAATGGGGAATTCACCCACGGCTGAAATTGTTTGGATTTATTTAATTATAAATAATTTATTTGCACATATTGTTGTTATTATTTGGACGTATTTAATTCATAAGCAACAGGGGAACATAAAAATGTATTAATTTTAATAACTATAAAAATATTTTAATATACTTAATTTTTAAATCAGTTTGAATCGGAGGCTTGTAAATTAATTTAACGGCTTAAGAATGAAAATAATTGTCGAAACTTTTGTATATTTTTGTTATTTTATGCCCTAAGAAACACTATTCTACTCTGAATTACAAAATTTTTAACATGAAAAAGTTAAATATATTCAAGATTCATTATCAAGTAATCATTTCAGGCTCATTTAAAAACAATTTCGTCGTACATTTCAGGAGTGTCATCATTAACAGTGTTTTTTTTTTTTTTTTTTTTTTTTGTATTAAACTATCGGGTTTTGAACAAATTTCGAATCATTACAAAATTTTCAAATATGAAAGTAATGTTATGTCTAATTTTCGACACTTGAAATAAAAATAATAGGTGAACTAATACGGAAATTTCAATGATCTGATCTGAATTAACACAGATCAAAAAAAAAAAAAAAAAACAAGCGGAAGACTTCAGTCTCATTCAATCGACTTAGAAAACCGTGAAGCAGTTTCAGCTATTTTAGATGATTTTGTCTCAAATGTCATTTTACATGTCAAGTATCTACCCCAATAATGCAGGTTACAATGTGGTAGTAGAATTAATTTATCCGTTCATAGATTTTAGCAGGACGGTATTTAAAAAAAATACACTTTTTGTTACCAAATAAGATTTGACTTATCGGAGGATCAAGAAAACTATTAAAATGGAGTTGACTGAACTGTTTAGGAAGCCAACATTAAGTTCTAAATCTCGGACTTGTTTTGTCGTGACTTGCATCGAAATCGTCCGTCTGCATTCTATTTTCAACTCGTTCGGCTCTCTTGCAAATATTTATTCTAACAAAGTACGTTCACAGGAAGTTTTTATAACATTCGACGAATTTCCGCGGCAAAAATTTCATTTCAGGAACAAAATGTTATGCAACTTCTTTGCTCAACAAAAGCACATATTGTAAAAATTGTTGAAATCACTTTTTGCACTGGCCAAACCGAACTTAATAATAATATTTATGATTGGAAACTTAATATTATTTATGATTGAAAATTTGGTGTAGATATGGTAGCAAATTTAGAAGTAGAATTATTTCTGAGATTCGATGTACAAAACAAAAACAAATTCCTTTGCTCCTCATGGATGAGATATGTGAGAGTTTCTTACATTCAGTGACTTTTACACACATTCCATTTTTAGACTCACTCAACGGGCAGTTTAACGACAATTCCCAACGTCACAGTTTGAGAAGCGTTAACAGGACTTGCCGATTATTAGACTACTGGAAGTTTTTGTCAGACACGTCAAGTTAACCGCCGCTCAAACCATGTGGCAGTATGCGGGTTTTAACCCGCAGTCAAATTTTCTTAGGGACTTATTTGCATGTCCAAGAAAATTGAAAATTATTTCTTATGACCTCCAATTAATTTCATTCATTAAATGTCTAAGCACAAAAACGCTTTACTCAGCTTTCGCTATTTATTCATTACAAAGCATAGACTTTCATGACAATTCAGTTTCATTTCGTTTTCAATATTGCAGTTGTAATTAAAAGTATTTCTTGCCCGAAACATGAATGAAAACTCGCATTGATTAAATTATCCTGTTACCACTGAGCATAGTTTTTTATTAATGAATAACTGGCAATTTTTTTTTAAAAAATTCTGAAAATGCTCATAGATTCATATTCAAAGTTGGATTTAGTTCGTTTAGATCCAAGAAAATAATATATATTGACTTAGTCCATTTTTTTTTCTATGTTTATTAGTGTTTTCCAATAAAGTTATATTGGTTGAAATGGTTCTTTCCTACTTCGCCGATTTTGAGCAAAGTTAAACTTAACTTATGCCAAATATCGACCTCTTAGCTCAAGCTTAACCACCCCTATTGTGCTTCCTATGGTTATGGGTATAGTGAAAAAGATCTTTTCATTTGAAAATTGGACGCAAAAATATGGTTGTATATAATGTAAACTAAAGCCTGAATTAATTATGCTTTCCTGCTGAACAATTCGAGTGTCAAGTTGCGAAAACCAACAGGCTTAAATACCTCTATTGTATTTTAGACACACGGCTCTTGCAAATATGAGTGCCATTGAAATGAGTTAGACTCAGGCAACTCAAACCGAAATTCGTTTTAGAAAATTTTAAAGTATTTGAGCCATGGACACGATAAATCTAGTAACTCGATTTCGAACCCAGCAATAGTCTGTAGTAACATTTTGGCAAAATCGTCAAATGTGATAAAAGTCAAAAATAATTTGATAAAACTATATTTTTACCGGTTAATATAAAATACTGTTTTTGTGAAAACTTTCAAAGTATCTATACGTATTCACTAAAGCTGGACGTTCATACCGCAACCATTCTAAGGTCTCGCAAACAAAAAGGCTGATTTGAATTGGTATATTCGATTCATCTTAAATTTTTTCCTATTGTAATATATCTCATTTCTCTCAGGCGCCCCCCTTGTAAATGCTATTAAACAGTGAAACGTCAACCAGAAACCTCTATAACTTTGCACACTATATTTTTTTGTGTGTGTTCTACTTTAAGACAATAAAATGAATAATAATAATAATATGAGGTTTTTCGAACATAAAGATTTAGACTTGGCTATCTGCTGCTGCACTATTTTCCGGAACATACCTATATTTATAGTACACTCTGAACATCCATGACCAGATTTCCGTCATTACATGAAGGGACCCATTTATAATTATATTCGTTTTCCTCCTTGTTGAAGTAATTATTGGCTGACGTTTGGTGATAACTAATTTCGTAACTAACTATATAAGTTCGGTCAAGTTGCTTTAGACGGAGTTTAACAATTCTTTTCTATTCTATGTCTGTTTGATCTCACATTCTGTACATTATCAAGAAGGTTAAAAAGCTACTCGGACAATTTGGTGTTTACTTGACTCAGTATTGTTCGAGAGCGGGTCAAAGATGAACACCAGCTGATAGAAAATACACAATATTTTTTATATAGGCATTAACGCACAAAGCTTCTTTGATGGTGGCTGGTTAAAAGTGTGTTACGTAAGACAACGTCAAACTCCATTCCACACACATCAGCAGTGGCTGGTTGGAAGGTTCTAATGCATAAAATATTATAATCCGGAACAAGCACCAAGTGATTACCACTTGTCTCTGCCTATGGCGGATGATTTTGCTGGTAAACAATTTGCTTTAAGAGAACTTTGTGGAAAACAACTGTTCCAGTTTTTTGTCGATAGGAACGATATATTCTTTGGGAGAATTCCTTCAAAATGGCAATAAGCTGTAAACAAAGCCTTCAATAGCATGCAAATAATGAAAATAATGTAGTACATTATTCTCCCCCAAAAATGGGCAAATGTAGTTAATTTTTCGAACTTTGTGGTATCATATTTCAAACACTATCTCAGACCTCATTCCAACTTAAAGACCACTGGACGTTTTATTTGATATCCGATCTCGGATCACTGGCAAAGGATTGTTTTGAGCGATGCTCATCTCATATTTGGTGCTCAACTGGATTTGTGTTTAAATAATGACGTTATGTATACGAAGTTCAAATTCAATCACTTATTACCATTTTGAGTCGTTAATGCCGTTATTTACATGACATGTTGTTTTCAAAAGAATAATATTCTCTTATGTAGAAAAGTAAATACTCACTCCTTACAAATTTAACAAGAATATATAAACATTGTAGACAAATAAAACAAAAATTTCAAATTGCCATTACTTTTCTAAACGTTAGCTTGAATTATTTTCGTAGAGATTCTTTCGAACGATAACAGAGACAGTAACCACTGTTTGAATGTGGATAACAAATGATTATGTCATATGGGAGGTCGCATTGCGACCTTTGGAAGTATAAAATACATCAATGGTGGAAAGAAGGAGTCAAAAGGCCTTCTAATATATGTGAAAAAGGGCTGAATGTCGTCTTCTATCTTAATTTTATTTTATATAACGTATCCCTAGGGGAAAAAATACTATAAACTTTTACTTTTCTTAATAGAATTGTGAGAGCAATAAAATTATTAGATAGCCATCCGAAGAGGAGCGTCTGTATGAGGTTTTCAAAAAAGTCTTATTATAAAAATTCAAATATTTTCCCATGAGGGTATTCCGTCCATTTAAAAGGTATACTAATGACGAAATTGTTGCAATAACGGCTTCCAGAAGGGCTTGCATGGAATACCTTCAAGATGGCCTTGCGTTAAATTTTTAAAAAATAATTTTCCTTAATGTGGATTGGAATTTGTCATAAAAATCGATAAATTTCCTGTCCCATTTAATAGCATTTGAATATCACACGCGACGTAAGGCTATCGGCCTACTTAAAATTTGGCGCACTCTAATATTTTGCCTGATCATAGTCGAACACTATAAATGACTTCTTACCGATTTTTCGAATTAAAATTTTTTCCTGTAACTTCTCATTTACAAACTAATTAATGATAATTAATTTACATTTTTGTTGTTTTTTTTGCGAAAAATTTCGCGGATTAACTTTGCCCCATCTGGTGCTGCAAAGTGTAAAGCGCATTCCAATGTTAAGGCCGGTTTATATCAACGCTACAAAATATACCGCTTCAATCGAACACAAACGCGCTATTCGTTGTCGTCGCTTGTCATTATACGTCAAATTGAGGAGTAAAATGTACTGTTGTTATGCATTTTAATATTTTCTACAATGCAAATAGCAATTGAAACTAAATGTTTCTTTCTCTTGTTCATGTTTACATGTACAAGGAAAATATGTCTTGCTTTCCCATCTTTCAAGAAACGGAAAACTTAAGACAATTGGCAAAAAAAATGATGCAAATAGCGTTTTTTTAATTATATCTCTTAGAATCGCTGTCGCTTGTGATTCCTGTCGCTCCCACGATAAAGCTGCATAAGAATTTAATTGTATATATAATTTAATGATACTTAGGAGCGTTTTGTCGTGTCGTGTTGTTTTGTTTACGTCCCCCTTCTGTGCTGTTCCATACTGACATAATTCCATGTAGAAATAACTGAAAAGCCACACGTGCAAGAGTAAGTTAGAAACTCAAAACTCAATACCATCACATATTTTCACTAATACTACAGCAACCGTAGTTGATTGGTTTCAAAACCGCTGTTCCAGCTGTTAAATACCTGTCATCTGAATTGTTGTTTACTTAGTTTGTTATTTACGAATATGTAATATAACTATTCGTACTCGCACCGGTACTATGTATGTAACATACATCCAACCTGCAATTAGTTACTTGCACATGTAGCTCCTTGCTAAAAAAAATTAATTCCGCTTGGTATCCTTACCAGCCTTTGATTAGTTTTTTCTAAATTGATTTGTTTGGAGCACAACCTCGGTGATTGCATTTGTTTAAAGTAAATTTTATTGTGAATTAAACTAGTTATAAGTTTGAAGAATTAAAAAAAGCTAAAAATATGTTTATATTAAAGGAAGATTCATCGGCGAAAACTGTCAAATTTTAAATGCGAAATTATATTAAATTCGTCAGCATAATCTAATAACGTACAATCCTCTTTAAACGCGTTCAAGCTATAAACCAGTATGTGAAATGTATCAAATTAAGCCGCATTCCGTGGCAAATACTTTTTTCTATGTTTAAGTTGCCGCCGACAACTTTGCTTCGGCTTCACTACGTTCTTGTCAACAAATGTTGTGAAATAATGCACAGTGATCATAAATTATAACTTATTACACTAATGGCTAGATATACAGGGTGGCACACCAATTGCGCTACAATAAGAAACTCAAATAACTTTTTAACCATTTTATTTATTTTTTTTTTATTGCATGGAAAAATCAATTTAATTTTATATAAATAATTGGTTTTGAAGGTGACAGGCCGTAAATGACACCTGATCAGAAAATTATTTATTTCCTCAATTATTATTTTATTGGACTGCTTCAATTTGGACGAATTCCTAGATTTCGTTTGTTTACCTCTTGCTTGACATACTCCCTATAAAAAAAGTGTGGTGCAGTCAGGTCAGATGATCCTGGGGACCAACGGATAGTAGAGCTTCTGAATACTAATTTGTTTGAGAATTTTCGTTGGAGCTCCGCCATAACCGGTCTGACTATGTATGCAGTTGCTCCGTCTTGCTGGAACTAAATGCTGTTGGAACGGATACGTCTTCGGCGCAGTTCTGGGTAACGAACTTTTCAACATTTTTAAATAATTATTACGCCGTAGCACGATGCGTGCGCCCCTCTCTGTTTGATTTATTACAATTACGAGGTGTGTTCAAAAAAGGTGAGTTTTTATTTTTCTCAAAAATATTTATTTATTCATCAATTTCTATTTTATGTCCTTTAAAGTTGTCCCCCTCAGATATAACACACTTGTGCCAGCGTTTTTTCCAATCCTCGAAGCAGTTCTGATATGCACTTTTTGATATGCCCTTAAGTTCTCTCACCGATTCGGTTTTTATCTCCTCAATCGTCGCAAAATACCGTCCTTTCATGAGTCTCATCAATCTTAGGAACAGGAAAAGGTCGCTGAGGGCCAAATCTAGTGAATACGGTGGCTGAGGCATGATAACGGTGTAGTTTTTGACCAAATAATCTCTCATAAGCAAAGATGATATGATAAATCATGATGCAAAAGTCATGGATATTTTTCCACAATTCCACGCATTACTTCAATTTAATACTCCTAATTTACCGTACGACCTTGTGGTAAGAACTTCTGATGCACTACGCCATTGTAATCGAAGAAAACAGCGAACAAAACATTTGATCAAACTTGGCGTGCTTCTTTTGGTCTTGGCTTCCCTGGACTCTTTCATTGGAACGATTGGGCTTTAGTTTCGATGACATAACCATATACCCATGATTTGTCACCAGTTATGACCCTTTTAAGCAAATCTGGATCATCGTTGACGTCTTTCAACAATTCCTGAGCGATGCTCATGCGACATTGTCATTCATGCTTCATGCCCAACATTTTCGAAAAGATTGCATGGCATGAGCCAACCGATAGATATGCAGCCATACTCAGCGGATTCTCTAATTGTGATTCGACGATTCTCCATAACAATTTTCTTCACTTTCTCAACATTTTCAGCGGTTGTTGATGTGATGTGGCGTCCAGAACGGGCGTCATCATTCACATCTTCTCGACCTTCCGTGAAAAGTTTGTATCACTTGTAAACATTTTTTTGACTCAGAGTACTCTCATCGTATGGTACTGTCAACATTTTAAGTGTTTTTGAGCACTTAATTCCATTTTGTACAGAAAATCACTGAACACGCAAAACACTTGTCTTACTTATGCCTCTCACAAACAAACTGAACATGCGATTCGAGACGAGTGTACCAACATGAAAAAAGTAATTATCGAAAGTCGTAGACCGCGAAATTTTAATAAAAGCCTAATGATTGATAACTTATTTTGAGTTTAGTACAATTTGATGAAGGATATAAATCTGGAAATATTTGTGTTAAAATAGGTAATTTGTATGGAAGGCACCGAAAGGAAGGGATTCCCGGTTGGCTTAGCAAATTTTGCCAAACATTGCAATATAATATATTCGCCGAAAATTTAAATTACTGTTATCTACAAGTTAGGGTTTTAGGAGTTACAGCGGAAAAAATTAATTGTGGAAAATCGGGCAATTTGTATATACATATATACCATATATACAATTTTAAAATTGTAAGAAATTAAGATTTACTGCAATTATCGTGGCCACGAACCAGCCAGACAGACGGACGTTGCACAGTCGAATTATAAAGTCATGAGACCTATTTTATCAAAAGATACCTGATACTTTAGACGCCTACTTCTGAGGGTTATATTTTAGGCCGTATCAAATAACATGTATCTCCATTCCTCCGGGTGAAGGTATAAACGTGTACCCGCGATTTACATTTTCCGAATGTGCACACAATGAAATACAAAGATTTGCTATAAACATCAAGTACATCATTGGAAAAGTGAAAAATGAGTGGTGCTGGCAACAAAAGTACTTGGGCAAAACTGCTGATCCTATTGGTTTAATGTTCCAACAACTCTCGTATCGTATCTAATTTTCCCTACTTTTGTTTTCTTTTTTTTTTTTGCCTGAAGATTTAGAAGGCCCGCTATTGCTACTACTTTCATTTTCCGCCGCTGAAACTGAATAAACAAACACATAAGTAAAAGTACTAGAATAAACATGTGTTTGTAATTTGTAAATAAAAAACTTCATGTGTATGGGTATGTGACAGTTGGCACATATGTTTATGTACTCGTACACGGCTTTAACTTGTTTATCTTCGACTTTGGCAAGGCAAATGTGAATGAAAGTGTTGATCCGTCGATGGAGTGGATGCAAGGAAGAATGAAGGGCAAAACCATTTTATTCTGAATGCGTGTATGAGGCTTGTTTCCTTCTTTTCAAGTGCTGCTACAGGATGCGCTTCATTGCCATTTACCGCGCTAACAATCAATTTGTTTTTCCTCTTATTGGCGGTATTTGTTCCTTTATTTGATGTTCATGGCGCACACACGGGCACCCAAACGTACAAGCACCTGAAGAGTAAGCTCTTAACTTCATAAGCACACACACTTATCCACATAGTGTAACTTAAGCATGTACATAAATATATAAAGACTTATTTATATACGTCAACATATCCCTAATTGTATCAAAGTGCGCGACATAAAGGCGCGATTTTAGAAAAAGTATCATTAAGTCAATAATTTTCAAACGACGTCGACGTTTAGTGGTTGGTACCACAAAAGCGGTAATAACTACGGAACTAGCTGTTTTGAAACGTGTGGAGGGCTGAGCTACTGATGAACTAATTGCTACAGTAAAGGCATTCCTGTCACCAGTCTTTTCCAAACAGGACACTACCAACATTTGGAGTATAGAGTAGACGGCAATTACCTGAAAGGATAGGTAGATGAAAATAACTAACTGAAGGTGGTCCTAATTCGATGAAGAATTAAACTAAAAATTATGAAAAAATTTCAATAATTTATTATGTTTTTCTATATTTGAACTACAGTGTTCGTCATATTAAATAATAGAAACAAACATTGTAGTCATTTCTTTCCTCCAAAAACTACATTTATTTTCTAAATCTACTTATAATTTTCTTTGAAAGAGAATCGAAAAACGACCTTTGCTGCTTAGGGTAACACAGGAAAATCAATTGAAGAATTATCTGCGTTTACACGAACATCTTTGTCAGTTTTGTTTGTAAGAATCCAGCACAGTACTGACTACACACCATCACCAAATACTCAGCTTTGTTAATGCAAAAGTGCGCGTAGTGCCAAACAAGGGGCAGCGAATCGCTCAGTTCTTATTCATTTCTGTTCTGAAGAATTGTAGCTTACTGAAATTAATAAAAGAAGCCACAATAAATGAATTATATCTCACTGCAGGCTTCTCTTTGGAAGTTACATAGGAATAATTCATTTTCGCTAAATCCGTCAACTTGTATGGATCATTTCGAAACTAAAAGTCAATTTCGAAACTAAATATTTACTATACACCTGACGTGTGATAAAATTGGCTGCATTTAGTGCAATTGAAAGGAAAATACTAAACTAGGAATACAAAGTTTAAATACCAGATAACGAATAGTTACTCTATCGGTTTTCCCAAATATTTCCAAATACGATAAAACAATATATTCGATGTTGTACGTACGCTTCGTCAGATAATATATATTTAGTGCGGTCAATTCAGTGAAAACGGCTATTTCTAGCATTTTTTTAACAAATACGCTCGCTATTAAGGCGGTTCTTTTAAAAGTTATGTTGTAGCGGCCATGTATTAATTTACTTATATGCTATAAATATCGTACATAAATATTTAGTTAAACTTTTTCAATCATTCATCAATTTTATTAATTTCTAAATGATTCAATTTGTGTTAATTTTGTTTGTTTTAGTAATTAACTGACATTGTTTTTCGAGAGTATTCATATATATTAATTGAGGGAATTAAAAACACTCGAATTTATGCAAAATGCTCACTAATGTAAATCTCCGGCATAATTCTCATTTATTGCATCATTGCATTGTTGCTAATCTTGTTGTTGAGCATATATCACTCAAACTTATAACTCCGAAATTGCAGTTGTGATAACGGAACTCTAAATGTTTTCTTCTTATATTTTAAAACTATTGGTTTCATGTTTATGATCATTTTGTGTTCTGTTCATTCGCTATTTGGAGATCAACAAATAAAGTTCAAACTCTTGTTTAAGCGGAAGAAACGGTCTTTCCCTTAATAACTAATCCTCTCATAGAGGAATAAATGCTAATAAGTGTAGACGTTGTTGGACGTTACCGTCTGCTCCGACTCACTTTTCAATAAATTAAATACAGAAAGAAGGTAAAAACGTTCTTGGACGGATTCGTCTGGTCCGTTACGCTTGATTTCTGTGAATAAAACACCAAAAGAATCCCCAACAGTGAATATTGAGGAATAGTGGTTATACCCCAATTTCGGACCTAACCTGTCTTTGAATTTCAGATATATTTGTCACAATTATCAGCTTTCTCGATTAAGTGGCAACACTTCTATCATGCTTAGATCGACATCATGAATAGTGATCATGGATATGTGTGCTCTATGGAGTATAAAACAAGTATTTCTAATTGTTGCAAGTGGAATGGAAAAATGAGTAACCCCCTTCTATAAAGATATCAAAACAGCTTTTCTACCAGTCTGTAGATGTGGTGCTATTTCTACAGTTCATTTTCTCCCACAAAAATGTCTATTCAATTTAATGTACACATTCAAATGAAAGCTGATTCATCTAACGTATTAAGTATTTTTGATCAAATGGGTTTCATTACATTTAATTCGTTTGACCGATGCCCGGCCAGCTGGCTGTTAGATATTTTATCTACTTTAAACCTTCAAAAATTTTTTTTAACTTGTCATAGCCCAATATTATGCCAGGGCGTCGGCGGTCGCAAATTGACGTAAATTGACCGATTCCGCGAAATTTTATTTGTTCTCCGTGACTTCACAATCATAGAATGCAGTAACTTAAATTATTATCCTTTGAAAGGGTTAATAATGCTTGGAATAATTTACCTCCCATGCAAGTGACAGTTTTAACTCATATAATCTTAAGTTCATGTATTTTATGTGGATAAACCAAATTTATATTAAGTGTCTGATAAAGTAGAGACTGAGAATGAATAAGGATAGGATGGTCACGCCTGTTTAGGCACCTGCCATACGAATTAACCAGATTTTCGAAATTCAATATCTTATCTGAAATTTCTACTTTTTTATATCTTCATCCGAAAGAGTGGAAACATATCTCACTTAATACGGTAAAAATGTACCACCCAGAAGGAAGCACATCACAATAACTACCATAAACATTTACGACACGTCTTGATACTTGGCGAGGCCTAATATTTTGTCTTGATCGTAGACTTTGATTGTAAGTGGGCTATGTTTAGCATTCTATCATTCTACAAATTGGTCAATTTTTAGAAATTCATTTATTTTGCCTGTATCTCCTAACCCGTATACTGCATCGACCTGAATTTTTGTTCACTGTTTAGACGTCGATCGGTTAACCATGCCCAATCCAACATAAAAGATCCATTTAACCTACGTATTCATAGGCCCACCTCTGCTATCCGGTTGGACTAAATTCTGTTGAAAATGGTACACATTAAGGATTTGCAAAGGTAGTGTCGAAAAATGAAAATGGATGGCACGCGATATACGAGTTTACTCTTTAGAGAAACAAATAAATCAAAAATCTTTAGGCTTTGCCTTTATTACTTTAATTCGATCTTAAGACTAACTTATGAATAGTTTACAAGTGAGATTCTCGTTGAATAACTGCAACTGGATGCTAACGTTGCATTTTATTAGAGTGTGGGAATGGAATTCAAAAGTATAAAGTACATTAACTTGATACTTTTGAATTTCGCTACATTTTTTCATGTTTTCTGCTTAGTGATGGGATCGGTATGTAACTCCTCCACCCCTTGTTCAAAATACTCCTGAATTTTGCATTTTAGGTTTTACTATTTACTTCACAAATACGTGTTTATTTATGAGAAAAATTACTTATGTTTAGATATATATATATTTAATGTTAATGTTGTATAGTGCTTATATGCTATGATCAAAAATCTTTTTATGATAGATTTTTTTTTGTTAGTAGAACTTATAGATCGTATTTTCTAATTATATCTTCCATATTATTTTCGTTACATCTATTTACATGGTGTTGAATATTCTTTTCCTTAATATTTATTTTTATGTTATTTCGTTTCACAATGCAGATGAGTAGAATTACTACAACAACAATAACAATAGTTAATGTTACGTTTATACCATAAGATATATTTTTATGATACTTAAGCTCTTTTATTTCTTTGATATTTTCAAAGTGTTCTGTTACAATATTATTAAATTTTGGATTTACGTTTGGTGCATTTAATTTCTTGCTATCTAGATAAAAGCATCTTTCTTCAAATACAAATTTTTTATTTGAGAAAGTTTCATTATCAAAAGTTACAAAACAGTCATTGAAAATTACCAGAAAATTGCCTGTTAAGTTAAATTTTCTGTCATCACAATTTTGTGTTAATGTTTCTGCCCAAGCATTTTTTATAATGAATAATTCATCATTAATACTTAACACAGTCGTAATATTATTAAAAATAAACTTACATCTATTATGAAAAGTACTGTGTTTGCTTCTCTTTAGTTTCCTCAGAGGTTCATTTTCCTGGTATTTAAGAGCCATGTTATTAATGTTCACTATGTATTCTTTATCCGAAACTATTTCGAAATTATTGTTGTTTGGAATTGGAACTATCATTTTCAAATCCGTTCTAATATAACTGTGCGGTATTGTAACCGCAATGATTATAGTTTCATCGCTATAAGCCATAATTCCTACTTTCAACATCTTCAGTTTGTAAAAGTAAATTTCAAATTGTACTACTTCCTGTGTTGTCAATATACTAGAATGAATAATATTATTTTTTGCCGATACTACCTATATATTGTCCTGAATTTGGTAAATTTTATGCTCTAAAGTTTTAAGTTTTGCAAGTTGGTCTAAATAAAAGAGTCGTTTTATAAGTTCATTATTGCTTTTTTCTTATTTCGGCAAAAAAAATTCCTATTTCCTTTCTGTCATTTTCCACGGCGGTTTTTAGGTTTTCAAGGGATTTGTTTAATGAATTATTAATTATTATTTGCTTGTTCAAGATGTCAATAGAGTTGTGTGAATTTTGGTCTAAAATAGATAAATGCTCAAAAATGTCCTGTCTGTCATCGTCGTCCATCGTGCCAAACAACCATTTATATAGCTTTCCACCGGCATTTATAAGGCCTCTTTTACTCCTGTGTTCTTTTGGTATTAGAGTTTGAAGTTTCGATTTTATAAGATCGATTTCGTTTTGAAGAATTTGAATACTCTGGGACTCTAAATTTTCTATGTTTTTGCCTATGTTATTTAAAATATTTCCGACTTGTCTTAGATTTATTATGTGAAGCAATGTATTTGTTGTATTGACGATTTCTACTTCACCTGTCCTTATTTCAACAAATCCATTATTTTCCGTTATCTGACTGATTTGTAGTGTTGCTTGGTTCTGCCATATTAGTGACATCAGAAGTAAGGTCATTAGAACAGCCTGGAAATTTGAAAGGTCGTTTAATGTTAGTTTCATGAACGTTTGCTAGTGATTGTTTTCGATATTTTGGCTGTTCTTTATGTCTATCATTTCTATAATTTTTTATGAAGCCCTCTTGCCTCGTTTCTTTATAAGTTTCTCTTTTCTAATTTAGTTATGTTATTCGCAATGTTTTTGCAATACTACTATTATGGGCCCTGAGTGGTGTGTCTTTTATAGTTGAGTGGCATCTATTATTATAGAGTTCTGTAGCCTTTGACATTTGTTCTTTGATTGGTAGATTTTCCTCTATGCTAAGAGTTCTCATCTTTTCTGTGATTGTGTTATTCAGTCTTTCTACATCAGAATTTCCAGTGTGGCTATTGGGCTTTGAAAAATAAATACTTATCTGCTCATTTCTGCAAAATTGTTTTACATTGACATTATTAAATTCGTTGTCGCAAACTAGTTTCTTCATTTTGCCATTAATTGTGACATATAGTCTCAACTTTTCCACTAGGGTCAGGCTATTTTTGTCTTCTAAATGGAAACAAACAGCGTGTTTTGAAAACTTGTCAATGAACATAATAAAGTTTTGTTTTGAATTGACATATGTGTCTTTCTGTGAACTAAAATTTTTTCTTAATAGGATTTCTCTCTTATTTTCTGACAGAACAAATTTCGCAGTTATTAACAACCTTTTCTATTAAAAGCCTTAAATTTGGAAAAAACCCTTTGTGTTTCATTCCCTCATGATTGGAGATAATACCAGCATGACCAGAGTCTTTAATATGAAACAAGGATATCTGTTTTATGGCTTCGTTCTCTGATGTAAGATCTTTTGCAAAATAACTACATCTTACAAAGGATATATTGTTGTTGGATGAATGCAATTCAATTAATCTTGTCTGTAATTGGTTATACAAAGAATCGTTTAATTGGGAGTAAATTCCTACTTTCCCCTTCAAATTGTATTTTGTCGTTATTTTTTCGACGTTACTCTTTAAATTGGATCTTTCTATGAAAATTCTAGTGCTTCCAAACACAGTTTCTGGCTCCTTGTCTTTATTTTCCACTAGGATTATCTGAACTTTAAATCGGTTTACTACAGTATCCAGTATAGGAATATGATCATTAAAGTCCTCGAGTTAGGAATGTATTGTTGCCGCTGTTGAATCATTGCAGTTATCGCAATCTTCGATGTTCCTAATCTCATTAAATCCATAATGTAATCGATTTTCCCATCATATTCACCCAATTGAATGAGCCATCTTTGGATTTATATCCCTTGCAAATTTTTTTTTTATCTGTAACCACTTTAGTGGCAGATGATCAGTGTGTAAGTCAAATTCTTTGCGATATAAATATAGTCTAAAGTATTTCACACCCCAGACAACGGCAAGAAGCTCTTTTTCAATGGTTGAATAATTTTTCTCGTGCTCGTTTAATGTTCTTGATGCAAAGCTAATTGGGTGTCCCCCTTGAGAGAGAACTGCACCTAAAGCGTGGTTGCTAGCATCAGTAGTTAGTTTGAATCTTTTGTCAAAATCAGGAAACCTTAATGTAGGATGTTCCGTTATTAATTGTTTTAACTTTTTAAAAGACATTATATAATTAAGATCAGTACTGTTTACCAATTTATCTTTTTTTAGATAAGAAATCATTGGATATGCTTCAGTCCCAAGAAGGATTTAATTTGTTTTTGGTTAGTTGGTAATTTTAAATTGACTATGGCATCGATTTTACTTTTGTTCGGCATAAGTTCCTTCGGAAGTTAATATATGTCCCAAATAAGGAGTTTCCCTCGCCAAAAAATTACATTTGTCCACCTGGATCTTAAGATCCGCCTCTTCAAGAGTGGACAAAATTTTATTCAAACTGTCTATATGTTCTTGTAACGATGTGCTGAATACTAATAATGTCATCTAAATATACTACACATATTCTGTTAATATATTTTCGTAAAACCGAATTCATTAGCCTTTGGAAAGTGGCAGAAGCATTCTTCAAACCAAATGGCATTCTGGCAAATTCATAATGACTGAAAGGGGTTGAAAAAGCAGTTTTCTGTCTGTGTTCAGGTTTTACCAGGATTTGATGAAAACCTTTGGCTAAGTCAATTGTAGAGAAATACTGAGCTTTCCCCAATTTGTCCAATATAGATTCTATATTAGGAATTGGATACTTGTCAGCTATGGTGTTATCGTTAAAATTCCTATAATCAATAACAATGCGCCACTTTTTACTTTCGGAATTATCTTCCTTTTTTGGAACAATCCAAAGTGGGCTGTTATTCGGAGAGGTTATTATTCCCCGTTTCAACACATCGTTAACCTGGCGTTCAATCTCCTGTTCATGAACTTTTGGATATCTGTAAATTTTAGAGTATATAGGTATAGGTCTATCAGTTTTTGCAGCTATTTCATGTTGAATCTAATGAGTGAAAGGTAACCTTCTTTGTAAAAAAGTTTACTGTATCGGTTTAATAATTTTAAAATCCTACTATTTTCCTCCTTGTTTAATTTTGAATGTTTAACTAAATTTAGAAATGGACTTGGTGATGCCTCTAATGTACATATATTATATACATCGAAAGGATAAACATTAAAATGTATTTTCTTTGCATTGACTGACATAAAATTTCCTTCAAAATCTATTTTTACTTTCAGTATATGTAAAATATCTTCATCATCAGCATCATATTTTTTTCCGATTAAATCATTGACCATCCATTTAATGTAACCGTTTGTTTCAAATTCATCTGGGTATGGAGTTAACATCTGTTTATTTATTTCCGTAATTCCGTTTAATGCTCTAAAGTATAATTTATTTTCCGTTTCATTAACCTGAAAATTCTGCAGAGAATTTGGGGAAATTATGCTTGCCGTTGAACCAGTATCGACGAGACAATTTATTCTCTGATTTCTAATGGTCAGTGTAACTATCGGCAATTGTGAATTTGGGCTTCTGCGATAAAATTTTCAGAGTTTGGAATAGTCCGAGTCGACATTTTACTTTGTCCCGACGTTTCAATATCATGTGAATCGTTCGCATCGTTCTGTTCAACCCATATTGGGGTTGAAATTATTTGGTGGCGAATTCATTAGATTGTTATTTTTATACCGTGGATTGAGATTATTTTTTTCGAAGTTTCCCTGACCTTTTTTTTCAATAGGTTTTCGGTGACTGTAATCTATAGCTCTTCTATCGTCTAGTAGCCTGAGTTTCGTATATTTTGTGCTATTTGTGAGTTTTTTCTTTTGAAATGTAGGCTCTAACATGCCCATCTATTTTCTCGAGCAATAAATCTACTAAGTCTCTATCAACATTGGATGGCTCATAAATACCCGGTTTTCTTAGATCTACCTGATATATTTCATTTATTTCATATTTAGCAATCACAAAACAATTAAATAATTCTTTTAAATTACTGACCTTAATTCGTCGACAATAGTTAAAAATTTTCACATAAGTCTTTTGTGATTGGTTTCTAACATTAGCTTTTCCTTTATTTGTATCCATGAGGCTCCATAATCCAACTCTCTTAAGCTACGTCCAGCATCTCCAAGAATATTTTCATATATAACTATTTCTAGGCCATACTTCAATAGTTGTTCATTACTGTCATATAGGTTCATCGTTGATTCCACCGATCGTATAAAAGACCTTGTGTTGTGGTTTTTGTCCAAAGGCTTCAATCTGCGAAACTGTTCCATGATATCTTTTAGTTTCGTCAAGAGCACAAATTGAAGAGACTGTTGTTGCTGCTGCATCTGTTGTTGCTGTTGCATCTGTTGTTGCTGTTGCATCTGTTGTTGTTGCATCTGTTGTTGTTGTTTTATCAGTTGTTCCTGTTGCATCTCTTGCTGTTGATTTATCCGTTGTTCCTGTTGGAGAATCACTGCCTCCAACTGTTGCACCCTTGTGCTTAAGACCTGTAGTTGGTCATCATTCTCTGCCATGTTTCTATTGCTGCCTAATACGCTATTTTTACTCGGCATAGAATTAAGTTTTTGTCCACTCTTAATAGGAACTTATTATTATTTTTTTCTTTTTTTTTTCTTCTTTTGTTAGTTTTCCAGTAATTAAATTAACAGTTTTTCAAAACACTGCGGTTTAGAGGTGTACGTTGTCAACTTTATTCTTCGGAATTAAGCTTTACCGACTGCGCCAATTACAAGTTTACTCTTTAGAGAAACAAATAAATCCAAAATCTTTAGGCTTTGCCTTTATTTCTTCAATTCAATCTTAAGACTAACTTATGAATAGTTTACAAGTGAAATTCTCGTTGAATAACTGTTATTAGAGTGTGGGAATGGAATTCAAAAGTATAAAGTAAATTAACTTGATACTTTTTTATGTTTTCTGTTTGGTGATGGGATCGGTATGTAACTCCAGTAGCAGTACCTATCTAAAATTTTCCCTGCAAGTCCTAACACGCAGATTGCAGCAATTGGCCTTTGTTGCGCTCTATAAATTGAATTTAAAATTTAGGAAAACGAATTGCTAATCACACACCTTCTGGTATCTTCCATACTAATGACCAATTTAGACCATATCTTCTTAGCTTTTTATATTTTAAGTAGTTGCATTCCATTCAGCCACATTTGGAACTCATGAAGGAAATCAACAGCAGTACCGGGCCATACAGTACCATGCGAGAATGCAAATTGACCGATTTAGCGAAATGTAAAACGAATTATGATTCCAGTATACATGTTTCATAATTTTCTTCATTAATATTAGATGGTTGTAAACTTTTGAGTTCAATGTACATTCCATACTTTTGTACTTATAGGTATATGTTGATTCTCTATGATTACTAGTATCAAAATTTGGGTGCAAAAGACACACCCCTTGCAATATAATATATGTTTATATATAATATATTTTATATATTATATTATATATATATAATATAATATATGTTTATATATATAATATAATATAATATATTATATATATTATATATAATATATATATCTGTCAATGGTGACAACTACGACAAGTGCTGACACGAGCCCAAATTTTATTTCAAAGAAAACACTAAAATGAATCAAATCTCAATAATTATTACGTCCTTGTAAGAATTGAGAAATAAAAAAAAGACGATGTGTAAGTAATCCTAAAATGAAGTGTTTGCCAATTTTAAACGGAAATAATGATATTTGTACAGGACATTTGTAAGTCCACTGCAACTCCTTTCGAAAAATTGTTGAATTGATTCCGGCAAAACACCCCATCTGGGTAATAGAGCTGGAAGAGTTATGTATCCTGAATTGGATGGCTTGCGGTTGCATCTACCGTGTTGCTGGTTGCTGTTTTGGATTTAGCCTCCACGCCATATATAATATTGTCCAGAAAATTCAAGTTAACTTTTGTGGTTTAAAACATGTGATAAATCATGGTGAACAAGAAGAATTTGTTAAAAAAAAAAACAAGAATTGCGAAAAGTAAAAGGTTAAAGTAATAACTCTGAATCTGGTGATAGTCCCCATTTGACCAAACCCATTTAGTTGAAATCCAATTCGCTTGTTAGTTTTTTTAATATTTTTATCTGCCACTTCTCAAATATATCCTTACGAGTACTGCTGCGTAATTTACTGGCATAGGATCGCTTTGAAGTGAAGAAGGTGCTTCGGAAGACAAACTAGATGCCGATTATTAGTTGGTGGCAGTGATGCTGATGAACAAGATGCATTTGACTCCGATAGCCACAATTGTGAGAAATATATTCCTCCTCGACTGTTGTGGATGGGGAACAGGGGACGAAAAGTTGCATTTTTCGAGCATATTCATCTGTTATTGCAAAAATGGTCACTCATTCGGATCCTCCTTTGTTGATTCATTCCCTATTCCCTCACTTGTGGTGTACCTGTAGCAACTGTCATTATTTTACACACTTCTGTCAGAATTTATAGTAGCCCTCGGTCTAGTGCAAATTATGACAATGGAAACACCTGGACTTGACTCAAATATAAAATAAATAAATTTAAAATAAAATTAAATAATCTCTAATTCCATTAGTTACTATGTACGCAGTAAGACTATTTCAAATTCAAATTTCCCTTTTGTAAAAATTCGTGCACTGTAATGTTTTGCGAAAAGCGAAAAAATCATCAGACCCGCAATTTCTGCATTTTTACACCAATGCAGGCTGAAACTACTGTACTGTTTATTTTGCTAAACGCTGTCGTTGACTTAATTAATCACGGAAGGGGCTATTTGCTGCACTATCCCACTTTGGCCGAATCCAAAAGGCTCAAGTATCACAAATATCAATACTTTTTGTCTAGGCCATTAAAGCTATATTTAATTTTTCGATAACAGATCTGATCAGATTCAATATTTAATAACTACAGCAAGCGTTGGAATATCGCATCAATACGAAACTTTATCGTGATTTGAAATGAAAAAAAAAACAAAAGGTTCAATTTTGTTGGATTAGAGTGCAAATTATTTTCCAACGACTCCAGGAATAACAATGAAAAAAGTTGGACGGGCACTATAAGGTTTGTGCAGGCCCAGGCCATGTATTCATAACTATAGTACTCAAAACCGAAATATAACAATTGGTCAATTCTAATAACCGTTTTAACTAATTTTTTCGTTTCGGCTTAGCAGCTATTAAAATATTTCAGTATGACTTTACGTTAAATAAATTAAAATGCGTGAAAATGGTCCGAAATCGATTCTGAAACAAAACCAATGTGTTGTTCGCGGATTTTGGCAACAGTTTCATATCGTCATCAGATTGTAATACAATTAAAAACTTACAGTTTTTTTTGCCGGCTTATTTTGCATGGAAATGTCTTTCCTAAACGTTTCTTTATTTTTTTTTTCTGAAAAAGCAATTTGCTAGCGCAAACATGTGTGCGCAAATATTTTCAAAAATAGTGTCCAAATGTAATAATTTTACTCCAAAAGGTTTAAAAGCCTGTTATCAGGCTAATCAATGCCTAGAAATGAGCTTGGCTAAAGAAATGCAGATGGACATCTAACCATCTAATTGAATTTGAATATTTGGAAATTACGTTTCACTCTTGGTCTGATTATATCAATATTCAGCACTGGTTTGGCTCTAACGTGGAAAATTTCTGGACTCACTACATCCTATCAAAACCTACCCAAACATATAAAACTCTGCAAAATAATGTGACTGTTCCAGTAATATTGTCTCCATTGGTAAATACACAACTATATCTATGAGTATATGTATATGTACGTCAGTTTCGCTCTTCAGAGTCGTTACGTTCGACATTTTTGAAAATGTATAATCATTAGTATGATTCCAAAACACAGATTTTATCTAAAGTAATAGTAGCAAGTATTTTCTGAATAATAACCTTTTTTCAGCTGGCTTTACTCCATACAGATCCTACTGAAGCAATTCGTTCTAATTGGAGCACTTGCGTGCCACAACAATATCCAAATGGAATCTCCTAAGGTAGCAGGTACCTGTTAACCAAATACGTTTCGTGACTTTGTAAGTCGATTGAGCTATTTCTGTATATTTGGCCGGTTGATAGAGACGATAATTACCATAATTCTTAATGCAAATTCATAAAACTTGGTATAGCTTAATATTTTGCCGGGTATTGTAAATGGGGCTACTCCTTCTTGTATCTCCCATACAAATTGACTGAAATTCCCTGTAATTCCTAATTCATGCATTCTTATGTTAATATCTTTGCACTAAATTCAATCAAATTTGTTGTACGTTAAGAATTTGCTGAGATAGTGTTTAAGAATGAAAATGGGCAGTGCCTTCCATGCAACATCTAACACCTAACAACAAGACCGTAGTGACCTACATTTTTGTCTGCTATTTCGACCGGCTAACCATGTCCTTCTGGTATATCTCATATATGTATATGATGTACGAGAAGGCATGGTTTTGGTATGACCCATAGACGTCTGTTATATTTCTTTCATTTTTAGACTATTTTCATGAACTGTTTATGGGCGTTATTTCAAAATAAAAAACGGCTCAAAATACAATACGTAAAATAGCCTTTTTTTTGTAAAGTAGTACTATCAGTGACTCACACAGGGGGTAAAGGGTGTGTTTTATTTGTTAATTAAAAGAAGAAAGAAATTTAAGATTTTTATCTTAAGGGGTTTTCTTAGTAGCGCCTTTTTTACGGAACGAATAATAAAGAAAAATAAAAATTTATTGTAGGTAAAAAAATGGTCAACAAAACCAGACAATTTTATTTAAAAAAATGTCCGAATGAAATTTACTTTAGAGATGGATATATATGCACAGTTTTGCGAGACGAGGAAAAAAAAAATGTTAAATTAAACAAGGAAAAATTTCAAAAGTCGCGCGAGTTTGGCACATTTCTTTTCCTGCAACGTTTACTACCCAGTTTTGCGAAATGAACAACTTTATCCAAGTGATTGAGAGTAGTGGCATTTACTATGCCAAAAATACAAAAAAAGGATGCAAATGAAGCAAACGCAATTCTAGTGACTAGCAGTCTGCTGAGGAAGAAGATCTTACCACCAATGACTTTCTTTAATAGACAGATTTTCCCCAAAAAATACACTTGCATTGAATTGAATGTAATTTCGAAAAAAGGTTCAAGAAATTGATTTTTGAAATGCAAGCACTGATAATGGTTGTTATAACTGTCGGTGCCCATTTTACATATTCAATGCAGGTTTTGTGCTTAAAGAACTTCGTATAGAAATATTTCATATTATTTTCATTTTTTTGATAACATTTATTGAATAATACCTGAATAAGGTTATTTTCATTTTAAAAACATGAACGATTGACAAATTTTCCACAAAATATAACCCATCATTTCTTTCACATTATTTATAATACGATAAATAACTCATCGGTGTTGGTCAATTTTTCATATTTAATTTAAGCAATTTTTCATTCGCTTTTGAACGAAATTTCATTAAATTTTTCAATTTTTTTAGACCAATATTTATAATATGTATTTCCGGTCGTCATTCCGAGAACGGAAATGGAAGTCATTGTCACGCCCCTTTTGACGTGATTTTCTGAAATTCTGCTTTTTCCTTGAACTTCGAATTCGTAGAATGCAGTAGTCTAATTTTTGTCCATTAAATTTTGTCCATGTTTTTTCCTGCCGTGCCATATAAATGACAGATTTGTTGAATTATAATTCAATTTGGCATTGAATTCAGCCAAATATGGCACACGCAATGCATTTGATGAATATGAATTGAAATATCATGCACATTCAAATTTACCGGTTTAGTGAAATTAAATTTTTTCTTTGTAAACTCTAATAGAATAATTTATGTCAACACTATTTAATGGAACGCTTGGTAAAATTTGAAAAAATGAATATACTCGAATAGATTCCCGTCGATTCTCCTAAACAAGTGACACAAATTAGTTCCTGAATTCAAATATTTCATTCAATTGTACTAAATGCATTATTGGACATACATTCTGAGTAGTTGTTGATATGAAACTAGCTTTTGGCACATTTTTGCACCAACGAGAAAAGGCATTAAGTGAAGATATTTGTCAGTCAGCTCAACTGAATTTCTTTACTGGTTAGTTAGATAGCTGAAATTTTAGTGAGCCATTTCACGAATTTATTTTATTTTAGCGCAAGTTGTGGGCTTTCTTTGGCATTTTAAACAGAATGTACTTAAGGACTTTATGGGGTATCAGGTGAGTATTTTTGTTTACTACAAGCGGAACGACAAAATTAGTGTAAACCGAACTGTGGAAGGTGGATATAATCCACTCTGAATTTATGTTAAGATTTTTACACTCTAAGTTATTTAAGCCTTCTTACTGAAACTCGCCAAACAATATCCTAATCCAAAGTTTAAGGCATTTAAATATGGCACATGGCATACGAGTTTATCACACTCTTACAACATGTTGCCATCGTCACTTATTTGTATTAAATTTGGGTTTCAATACACTCAGCTTACTGGCCGCAAAGAAATTAAATTTAACCTTCATCAATGGCAATGTCAAGAACTCAAATGGAGTACTGTGAAAAACTGTTATGTAATGAAAAGCAAATATTTTAATTTAATTGAAATCTAAAATACAAAGAATTTCTTTTGTGTGAATTGTCAACTTTATCCAGAAGTCTGGCAGCCATCTCCTTTCTCCTTATCAGTGTGAGGTCACTCAGTCATATACTCGTGCTTTCTGCGTAATCATTCTTAAATGTCAGTGTTTTTCATTTTCCCACATTCGAATTCACTCCGCACTGTACTTCCATGTCCTGCCAGAACAGAAAATTTCACAGTGATCAAACTGTGAGGAAAAGTCCGTTTGACAGTTCCATTTAATTTAAAACCGATGAGAAAAACTGAACGCTGGAAGTTGAGGTGGGGAACAACACGGTTTGTTATTGATTTCGTACGTTACCGTTCTGTAGCTCATAATTTACCAGTGTGACCTTAAACCTATTCTTTTTGGTCTTACACGGCGTCAAACAGCAATCAGATTCCGTTCGCCAATCAACGTTTTCAGTGTGAACGCTTTTGCACTTGGCCACTATGGAATGACCCCATCCAGGCTTCCTCATGCGCTCTTATCCAAAAGGATCACACTTGGCTGGGGAGATGACTGCTGATGTGCAGTCCTTCTGACTTTTACTGCAAAAGACATTGCCATTGTGTTTCCTATCATTATTTCAACTTTTTGGCTTGGCAGCAGTATGGCATGCTGGTGTGATTTGCGATTTATCGTTATCGTTACTATGACGACTACAGCAATATCCGCTGACATTGATTCCACCATAGACGGGGGTAAGCAACAAACGAAAAAGTGAATGTCGTTCAGAGGTGACATAAAAGTTCACAGAAGATTTATGTGTTATTTCGGAGATGGCAGTTTTTTTAGGTCACTCTTACCTTGTGAAGCAATTATGAAACTTATTACTTATTGAATCTTTATTCGGGTTCGTTTACATTATAAGTAAATTTATTAACCTACGTCATTAAACTTTTTTGCTGACCTGTAAATATAACTATTGTTATTATTATTATTTTTTTTTTTTTAATTAACCAAAATATTGTCATATTTTCTACTACTAATTTAAGTGATTTGGTCTTAAAACGCAAGGACATTGATTAAAAGGGGTACATCTATATGCAAATTTTCTGAAAATCAAATCAAAGAAATAACAAGCTTTACAACTTATGGTATGTTAAGTTTAAAATCGTGAATAGAAAAAAGACATAACAAAACAAAGGTCATGTAACTCTTTGTGCACTGTCTACCTTTTCTACAATAAAAAGGAAGAAATTTCCGTCACCTAAATGTTAACAGGTAAGGTCAAGCTAATGACGAACAAGTCAAAATTGTCAAAAGTGATGGCAGAAATGCTAATTCAGACGGAAATAGTGCTAGATGCACTGTTGAAGATGAAAATCGATTCCTTGCTTAAGAAGATCAATTAGAAATAATTAGAATGATATCATCATCAGCACAGAAGTTACAAAAAGAACTGATTTAAATAACCAAGACGTCTTCTTAATTCATAGTTCTTATCCAAAAAAAAAAAAAAAAAAAAGATACAACTTTCTGGAGCCCTCCGGTTAGAGGAGGGAGGAATGATGTGAGCCAATTTTGCCTGCATTCAGGACAACAAGATCAGAAAAAGTTTTAAAATTTAGATGAGATTTTTTTTTGAATTCAGAGTACTTAATACTTTTTAATTTAAATAATTAAAGAATCCACTCAATAGAATACTTTTATAAATGGTTCCAACATTCAATTTTTCTGGATTGAGTTGAATATATATTGCATATTTGCTAAATTTGTTGATGCAATTAATTTTTTAATAAACTTGGATAACGTTGGAACCTGAACATTTCAGAAATTTTTTTCCGCCCTATTTCTGTGTTCCGCCCAGGGTTTTATTTTGAGATTTCTATCCGTGAATACACCTCTCACCATCTTTCAGCGCAACAACTCTTTGAAAACACTTTATTTAGAGAATCTATGATATTATTAGAGTAAGTGAATGAGTAGCCTTTTTCCAATATGAGTGGTGCATTCCTTTTGATAGCGCACATTCTTCGAAGTTCCAGATTTCTTTAAATTTCAAATTTCAAACCAGTGTCTAGGACAGTTCAAAAGCTGTACATTTTGCAACATGATTTCCAGAAACGATTCAGTATATTGCGCAAAATAACACCTAGTTAATAACACAAGCGATTCCCCATTAAATGTCTAGATTTATCATCGTTAACCAAGACCTTGGTGTCACATGTATCAGAGACCGTATAGAGATATCAAAGTTTCTAAACGTATAAAAATACCGTGACAATTAACAAGCCAGGCGGCAGAGGATCGACAAAGTATCCTTACTTAGGCAGCTGTTAGAGTTAAATAAGTTGTTAAGTTATTTGCATCTTTTTATGCCAAACAATTTCCATATGTAATCAAAAGCAATCAAAAGCAATTACTATTAGTAGACGCGATCCAAATTTGGATAGCCAAATTAACGGAAAAGAACAGTTTCCCGTAAAATTTAAAAAATAAAATGAAAAATGGCAGGTTGTCTGAACCCAAACGATGTTAAGATTCTTATTGAAAAGCCAGTAATCAAAATGTATACTTACACTCAATGGAATGAATTTATATATTACGGGATTATATTAAAATTTAACGTCCCGTAACAGTAGTTTAAATACCAAAACAACTTTAAAACAAATATGTTTCTAGATTTTTTAAGTCGGTTGAGCGAAATCCATCTATCTAACTGGGTGTTAGGCACGATTACTGTCAAAAATTTCTGTGAAACTTTCTAGGACAGCTTTTTAAAACTTACCATATATGTTCCGGTATCACCCATACCCTAATTCAATGCATATGTTCCTAAACTCTTTTCTTTCACTTAATTGCACTACGTTCAGAATAATTAACATGCATCAGACGTTTGGCAAATATAATTCCACTAATGAAGATATATCCAATTCCCACGACCATTATAATAGCACAGTTGCAATTTGACCTATTCAGAAAAAAACAGTTGTCCACCTGTAATTTCTATGTAGAAGTCTTCAGAAAGATTTAGTTTTACTTAATTTTCATGTTTTAATTCTAAGTAATTTTTGACAAGAGTCTACCGATTCACCAAACCCTTCTATAGGTATAACCCCTCATACTTTTGCAGCAACGCGAAAGGACGTTAGGTGAAGGTGTATGTAAGTCATTTCTACTTTACATATATTTTATTCCGTTTTTGTTTCACTTTGCTTTTTCAAGAGCAGCATCAGGTTGGGTTAACTATGTTTTGGTTTTTGTCATTGATATTTCTTCTATAATTTTTAGTGTGTGAAAAATGAAATGAATTTATATATGTATATCTGTGTAGAAAAACCATTGGCTAGATGGTACCAGAATAATAGGTATAATTTCTGCCCAATAAATAAAAAGCTATAGAAGTAATTTTGAAATTGAGCTTACAAGTGGAATGTTCCATAGCTCCACCGCAGCTTACTTTGTTGTTATTTTTCTGGTAAATGCAAATATATTGCACATATACATTTCAATTAAATATAAATTTAAATCGAAGGCATTATAATATTATACCTGCACATGTTCGAGCAATTAATTTTACTACATTTCTAGAATGATTCGAAATTTTCAATAGATAACCATTTTTCGGTTTCAAAAGTAATAAAGTTAAATAGAACACACTTAAAGGTATGATTTAATTGAAACTGTTATTTCATTATAATACTTGGACCTTGTCATTATGTGCGAAGCAAAAAGGATTCTCTTGATTCTTTTTCACACATTTCGGACGGTATCTCCGTGATAACTTGACGAATCTTGGGCTTCAAGTGTTTGTTACCCACGTAAACATGGTCACGCCAAAAAGTAGCCCAAATACACCCCAGACCATAATGCTTACCAAACAGTTACTTTTTCCGGAAGCAATGACAATTACTTCTAGGTTCTCCGTCTTAACCACCGAGTGAGAAATGAGTTTCATCCCTGAAGAAATTTTTGTTTGATTGAAAGCCCTCATTTGAATCGCCGCTTTTATAGTCAGTTTTAACTATATGTTCGTGTTCTTCGGTTGCTAACCAATCCATATTTAACACTTCAGATGGTCGGTATTTAACAGCTGACAGCCTTGTCAGTCCGGCGGTTTTAAAAATTCTAAATGGATAACCATGTTGTTACATATTCAATGAAGTGACTAGCGCTGAACTAAAATATCATTTATTCAATCTTAGCTTAGTAACAAGTAAATACAGGGTGATTTTTTAAGATTTAAGTCTTTCAGGTTGGTAGCACTGGTAGGTAATGGCGTCCAAACATCATCTGTCAAAGTGAAAAGTGTACAGTATACTCTGCCATTTCATCATGGAAAGACTAACAAACGAGCAACGATTGCAAATCATTGAAATTTATTATCAAAATTCGTGCTCTGTAACAAATGTGCATCGTTTGACCATTTTATGGTCATAATCGAAATGCTGAATCAAGAATTCGTGCTGTTATCTCCGAATTTCGCACCAAATTTACATTGTTGGACATAAAATCACCGACTTCTACGCATAGGAGTGCGTACCGAAGAAAATATTGCAGCCGTAGCGACCAGTGTTAATGACGATTGTGATATCTCAATTCATTTTTTTACCCCAATTGGCTGAGTTGAACTTGGTTGACATGTGGTTTCATCAGGACGATGCAACATGCCACACTGCTCGCAAAACAATGGATATGTTGAAGGATGAATTTGGTGAGCAGCTTATCTCTCGATTTCGCCCTGTGAGTTGGCCCCCAAGATCTTGCGATTTAACGCCTCTTGATTATTTCTTGTGGGGTTATGTCAAGTCGTTAGTATATGTGGACAAACCGAAAACTATTGAAGTCTTGCAGGATAACATAACACGCGTTGTTCGTGGAAGACAAATTTGAGTGTTTTATTCCATTAAAAAAAAAACTACCTTTAAAAATCCCCCTTTATATACATATACTTATATATACAAGCCCATTCTAAATGTTAATCTCGTCTTAATACAGCATTTGCAAATTTGGTGATTGCTAGTAATGGTTGCTGTTGATTTTGTCAGTTGCTTTGGCCGGTAGAATGAATTCTCACATTTTGCTCGCATATATTTCTTTCTATGTTACTAGAACACATGCAAAATCGCATCTTTGTTCCTCCAATAGTTCATAAGATACAGCCGTTCTAAATGACATGCAGACGTACTTAGCCTAGTGCAGCATTTAGCAGCAATTACTTAGACCGCTAAAAGGAATTTTTCAAAAGGCTTATGGCGCCTAACAATTTTTGTTCAGACGTATTTCTTTCAGCAACATACATATCAAATGTAAATTTTATTCCTCAAATAATTTATGAGACGTGGCCGTTGAAAATTTTAAGTTGTGTGGGCGCCACGCCCTTTTCCTAATCTTAACATAATATAGTACATAACAATTTCGTAATTGATAATAATGTACTGTTAAATTGCTACCACTATCGGTTGGTTACATTAGTTTAGACTCCTGTTCGGAACAAAGCTACAAGTTTATATATGTATGTAGATGAATTTTCCAAAACCACTGGAGCAAAGCTCTCTTCATGGATGATATGTTTTGATTTACCCATAAAGAAGTATATTCAAAACAAATTTGACTATTTCGTTTGATTTCATACTGACGTGAAAATCTAAACTTTTCAGAAAGGTATCTAAAAATGTTTGAGCTTTCGCTTAAGCCTGACCAAGGCAACACTACAACAGTAAGGTTTCGAGTATTTAAGCATATGAAAAATCAATTTTTCAAAAACCTGATGTTTGCAATTAACATACATTTTGCATGATTTACGTTTATAAGTAAACCATGAACACTGATATAAACAATAATTATTGTATTTCTTTTTAATTTGAAACTCGTGCCATATTTGTCCTTGGAAGACCATTTTATTAGGTAACTTTTCTGCTAAGTCATCATTAACAGATTTATTTGCGTAACAGCCAGTATCATTAATATGACACTGATTGCGAATATGATACTTATAGTATAGACGGAATTCCAAATTAGGTTAGTTTGGTGGTTCTTTAATCTATTTCTAAGAAAATTATGGTTGTTGTTTGGCTAAAGAAGATAATGTTAATCGTCCATTTGAAAAGATAATGAAGATTATGTTAATTGTCGATTTGAAAACTCATTGAGAATCTCTTTAATGACAGCATCGTAATTATCTGAATAATATCAAGTGAATACCGCAAAGTTAAACAGGTGATTTGTGTTTGGCCGGACCGCAGCTTATATATCCACATGAACTATTGCCTATTCTCATACATAATATATCGAGACTGCCTGTTTAACGTCTTCCTATTTATTAACTTTTATTATATATATTAAAGCTTTTAGTTAAAGAATAAATTGGTATAAATGACAAAGAAAAACATTCATTATTCCACAGTTGGATTTAATCCTTGTACAAAAAGTTTTTTCTTGCTGCACTGAGTATAGAAAGCATAGGCCCGTTTGTGCCCTTCTGTTGGTAAATGGTAAATGTGCATGTCATCAAAGCCTTCTTATCGTATAGTATGTGCTGACTGTGGAAATGGGTATTTTTAGTATTTTCCTATGTCCCCAATTAGAGCAGTCCCTTAAATTAAATGAGTGAGACGGTACCTTCCAGTATCCATACTGAATCATTTAGCTGACTCACTGGGCCAGCACATCGTCCTCTATACGGGCAGGTAGTACAATGGTCGAGGTAAGTGAAAATTTCTCCGTATAAGAACTGCAACCTTCTTCAGTGTTTTTGTTTTTAGCGACTGGTGCATTTATTTTTTGATTAATAAAAATATGTGTGGTTGGCAGATATGGGAAATGGTTAATTCAAACTATGTACCTTTTAAAGGATAATAACAATAACAAATATCAAAAATAATAACAAGTATCAATTCTCTTCGTTACAGCGCATCGATATTTTCAAAAGTGAAAACGACGAAATTCCGCTCCTGAATTTAAGTAAAATAGAATAATTCAACGATTTGAAAAAAGATATGGAATGTATGAACCAAAGAGCAATGAAGTTGGAAACTGTAGTTAACGACATTGTAACTCTGAAAGATGAAGTAAAGATGCTGAAATCACAACTACAGCGGCAGGAAAATTCTCTTGTAGCAGCAGATCTTCGAATTAATGGAATACCATATCACAGAGAAGAGAATTTATATGACATATTAGAATCAATATGTGACACGTTAAAAATAAATACTCCAGCAGTAGAATCCATCTTTCGTCTGCAAAATCATAACAATAAAGAGAGGGGGTATTCACCAGATGCTGTAATTATAGTTAAATTACTATCGCCGTATGATAAAAATTTTATTTTGAAAACTTTGGCAAACTTTAGGAAAGCAAATAGGGGAAACTTATTACTGGACCATATTGGATATGGCTCTGATTCACCCATTTACGTTAACGAAAACCTTACCTCGTACAATCATAAAATCCTCAGACGTTCAATAGAACTAAAGAAAAATCGGATGATTTTTTCATCTTTCACAATCCGTGGTTTGGTTCATATCAAAATTAATGATAATGATAATGTGGAAGTTGCGTCAAGTGAAAATAAAATACTCGTGGGTTACGTTTATAGACCCAACCGCAGAACAAATACTGATAACTTTCACGGTTTCCTAGAAAATGTTACAGTAAATTATGAAGAAGTAATAGTTTGAGGTGATTTTAACTCAAACATACTAATAGAAAATATGCTCTTAAACGACATGCGGTCTATTGGATTATATCCAACGAACATCACAGTACCTACACATTATTCTACCACAATAAACTCGCTTCTAGATATTTTCTTTGTCAGCAGTCAACAAAAGGTTTTACTATATGACCAACTTATAGTTCCCTCCTTTTCAAGACATGACTTAATTTTCCTGACTTACGAATTTAAAACTCTGCCTGAAAATAATATAATCACATATCATGACTTTAAGTACATTGACTACGGTACGTTGAGGACGGAATTAAGCAAAATAGACTGGAGCACTATATATTATATGTTATCTGTTGAAGATCAATTAACATTCGTGGAAAAAAATGTTGCGTACGTGTTTGGAAAATCAGTTCCTCTGAAAATTGCTAATAATAGTTGTAAAAAGATGCAATGGTTTAATAAAAACATAAAATCAGTCATTACTGAAAGAAATGCTATCTTTAGACGATGGAGACAGTATAAAACGTCTGTACTCCATACGGAATTCTGCTTGGCTAGAAGATTAAAAATGATTAAAAAAGCTAAAACTGAATATTATGCCAGCGTCTTTTCTAGAGAAGCAAATAGTAAGAGTAATTGAAATACATTACGCGAAGTTTGTGTTGGAAAAAATCGTCTTAGTTCTGATGTTGACGTTGATATTGAATTACTTAATGCAAACTTTGCGAACATTCCCAATCCCTACAAATGAACATTTTTATGACACATACCTTTCATATAAAAATGATAACTCTTTTACTTTCTCTTGTGTGGATCAAGATGATGTGTTGGCTAGTTGTTTTGCTGTAAAATCCAAAGCTATGGGATTTGATATCATTTATCCTACATTCTTAAAAATTATTCTACCTGAAATACTAAGTCTTATTACTTTTATATTCAACTCAATTATAACCAAAAGCATGTATCCAGTAAATTGGAAATATGCCAAAATCTTGCCTATACCAAAAGCAAACAAAGATTATCGGCCAATAGCAATTTTACCATATTTATCGAAAAAATAATTCATAAACAAATGTATGACTTCTTACAACAAAATAATCTTCTCACAAAAAAACAATCGGGTTTTCGACCGAAACGTAGTTGCATTACAGCCATTCTCGATGTATCCGAGGAAATACGCAAAAATGTCGATGTTGGAAATATATCATTTCTTGTCCTTCTAAATCATTCTAAAGCTTTTGATTGTGTTAATCATAGCATTCTTTGCAAAAAATTAGAAACAATGTTCAATTTCTCACCTTCATCCACAAGCTTAATTTCTTCCTACTTAACCGATCGGTGTCAGTCTGTTTGCACACATAATAAAACGTCGCAGAAACTACCAATATTAAAATGTGTTCCGCAGGGATCTACATATACTTGGTCCACTGTTGTTTACAATGTGCATAAATGACCTTCCGAATTATTTAAACTACTGTGATTATCATTTATATGCTGATGATGTACAAATTTATATAGGTTGTTGCTTAGAACAAATATCCAGTTGTATAGGTAAACTTAATGAAGATTTACACTATGTTCATAATTGGGCAACTGCAAATGGTCTTTGTCTTAATCCTTCAAAATCTAAGTGTTTAGTAATAAGACACAAACTAATGAAACAAATATTTGATCCAGAAATTGTTATTAATAACCAAAGGGTGGAAGTGGTGGTGATGTCGAAAAATTTAGGCATCATTTTCAATAAAACGCTAACATGGTCAGACCACATAATCTCTGCAACTGGAAAAACTTATGGTATGTTGAGAACTCTTTGGAACACACATTATTTTACACCCATACATATACGTCTTCTCCTGGCTAAAACTTATATTATGCCCATTTTGTTATATGGGTGTGAAATATTTGCTAGTAGTGATTCTGCAAGCCTCAGAAAGTTAAATTTAGCGTATAATGCTGTGGTAAGATATGTGTACGGTTTGAAAAAACATGACCACATCTCGTTTTATGCAAAAAAATTGTGTGGAGTTACTTTTCAAAATTTATTGGTGATACGTGTTCTAATTCTTCTTCACAAAATTATATACACCCATGAACCTCCTTATCTATATAATAAAATAAAGTTTACACGTACTAATAGATCAAATGACTTAATACCGGAAAGGCGCAGAAGTTTGATGTCCGAATGGCAGTTTTATATAAATAGTACACATCTTTTGAATTCACTACCTGCACGCATACAGTTCATAAGCAGTGCAGGGCATTTCAAAAAAGCTATTTTTGACTATTTCGATTAATAACATAAATAGAATAATTTATTTTTGTTTACATAAAAAATCAGATAAAAATATTGTTACATTATATTATATACCAAATGAAAAACCTGTACTATAATTAAAAGATATTAAGTCTTGTTGTACAGGTAATGTCAAATAGATAAATAAAATAAATAAATAGATTTATAAGCGCTGTACGGATGTGTCCATGGTAAAATGTCTATGGTAATTGAGTATGATTGACTTTGGCACAAGTCACGGCTCCCAAGGAAATAGTCAACAATTCTGCACCGAAGAACCATTATTATGATTCCCTATACAACGATATCAGTCTACACCAAATTATAGGTACATTAATTAGCTATATTTGAATTACGGACAACAAAAGTTTAAACAATGAGTAATGTGAATGTGAAATAATTATTACTATTTATTGGGAAAAATGTTTTTATCATCAATCTGGAAATGGGAAAATTATTTTCCATTGTTCGAATGCACCCATGCAAAGCTAAAACCGTGATCAGTCTACAATTTTTAATTTCCGAAAAACATTTGACATTCACGTAAATATCCCTTTAGTTCTTTGAAGTGCAATTTTCCTTCTTTTTATTCATGTTTATTAAAATCGGTCGAAACCGTCTCCAACTACTTTTGTCAGAGAAGTTAATACAAAGTTCTTTCTTTTATACGTGATTATTAAAATCGGTAGACGACAGTAGTCTCCAATTTTTCCTTGTCGAATATTCATTCTTTCACCACCTCATACTTGTTAGGTTTCAAAAGTACTAATTTCAAATCTATATAAATAAAAATCAAATGCCGTTCGTTGGTAAGGACATCAGTTGAGAACGGCTGAACCGAATTGAATAATTTTTTTTTTTAAATGTTCGTCGTAGTCCAACTTAGGTTTTTATGGAAAGAAAAATTTACCACGCCCACTTTTTTCGATTTATCTAAAATTGTAAAACGGCTACACCGATTTGGCTAATTCTTTTTTCAAATGTTTGTAGTAAATGTTTCCAGTGCTGCTACAAATATGGGTGGGATTGGACAAAGGGGCGTGGTACCTCCCTTACAAACAAAAAATTAAAAATCAATTATTTGTGCTCCTGCTTACGGTATTTGAACAAAATTTGGTGCGTAGGTTTGGTATACATATCTTAAGTGCTGCTGCAAATATGGGCGGGATTGGACAATGG
>JAHXMU010026336.1:1317306-1393830 GCA_019455685.1 Philornis downsi | reverse complement strand
AAATTAATCGTGGTTTGTTCCGATGCTTAAAACTCCAGAACGGCTGGCCGGTTTGCATAATTTTTTGTATATGCGTCTGGGTGGTGCCCGGGATAGTTTAGATTTACAATTCGGTCCAATTGGACAAAGGGGCGTGGTACCTCCCATACAAACCATAAATTAAATATCCAATATTTCTGGTCCTGTTTACTGTATTTGAATAAAATTTGGTACATCGGTTTGGTGTACATATCTTAAGTGCTGCTGCAAATATGGGCGGGATTGGACAATGGGGAGTGGTACCTCCTATACAAACCACAAATTAAAAAGCAATTATTTCTGCACCTGCTAACGGTATTTAAACAGAATTTTGTATTTTGGTTGAGTGAACATATTTTAAGTTCTTCTGCAAATATAGGCGTTTCTTATTATAATATACCGATTGGCATGAAACATTTCCAATAAAAATAAAATTTGAAGGCAAAGCAACGTTTGCCGGGTCGGCTAGTAATAATATATTATTCTGCTGGGTGCTGGTTGCTGGGTGTTGTCATCATCGTACTCTGATTCCAGCTCTGATACAGCTTAACGAAAGTCTTGTTTGTACAAAAGTGCGCGAAGTGCTCGAAGGAACGCGATGAATCGTTTGGTTTATATCAACGAATGCTGTGGATTAAAGCAGAAAAAAAAACAAAATTAAAACCTACTGAACTCAGTTACTTCAGTTTACAAATATAATTATTAAATCTTAGTTACAATCTTTCGCTTAGAAATTACAGCGAAACCATTGATTTTTGTCAACTCAGCTGATCTGTATGCGCATACAGGAAGCTTGTTAAACTGAACAGAATTTAATGCAACAGAATGAAAGGTGTGAGTGAGGTGTAAATGGATAAAAACCCAATGCATAATTTCACTCAGGTGAACTGACCTACAAATGCATTCACCAACCTCTACATGCCACAATGGGCGTGATATATCGCTAGTTTCTTAAAAATTACAACTTATTAAAATTAGTCAGTATAACTTATAATTTATTGTAATTTACTTACGTCTTTTGCTTAGCAATGGTGGAGAAATGTTTAATTGTTCTAAAGTTATACAATTGCAGACCATTTTTATTTGCAGAACTGATTTTAATAAATACCGGATGTTTCTCAAGCTACACAAAACTTAGCACAATAGCATGAAAGATGTGAGCCTAGAAAAAAATGGATTGAATCAGGTAATTTGTATGAATGATACCAAAAAAGATGGGATTATTTCCTTTTTGTACGTTATAAATTAATATACTCAGCAAAAGTTTAGTAAATTGAAACTGCCAATTTGTGTTTACAGGGGAAACATTAAATTCCGATAAATCACTTAATTACTACAGTGGATACCCGAAGGGGAATGCCAATTCATTAAATTTTAATTCTTTAAACTTACACCTCTGAAAAAAGTTTGTATTGAAGATACCAGAAAAAAGCACGACAATGAACTTCATTTCATTTTCAAAGCACACTTTAGTAAGCCCTTAACGTGTACCAAAGCAGTTATTGCGTCTACCATCCAGCCGGAACATCGATAAATCGATTTAATAGGTTGTGAATTCACTTAGCGAAAATATATTTTATATAAAATGATACATATCTTCATTCCCTCGGTTCAAGATATAATCTTTCCTTCGGATGAATGGACAAAAACAAGTTCCTTTACATTCCATAAATGAGATATGGGAAAGCTTTCAACATTCATTGCATCCCATTCTGAGATTTGCTCAATTCGACCTACAATTTAGCGATGATTCTAAACGTCAGTTTGAGAAGCATTTTTGCAAGTCTCTTTCGCATGTTTACCTACATACTTTGGTCACACATTATTAATTATGTTTCCAGAAATTTTGAACTCACCGTAAATCGGAGCAATAAGTGAAAGTGATGATTGAAATGCTTCTTATATTTTCGCCAGAAGGAATGAAGCTAAATTTTCGCCCGCATTAAATGATGTACATATATCGATGCGGGCGAAAATTTAGCACCCAGAAGAAAGCGTCTAAAATGGCTTTCTTTTCAGCAAGCGTGTTCCCTAATCTTTCAAGTTGATTGGGCGATGTCCGTTTGCTTGGCTGGCTGATTGCTAGCTGGTTGGCACGAAATCTTTCGCAAATCTTTACTAAACTTGCCAGAACTTGGCACAGCTTAATATTTTATCACATCTAGCAAGGGGTTGTAAATGGGCCTCTTCTGACCCAATTCCACGAATTTCGATTTTCCCCTGTAACTCCTCATTCATAGACTGGAGTAATATTAATGTTTACTCATTATATTTGTTTATAATACTTGACCGAATTTAGAGAAATCGACCAGGTAACCATGCCTCTGCTATATTCTTAGATTCATATCTTTTACATGGTCGCTCTAAATTTATTCAAATTTGGTTTACGCTGAATATCTATCATCAAGATCAAGATCTCGTATTGAAAATGGGCGACTTTGCCACACCAACTTATAATTTGTTGACTGTAGTAGGTTATGTTTTTGTTCAATACATTGCTTGCGAATTTTCTGTAAGCCATATGAAATTACCAAGTAACCGCACCCGTTCTGGTGCCTCCCCTACATATTAGCAATCTATATATATAAAAATCAATTGCTGTGCGTTAGTCTCGCTAAAGCTCGGGAACGGTTGGACCGATTTGGCTCATTTTGGTCTTAAATTATTGGTAGAGTATTCTGGAAGGCTTAAAAGGTTTTATTTGAAGTGATAGATGGCGTTGGAGATGAGATTTTTTCAATTAATTTTTTTACCACATTAACATTGAATCAAATAATGGTAGGTGACAAACATAACTACTAATAATTCAAAATGCATTTTGTGGGCAAAACAACGTTTGCCGGGTCAGCTAGTTTAACATAAATATTTCGAGCTTCATACCTTTTTAGTAGTTGTATTGAATTCATTCATTTAATTTTTCCGCGGTAAATTCGTATACTACAATTACTTACATTTCTGCTTAGCAAAATTATAAAAAGTTACCGGATAACCACGCCCTCTCTGGTAACACACAAATTAAACAATTTTATCCTCATGTATCAAGATTCATATCTTTCATTCAATAGCAGTAAATTCAATATAATTTAGCAATTATCAGGCATTTAGCAAACTTAATTCTGCGAAAGATAATGACAGAATATTTTTTGAGATGCCAGACATTTAAGTCATCTATACGTGGCTCGGTAAGTACAACATTGTTTTGAAATTGTTGTCGTAGTATACTTTACTGTTTAGGACAGAAAATGTTTGCAAGACAAAATTTTCATTACAGAAGAGGAAATGTCTCCCTTGATCATAACCAGATTATTGTTACTATTGTGAGCAATAAGCAGATGCCGAAATTGCTATACTTCCCATCAGAAATAATTTGTATCTTCTTGGCAAAATTAAGTGATTACGGTGGCAAAGACTCATTATAGCAGCATATCTTTTTAAAAGCATCCACATCCACGATATCCTCGTAATCATGTATATGTATATGATTTTTACTGCAAATGAAGTGAAATAATGTGGCATGCAGCATTCCATGTATACGAGTGTAAGTGCACATGATGATGATTATGGTTCTGCATTAACACCTTTTGTGGCATTAAAAATGCATTAAACCGCCATTCCGTCTTGCTATAAAGGATTCATTCGATAATTCAGCTGACTGAAGATGAAATCACTGGTTGTCTGTCTGATTCAAGCAACTATGTTAGTGCGCACTCTTTGAAGCAATTGGCACTGTAGTTGTATTACACGAATACGTGTTGCATGAGACAGTTCACATCTATTTCAAGAAGACGTATAGTTTAAATATACTTAAATACTTCAAACGACAGTGAGCAAATATTTCGTTATTTATTTTGTCAATACGAATAATGCGGTGGACCTAATTGATTGTCCTTTTTTGGTATTTCAAAGCGAACAAAATCCTTTTTTTTTGGCGATAACACATTTGCTTTAGCTAAAAATTTGACTAATGTTTACCATGTATATAAATTCTTTATATTTTTAATACATTTTGGTAGTCGGCAATGTTTTCCTTTTCTGCTAAAATGTCCCGCACTAAAGGCAAACAAGTGATTTTGATCAAATCAGCCGTTTTATCATAAAACAGAACGTAGTAATAAATTGCTATATGAAAAGTTTTTATAATGGTTCAAAGTTATTTGTATGGGGAGTGTTATAGAAGGGTGGAGCTCTTCTATTTGCACTAGTTGCGCTAAGCGAAGTAGCAGTTAATATTTTTCTAATATAACGAATCACAATAATCGGTTCAAAATTCTTAAAATTAATGGTATAAAATACATTTGTATACCTTCACCGGATGAAATGAAAATATATATCATATGATACAGAAAATGTAAGTCGATTGTGAGATGTTCGTCGGTCGGATGTGCTGGCCTAATAACTGTCGTAAATACTTATACAACTTCTTAAAACATGGTACAGTCTAATACTTCACACGATCAAAGCTTGGGATTGTAAATTGGTCGAGTAGAACCTTCTGATACTTCCATACAAATTTAGCGCTTTTAGAAAGTTAAATTTGTTCATGTAACTCCTAATCTGTAGGCTATAGCAGTCTGCACTATTTTTTTATCGCATTGCTTTGTATGCTACTTGTGGTAGTCACAAAAATGTAAACATTTTTCATCAAGTTTAACTCACATATTCTTAACTTCAGATCTTTCAAGCAGTCGGACGTGAATTAATAAAATTAGTTTTGGGAATGAAAATTAACTGCATTGACTCTTCCATTCTGTGAAATTCAATATACAGTCATCTGTTCAATTCACTGCCACCTGTTTAAATGTAATTTTTGCAATAACTCGAAAACTTGCCATACTTTAGCCAGACACGGATACGAAAGTCTATTTTATAGTTGTTTTCATGGGGTTCAATTCACTTTTAACGTTTGCCAACTATGACTTATTTATGTACAAATTATGGTCAACAACAACCAGTTTTTCTAAAAAGAATCCGTCAGATAATTCTCACTCGTTATGTTCCTAAAAGCTCCTGTCTTTTGCTGAGATATATTTTCTTCTGTACACATCATTTGATACGGCACAAGAAAAAACGTCAGAAGGAAACGTTTTTGCAAAATCCGTTTGATGGATTCTTAAGTCGATTGAGTGATGTTCGTCTGTCGGTCTGACTGGCTGGTGGGTATGATGACCACCGACAACCTAATATTTTACCAGAAGGTGTTGTAAATGTTGTAAATGGGCCATATCGGTACACCCCTTCAATTTCCTCCTGTAACTTCTTCTTAAACTGGAGCAATCCAAATTTGTATCCGTTACATTAATTTATAATTCCTTAGCCTTATCTTTTCCGGTACCCCCAGTGCAAACGACCAACAATATAACACATACAGGTGTGTTCAAAGAATACAATGTATTTTCAAATTTCGCGGGCTACGTGCATTTGACTTTCGGTTATTATTTTTTTTTTATGTTGGTGCACTCGTCTCGAAGATATGTTGACGCCTTTATCCATATAGCAGGTTTAGTTTGTTTGTGACAGGCATAATTATTGCGTGTTCGGCAATTTTCTGCCATCGAAAAAAATGGATCAAAGAAGTTGCATCAAATTTTGTTTAAAAAATGGAATTAAGTGCTCAAAAATACTTGAAATGTTGACAGTGGTATACGATGAGAGTACTCTGAGTCAAAAAAATGTTTACAAGTAGTACGAGCTTTCCACAGAAGGTCGAGAAGATGTGAATGACGACGCTCGCTCTGGACGCTCCAACACATCAACAACCGATGAAAATGTTGAGAAAGTGAAGAAAATTATTATAGAGAATCGTCGAATCACAATTCGAGAAGTTGCTGAGGATGCCGGCATATCGGTTGGCTCAAGCCATGCAATCTTTTCGGAAATTTTGGGCATGAAGCGTGTGGCAGCGAAGTTCGTTCCAAAATTGCTGACGTTGTTGACCAAAAACAACGTCGCATGAGCAACGATCTGGAATTGTTGAATGACGTCATCTATGATCCAGATTTGCCTAAAATAGTCATAACTGGTGACGAATCATGGGTATAAGGTTATCACGTCGAAACCAAAGCCCAATCGCCCCAACGGAAGCGTCCAGGAGAGCCAAGACCAAAGAAGCACGCCAAGCTCGATCAAATGTCAAAGTTTTCCTCACTGTTTTCTTCGATTACCATGGGGTAGTGCATCAGGAGTTCTTACCACAAGGTCGTACGGTAAATAAAAAGTATTATCTTGAAGTTATGCGCAGGATGAAAACGAAAAAAGATTACGGTAACTTTTATACGAAATAACCGGTTTTTTCCTCTCTAATCTCAAACTAGTCGGCTGTCGTGGTCTGGATTTTCACCTATTACATTATTTTACAATTTCAAATAATATCAGAGAAAAATCGATCAAATAACCATGCCTCTTCTGCTACCTCCATTATAAATGGCCTTTTTAACCAATATATTCTTTTCTCTTTATATTGAATTCGGTTACTCTAAATTATATCAAATTTGCATAATATAATGAGTTTGGCAATTTAATCCATTCTGCTGTCTGTCATACAAATGGGCCGATTTCGGTGCGCCACTAAGTTCTCGCTGTTTACTTTTTTTTCGATAAAAATTCAACTTTATTATGAAAACATGTTTACAAATGATTCATCGAAAGTATTGCCCATAGCTAGCTACTACTTTTTCCAACTTTCTGGCAAAGCTCGAATTTCGTCACGGTAAAATGGTTCACCTTTTAAGGCTATTCACGACTCTAGCCATTCCTTGATGTCACCATATAAGTAAAACTGCTGGTCAGCTAGACCGTGTGTCATCGAACGGAGCAAATGATATTTGGACGGCGCAATATCTGGAGAGTATGACGGATGGGGTAAGTCCTGCCATTTTAGCGTTCCCAGATAGTTTGTAACGGGCCTGGCCACGTGAATCCGAGAATTGTCAAGCTGTAGAATCACTATTTCGTGCCTTTCCGCGTATTGTGGGCGTTTCACAACGCCTTGCCTTCAACTCGTAAGGAACCCAAGTTCTTTGCTTTTGAATCATTCCCAACGCATGCAGTCGCTTGAAAATGGCTTGGCGGGTAACTCCCAGCATTGAAGCAAGCTCTACCTGCATGTGACACGGATCCCCATCAGGGAATCTCGTCAATTCAGTGTCTTCGAAGCTTTTCGTCCTCCTTCACTTGAACGGTCGTCAGCATCAAAATCACCACCTTTAAAGCGACGGATCCAATTTAGACACGTTGTTTCGCTTAAAGCAGCATCTCCGTAAACGTTTTGAAGCCGCCTCTGTTTTCTTAGATTGAAAGAAGAAAATCAATACTTCCCGCATATGACGATTATTTGGCACAAAATCATACATATTTATTAACACAATCAAAAGAATATGACGTCAAAAGAAAATCAGTATTGTGTCGAGACGGTATGTTTACCTTATGCCTAAGCTTAGCTTACGACTTCTAGGTTATGGTAGAATCGACTTGCACTTACAGCTGGCACCATCTATTGGCAAACAATGGGAACTTAGGAGCGCGCCTAATAAAATTTGATTTTCCTCTGTAATTCCAAGTTAGTAGCTTGTCATATATATATATATATATATATACATATGTATATAAAGTTACATATGTACACTTTTAACTTAAATATCAAGTCTTACAATTCACAAAATTGGGCTGTATTAAAATGTTCTACAATAATGTCCTTAACATTAGGCCGTTTTCACCTTGACATCAAAATGTAAACAAATCTGAAACTTGAATTTTTATTGATCAGATCCTTTTTGCACCACCCATGCAAATGAACGTAAATGCTAAAAAAAATCCTTATTTTTTTAGTAATTTCAGATGTCTTCAAAAATATGGGCCACAATTAAGTGCTCATTGAAAAGCTCTCATTGATCTCTTTCGAGTTACAGTAACTGAAAAAGTCAACAAAATATCCGTATTTTATAAAGAAGGAAATATAAAAGCGAGTGCAGTATGGTCACAAAATTTCACGCCCACATAGAGTTCTGCCGGTCAAACAAAATATATCTGCAGTCCATCGTTCGCTATTATTTGTGGTTAACCCAATATCAATACTTGCCCTGAATTTCAAATATTTTAGTTTAGCCGCTGAAAATTTATGAAATTGTAATTTCCAACCAGTGTCTGATTCAGAGTTTAATTCTTACGATTGATTTCTAAGTAGGCATCGTGCGGTTTAATTTTTTAACTAGAATTGCCACTGAATGATTACACAAGAATTACAAAATTCAATTTCAAAGTACTCGTACATTTGTGTTTCTTTGGATAAGTTTTTGCAGGATCTTGGAAAACGTGCGTTGTACACATGTTTTACGTAATGATAAGCTTATGGCAAATTTCAAACTTAAGAACAAAAATCTATTTTCGCCTCAAGGGCTTGAAGTTGAACAAAAACTGAAAAAAACGCTAATCTACATCTTCAGGAAATACTGAGTTTGTGTTGGAATGTCGAACTTAAACTTTGCAAAGTATACTCGGATCGATTCAGATTCAAGTTCTGCTTATGCGTCTGCCTACCTGTCTATGTATTTTTGTACTCGAATGTAATCAAATGGCTTCTATTCGCCAATCACAAGTAACAATTCCCAGACTATTATTTAGGCCGAGGACGAACCATGTTGAAAATGGGTTATGTCAGTCTATGTGGTAGATACCATATTAGTCAATTATTGTAGGGCCCATAAAAATGGATAGTCCTAGCTTCATTTTATTACTTCCAGTGTATGTAGACTTCGTCTGATTTTAGATGGAGAGCCTTTTTGAAAATGTGATGTATCGGTACAGCCCGCTTACAAATACACCGCCCAAGATTGGTGTTATCATTTGCAAGAGACACAATTGTCGTCGGAGTACTGCAAGGACGAAATCTGCCATATAAGGCCATATTTTAACTTAGGTCTACAATAAATGAATCGACCAAATATGGTCAAAGCTTTTATTCGAATTCGATCATATTTAATGCAGTTATTTCGTTTGAGATTAAGAAAGCTTTTAGATAAAATGAGCCAAACGATGGAAATTTACGATTTCTGCTATTTCGTCGCCATATTTGATATTAGAAGCGTAACTACAGGGTTGCCCATATTCGACGGACCCATCTGGCAACGCCATAACTTTTGACAGAGATGTCAGATCGCTTAATGACATACCGCGTTTGAAGCGTCAGTCCAAGCAGATTTTTACCATGGAACAATACACGCCACGCGAGCGCTCTGAAATAGTTGAAATTTACATTCAACAGAAGAAGTCAATTGTGAAAACTCAACGTGCTTTTAAAATATTAAAAAATGTGAGAAGTGCGCCTTCTAAGAACACCATTAAGCGTTTATACGAAAAATTTTCGACTGGTGAGGCTCTTTCTAATCCGAAGAGGCCAAATAAAAGTCGACCAAGGCGATCGGCCGAGAATATCGCTGCCGTACGAGCCAGTGTTGAGAGGTCCCCAAGAACATCCCAAAAACGCCGTTCTCAGTAGTTGGGCATGGCTCGGTCCACTTTACAACGGATTATTCGCGTTGATTTGCATTTGTTCCCGTACAAAATTCAATTGACGCAAAGATTGTTGCCTGCGGACAAGCCTCGTCGATTGGAATGGGCCCAACGAGTTATCGAAATGGCCGATGATGACGAGCAATTTTGGAACAAAATTATCATGTCCGATGAAGCCCATTTCACATTGAATGGGACCGTAAATAAGCAAAATTGCCGTATTTACGCCACTGAAAATCCTCAGGAGATTCAAAAATTGCCTCTTCATGACGAAAAAGTCACAGTTTGGTGCGGCGTTAGTGCGAAAACGGTCATTGGGCCGTTTTTCTTCCAAAACGAAAATGGCCATGCTGTTACCATCAACCAGGAGCGTTATCGCGACATGATGACCAATTTTGTGATGCCAATTATTCGTCGAAAGCGTATGAGGCAGTTCTGGTTTCAACAAGACGGCGCTCCACCGCACACAAGTCGCATAACAATCGATTTTCTGAAGAATTTGTTTCCGGGCCGTTTGATGTCGAAAAGTGGTGATTTGGACTGGCCACCGCGTTCGCCCGATCTGACGCCCGCTGACTTCTTCTTGTAGGGACATTTGAAGTCAAAGGTTTACGTTAACAAGCCAAGGACCGTAGAAGAGCTCAAGGACAACATTCGTGAAGAAATATCCGCTATTCCGGCCGAAATGTTGGCGAAAACGATGGAAAATGCTGCAAAAAGGGCACAATACGCCATCAACGCCAGAGGCGGCCATTTGAGATATATCATATTCAAAAATTGATGTAAACAAATCTACTTGGAACAAATTAAATGAATAAGATTGCCAACCGCCAAATTTTTATTTTTTTCTTTGATTTTTTTTTTAAAAACATGGGTCCGTCGAATATGGGCAACCCTGTACTTTGATATTTTTAGACGTTTTCGTCACTATGAAAAACAAAAACTGTAAAATGTGACGTATTTTCTCTTCGCTGGTGTCCATGTTGGGCGCGCGCTCAAACAATACTGTATCAAGCAATCACAAAACTATTGAACACGAAATCTTATCCTTCTGACGTAACTTGTATCCTGATCCCATTTATACAATGATGGATACAGATAACTTAGGCCATCTTTTAGAAAAATAATGTATTACTTCTTATTATACTTAGATAACAGTTATCCAAGTGCGCGTCTTATTTGGGTTCGATTTATGGATATTTTTCCTCTTCAAGTGCTGTTGTTATGGTTTCTTAAGTTGCTTTCGTCTGTCTCGATGAGCTCATTATTTGTTCCCTTGCACTCTAGAGCATTATAATTTACATATTCGCAATGCATTAAATTTTCATTACTTGTTTTGATTATGGTCCATAAACTGTATTAACAGATGTGATGGTAGACAAATATCGTTGTACGAGTATATGTATGAACTTCATTGCTACGAAATCATAGTCGTGACTGTAAGAGTCCATTAGTGAGAAGGAAAAAAACGTTGATGAGCGTCCATATTGGCACCGCTATAGTCGATAATTTTCCATTAAAGCTATTAACAGTATATCTGATTAAATGCTGTACTCGTATACACACAAATACTTCGACATAAATAAGTATTATATATACGTATTTATGTATATGTATATGCAGATAAACAGACACATGCTGGAATAGTGGTATGTTTGCATTTCCATAATTCATCACAGAAGGATTGCACTAATGATGCCATAATCTTTCTCTTTTTGCCCACCATTAAAGAAAGCCAGGAAGGATTGTGCGGCAGGAGTTGGTTGGAGTCTTTCACGGTTCAAATGTGTGTTAAAACTTAAGCTTATTAAATCCATTTCCAATTTTCTGATAAATCACTTACTCGCTTGTACTTACGACAGTTTGAAGGAGAAAACATTGGTAAATGAGGGAATATTTGCATATTTCAGGATAATAAGAAGATAGTGAGACGCTTATGCCCAAGATATACATATATGTCTACAAAAGACAAATGCTATTGTTGAATAATTTTCATTTGATTCCGTTATTCTGAAAACCTAATGCATTAAAAACCTAATGCGTCAGAAGTTAAAGGGGAAATACTGATGTTTGCTAAATCAGTCAATTTGTAACTGCAGTCTACAAACCTTCCTGGTGCTGGCAGACGACGAACGGTGCACACGGATGACAATATTCAAGTGGTACAGGAGAGTATTCAGGAGGATCCATAAACATCAACCAGAAGACGTTCGACACAACTTGGCATCTCAAGAGGGTCGCTGCAGCGAATTTTGCATAGCATAAGAATGTTTCCATACAAAATTCAAATTGTCCAAGAATTGAAATCGACAGATTACCAGCAACGACTGGACTATGCAATTTATTTCCAGCAAAAAGCACAAGAGAATCCTAATTTTATTCATAACTTAGTTATGAGTGACGAAGCCCATTTCCAATTAAATGGGTTCGTTAACAAGCAAAACTGTAGGATATGGGCTACGGAAAATCCGAGAGTACTTCATCAATGACATTTACACCCAGTTAAGTGTACTGTTTGGTGCGGTGTTTCTTCAGAAAGGATCACTGACCCATATTTTTTTGAAAATGAACGAGGTGTTGTGTTTCTTTTCCTTTGGGGTTATTTGAAAGGGAAAGTTTATGTTAATAAGCCCACGACTATTAAAATCCAATATTCAAGACGAAATTAACAACATAACACCGGAAATTTTGCGAAAGGTCATGGAAAATGTGTTGGAAAGAGCACATTTGTGCGAAGCAGAAAATGGCCACCACTTGCGGGATATCATTTTTAACAACTAATCTAAAAATATTCCCCATAAATTTACTGTATTCAAAAAAAAAAAAAAATAAAAAATATGTCTTAAATAAAAAGTTATAAGCAATTCACACCACTTCGGTCATTTTGGGCCACCCTGTATATAACATTTTCCGAGAAAAAATTTAACTTTTTAAAATTGGTCAATTTGTATAGGAGGTAGCGGAAGAGTAGTGAAAATGCTCTACATTTTTATTTTTAGAAATTAGCTCATCGAGCCCGCCATATGTGCCAAATCTTTAGCTGAATTCATTGTAGGTGCTTGATAGATATTAAGCTGAAAATATATGGGTTAAATCTGGGAGGTATCAGAGGAAGTGCGGTTAGTTAGGTTAGTTAGTGTGGTTAGTAGGTAATTTTTTTCCAATTCTGGCAAGTATTATAAATCAACATAACGGGAAAAAGTTTGCATTACTGCAGCATTCGAATTAAGAATTACAGGGGAAAGATTAAAATGTCCAAACAATCGGTCAATTTGTATTGAAGGTAGCAGAAGATGTGGTTCGATGTAGCTCCTCTGGCAATATATTAAACTGAGCTATGTTTTACAATATTAATCGAGATCTAGCAAAATATTACGCTGGACCGTAATATTTCTACCAGACAGACAAGCGGACATTACTCAATCGACATAAAAAGTTGTAAAATGTATTCAAAGGCAAAAAAAATCAAAAGATACGTGGTACCTTGCACTCTTTCTTGAGGGTGTTTCATTTTTCAAAATGAAGCTATGTATACCTTCATTCCTTCGGAGAATGAAAGCGTTTGGAAATGAAAATGGACCACATTGGCACCCCACTTCTAATGTTTTCCAAACAAATTTACTATTTTGACCTATAATTCTTGCTAAAATCTGAAAAAAATCGACCGGCTTATCCTGCACCTTCTGGTACCTACCATACAAATGGCCAATTTAACCCAGGTATTCTTAAGGTATTTGTGAAAGATATGATTTTTCACAAAGTTACATTAAATTCAATCTAATTTGGCACACTAAGCATTTAGATAAATAATGTCTGAAAATGAAAATGGACGGCGTTGCCACACCCGTTCTGATATCTGCAATATAAATTGATCGATTTTCCTAAATTCTAAATTTTCCCTTGTATTTCCTAATACGTAGAATGCGGCAATTTGAATTTTTTAATTGTATTGCTTTACAATAAGTAGCAAAATTTGTGGAAAATCTACCAAGTAATTGTCAAATAAATCATTACTGGTCAATGTCCGGAGAATTTCTCACCAATGGCTTGAAACTTTTTAAACAAAAGTTTCATCTCCATTATGCGCTCAACCATATTATTTTCCATCGAAAATTTCATTCCACAAGCTCAACGTGCCGTTCTCATGATGGTTACGCAAGATCTTCCAAGCCTTACGAGCTGTAACGGATAAGCTGACTGTCCGCAACCGATAACACGGTTATTATCGTCGCCTCATCACTAAGTTTTCTTCAGGCAGCATCAGGAGACGTTGTCTGCGCCTCCACAATACATTTCCAAACTCCTTCCCTTTTAAGAATGAGCTCGAGCTTGTATTTCCACAAATCATAAATTTCTTCATTTAGTTTCGCAAAGTGGAAAATTAAGAAACAGCAAGAGCAAGTTTAACTGAACGGGAAATGTATTCATTGTAGAAAGAAACCCTTTTTTCATATTGACAAAAGAAAATTACAGTAGTGACAAAACAAGAAAAGCTATGCTACTATACCTATATATACAGAACAAAAATATTAACAAGTAGTTTGCAATTCCTCAACAGCAATCACGCCTCTTCTGGTACCTCAAATATTCTAACCCCTGTATTCTAAGTCTAATATCTTTCAAATTCAGTCAAATTTAACCAATTTTGATACAACTCATGCGTGGGCAATATCGGGCCCATTCGAGTATGTCCAGGTACACCTACCATTCAAATTGACCAATTTGGTGAAATTTTTTTATCCCCTTGTAAGCTCTAATGCGTAGACTGTAGTAATTTAGATTTTATCAATAGCTTGGTAAAATGTGAACAAATCGACCAAATAGTCCGCTGTTACTGGTATCTGCCATACAATTTACCTAATTTAACCATATACATCTGGATTCACATCATTCACACAATCATACTAAATTCAGTATTGTGTATTAGTTCAGAGCATTTGTTACACCAATGCAAAGATATATGTAAAGATGTATGTAATTCAGTTCACCTGACTGAAATTTCTGTACTGGCTATACTTCCACACCAAGAAGTAAAGATATATTTAATTTGATATGGCAAAAGCGTACCATACGGAAGGAAGCGTCTAAAGTACTAAGTATATTTCATATGGCCATATGCGTCTTATGACTTTTTGACTATTTTAATGACTTCATGACTGGCCAGTTGACAAGGTAATTCCCGTAAATCTTCATGAAGCTTCTAAAAACTCGACTCTGGTTTGGTATCTGTTTAAATTTAGCTGGAAATTGTAAATAAAATATGTGGGATCATCCCTTCTTGCTATGTAAATTTACCTATTTTGTTCCCAGTAACTTCTAATTCGACCAACTAACCACTGCTCTTCTTGTACCTACAATACAGATGACCGATTTAACCTGTTTATTTATGTCATATCGTCATCTTCATACCTTGCAAGTAATTGCATTGATTTCTGTCGAATTTGACGAGCCATACATTTGAATTACTAATTTTTGAGAATGAAAATGAATGGCGTTGGAACAATACTCTGATACAAATTGAGCGATTCGCCGAAAACAAATTTTCCCGCTGTAGTCGCTAACTGCCTATCCTCTATAGTAACCTCTATAGTAATTAGTAATTAGCTAATATAACCCACATACATAATAATAGATTCATTACAATCATCGAATGCAATTATAATTTGTAGGCTAGAAACTCTAGACATTTATAATTTTGCTCCTTTCATACAGTTCTTCAATTCAGGATATTTTTTTTATAAGAACGACACGACACGGCCATTATCAGTTTGCCAACTTGTTTTATTCGACAGTCTGTAAATGAGATGTATACTACCATACATTGCATACACAGCTTATTTGTTATAGAATAGATACCCAGCAAAATAAGTGAAAATTATTCAAAAAGAATAACATTATCATCACCCAATCCGTGTACGTTTACAGCCTCCAACGAAGCACTTTTAACCCAATTCCAAAACATCGGTAAATAAGTACTTAAAATCATTGTTTCCATGGTTAGTATGAAATACTAAACACCCTATTTCATAGCGGACATAATATGATGCGAAGACGTAATTTTTGATAGCCGATGTAAAGTAGCTCCATTTAAAGTTTTTTGGGGAAAAAATTTGATTTGTCCTCTTTAAATGATAATGGGTATACTAAGTTTGTCATTCCATTTGTAAAAATTACAAATTCTCAGAATTCGCCATAAGAATCTATGTAGATAATATTCGTCCCCAGTATTGGAAACTGCAATCAATAGTGCGGGGTGATAATCGTCGATCCTACGGTGCCTTTCCAGTTCAGTACCTGTTTACTGATTATAGAAAGTATCAAATTTATCGGAACCTGATTTGTTTTAAAAACAGTCATAATTAAATTTCAGTGTTTTGATTTTTATTTATATTGGGGAAATACATTTTTTTTTCTGACGACATATTCTGACATAAACATTTTCTGGAAACAAAGCAATTCTTTTAAATTATGAAAAATCGCAACCGAAGATTTGAATTTTCGTCACGCCTACATTACCCGTGAATATATGATAAAGATGAATCATAAAATAGTGATTTCCTCTGTGGCAACCCTATTTCAATTTCATTACGCAATGTTTCACTTCCCAATCTTCCCCAGTTCCCCAACGTCCCCACTACAAATTATGATGAATATTTGCTCCATCGGAAACTTTAAATTAAATGTACCTATACCGAGGGTAACAATGTTGTCGCGATACAGGGGCTTAAGTATTACTTTTCTGTAATACTACCAAAGGTTACCCACGGTAGTGGACTTCTGATAAGATTTATTCAGATCGAATTCTATTAATCGAAATAGAATATTCAAATCCCTAGTGAGAAACAAACAGAGAATACATCAATTGTACGTAGATGAACTAAAAATTGTACATTCTTTGGAGAAAATTATAGTCGTACAACATTCAAATTGATCAGGCAACTCTACATTTTACTCCGAAAAGGTGAGTATGCGATCACTTAAAGCTAGGTTTCATGGAAACAAAAATCCATAAGCCACTTCCTTTTTAAATCTACATTTGTGTTGGCAACATAGTAAGTCATTCCAAAAGTAATCTATAAAAAGTGTTTAAATCCAAAGTGCTCAGTAAATTTTACCACTCTCTACGAATTTGCTAAAAAGCGAAAAGTCTTGAGCCAAAGGTATTTTTTACATTTTATACAATTTTAATACAAACTTATTGGTTGTCTATTTAGACCGATATACTTCCACTGCGGAATAGTCTTTTTTTTTTTTTTGATTCTTAAAACTCCAAAAATTAAGACCTAAAACTGCCTAAGAAATTTGAGGTAAATTTCCATCAAAGATTAAAAATTTAGCTTTCCACGTCAATATTAATTTGCCTTCATTCTGTAGACCAAACAATTTCGCGATGCAAATTAAGGTGGGGTTGTGACACCATCTGCATTCATCAATAATTTTTGAACTTCACCTGTAACAACCGATGGGATATCTGACCCAATATCAGGTTGTACAAACGCACAGAAACCAAGCGTCAACTACGCCGATAACCCGAAGTCCATCATAGAATTTACGTAAAATTACTTCCTGACCTCAAAGCTTAATTATCGTCCCTGGCTCAGCTTATTTATTGACTTATTATTGGTGCCAAAATCTTTGCTTGTTTTCGCAGAAAATGTGTCAATCACCAAAAACAATATTACGAAAGAAGTAAATTCTCTAAGTCGTCTGTCACCAAAACACCAAATTTCATAAACATAACGCAGTAAAGTAAAGAAAATGCAGAACAAAGCAAGAGCCCAGCTTTGCAGGGGTAAAGCGAAACAGCCATCAAGCAATTAGAAGTTCACAAAAAACTTGTAAAAGTACGGTTGAGGTTTGCAAATCACTCCGCCAGCACAAACTCGCGCCGAAATGCTATAATAAAGTAGTAAATATAAGTAGAATATTCGTCAAATTTCAATATACACTATTGATGAGTAAATTATATTTTGGTTAACTTTAAAAGAAAAAGAAAACCGCTGTCGCCTAAGCAGCAATAAAGTTGTATGTGATAAAGTGATCGTGAGAATAGAGATTTCCAAGAAACATTATAAGAATACCAAAAAATCACATTCGGGATAAGCACGATCGACCATACAACTCATGGTGCATGTTTTAATTTATTGTTGCTTGGATGTTCAGTAAAATTTATAGATAAGTATTAAAAATTGAAATTACTTAAAGTGTAAGAACTTGGCTGTGTTAAATTAACTGTCGAATCTTATATTAATCATCACAGCAAATATCACAGATAGGTTGCAAGTATGACATACAGGTTGACACCACAGCAGCACAGATCATCTCAAACTCTTATACTACCCATCAAACACTTCGCACCAAACACCGAGAGAATTAAAAAGGCCTTTTTAATCTTTGCTGGATGTCTGGGTAAGTCCAAAGAATAAGAAGAGAAAAATAATTTTTGTATAACAAACAACAAAAGAAAAAGAAAAAGTAAGAAAATATGATCATGTCATAGAAGAAAAAAAAAACGTCATACTTGAAACAGAATACGGATAAATTTTGATATATAAAAGTTTTGGTCACTCACGGTATTTAACCAATTTCCAACTATATGAAAGACGAAAACAAAACAGAAGAAAACAAAAACTGAGAGCGATGAATTGTGATAATTAATAAACACTCTTTACGATGTCTCTTACGTCTTCTAATTATTAACCTGTGATACTCGCTCGTTTGATGATGTAACGTTTAAATATCTGAATTTGTTTATTGCTCATTCGTGTGGAATTGAATACTACAGTTTCGCTAATAGTTTCAGTTATATGTAATGTTCAAACATATAATAAGTCTAAAATATAAGCTCTTTAATTGGTATAGACTTTTTAATCATTTGTAATAATAACTTTGTAAGTTATTTCTAAGCAAATATCAATGATACGATTTCAGAATAAACTTTGCGATATAAATATGCATTCCTAAAGTAATGTGGGTTTACCCACGGTGATGATGGAGATGAGGAGAGCTGTCTAGTTACTTTCTTCAGAATATTTGGGGTTCTAAAATATATACCGACGGAACAATAGGATAGGGTGGGCTTAGAGGCAATGCTCTCATAAAAACATCCATGAGTAGCTATCACCAAGCACGTGGATCAATGCCTTATAGTGTTAAAGTTCAATTTCCATGCTACTAAAATCATGGGGGTATTTTCATTTTTGTATTTTTTTTAGTAGCCATAGTCCGTTAAAGTAAATTACTGTCAAATAAATAGGGAGTCTTAAAATATTAATGGAATGGTAAACTGACATAAATGAGGAAAGGACACGAACCCCGACACCGACTGATTAGCTAGCAATCTGATGGCACCCGCAGTCCTACTCCAAGTTGATGTTTCCCAACGGTTCGAATTACTTTGAATCAATCAGAAGTGATATTTTCATTCAAAAATATTTGTCAACACGAACGTGTCCATTACACCACAATTGCTATCTGGTCACTGAGGTAAACCAAATCCTATGGCTCACCTAAGATCTACATAGCATACACAGTTTATCAAACAACGCTGGTGGAAGCGGCAAAAACCGCTGGATAGAACCTGACTTGCGGGCAGCCACGTCGCTGCGTGCCATCAAATCTGGGCTAGCACCGATATCAACGACAGGGATGAGTCACTTATTGAATATTTTGCAAGTACTGACCTCCTGACCTGATATCATCACCAGAAATAGACAAGACATAGACGTACTGTATGTTACTCTTGTCTCTGGGGAACTAGCTGATAGGATTGGAGAATGGAAAGTTTTAGGCAATCATAGCTTTTCAGATCACTGTTATATCAGCTTCTGTTTAATTGGATTAAGAAGTCTGCAAAAGACTGTTTTTGCACCGAATGTCAGATAAGCAAACATGAACAAGTATAAGGAGACATTTAACAGGAACTTTTCAGGAATACCTGACATTAATGCCCGGAACATTGAGAACATTGAGCGGTCCGTGGGACAAGTCACAAAGGCATTGAATGATTTGCTGCAGGCCTCATGTCCCAAGGGAAAAGCCAGGAGTTAGAACGACCGCGATGGTGGTCGTTGGAACTTGTAGATCTCATGAAATGCTGTAGGAAGTTCATCAACAGGGCTAAGTCCACAATAGCTTTACAGGACTGGGACAACTACAAAGAAAACCTTAAGGAATATAAGAGTGCACTGAGGAAGGCTAAGACCATATGCAGACCATGTGGCAATAACAGTAAGGGAGACGTTTTTGGGAATACTCAGAGACATCCTTCGAAGAGCCCTTCTCACTGTAACGAAGTGGGCGGGGGAAAACGGTCTCGGAGTAAATCCAAACAAGACCGAAGTGGTTCTGTTCACCAGGAGGTACAAAAAGGTGTTATCTTCCTGGAAGGTACAAACATCCATACTGTGAATAATTTAATATATATTATATTACACAATTATTATATACATATTGATTATCAAATCAAATGTGTAGGTTTTACATGAGTCTCGCTTTGATAGCCTTACCCGTGGTGTGCCATCACACAGGTGCTGTTTTCTATTATTCTTTCCTTGGTTAAACGTTCTTTCTTTCTTCTTGCGACAGCAAGCGCCCCTTTGGGGTACCCAAACTAATCCCGTAAGGATTAGTCAAACTACCAGAGATTAGAAGTAGGTCCCTTGGAAAAACTTCCTCAGGAGCCGCTCCATCTCTCGGCCAAAGTACAGTTGTAGTCACTTGGTATGAAGTGAGCTACCTCCAGGTTAGGAGTTGAGGTAATCTAGGAAGACCTCGGATAGACATGAACAGTGTTTTCCAAGCTAATGCCTTCCTTCACCAACGCAACCTGAAGCAACGCAAAAGCACTGAAAACACTTGTTCGGGCAACCACAACCAGCACGATGCTCCCACTAGGGGTCCAACACCATTGACCAGGAAGGAACAGTGTTCCTTGGGCCCCTGGTCACCCGTGCTACCAGAAGAGAAGAACCCTCTGGTATAGGTTTCGCAGACAAGCTACTTCAGTTTTGCTTTATCGTACCTCGCATGGAACTGGTAATCCATAATCTACGGCATAGATTTTCAATGTCCGAGGAAAGAATATCAACACAGCAAAGCACGCCATGCTCCCATCGTAGTCTATTAACCAGATCTCTCTGGCCGTACAACTATTAGAAACGGAAAAGATAAATCTTCTGATATCTTCCGACGGCTTCTCTATAACCGCATCTGTTGCCAGGATGTGTCTTGTTTAACTATGACTCTCCCCTTTACTTGGTTTTCGAAAAACGAGTTCCAAGATCAGTTTGATATCATATTATAGGTGAATCCCAAGACATAATCCACCTTTTCCTAGGGCGCTGGCACAAGGCCACACTACTTTGTTTTTGTACGCAAGCATCATCTTTTGCCTGCTTAATTACAGGATCGGGTAGAGAGGCTCGCGTTTTAGGGGTAAGCGGTACAAAGAATCCTAGCAAACACCCGCCTACCCACACATATTGATTATATATGATTTTACTGGATCAGGGGCAAACCGTTTAGATAATGGCAAATGTCGCTCTATGGTTTGATATATCCCCATACAAATCGAAGCTTGGTTTTATTTGTTCGATGTATTCCCTATACGAATGCACATTACAAGCTTGCGCCTATCTATTATATTTCACAAGACACGATTTTGATTGTAATTTAATTAATGCATATAAATATGTATTTGTACATATATAGAAGCAGCGTGCGGACCCATGTTTTCCCATGGAACCCATGAATATGATCTGTTCGATGTCAGATTTTTCACGTCCAGATAAAGTTTTCAATGGAGTTGAACTATATTTACAACATATGCTATAGTTGGGTCAAGTTGGTTTTATCTGTCAGTATGCCGTGTTGCTCACGTAGAATCGGCAGCTGGCCGGGCTTTTCGAGGGTTCTAAATCTACGGCGAACAAAATTTAAACTAACTACTAAACTTTATTATACAATCAAGAGCATATTTGGCGCTAAACTTCATGCAGAATAAATTCTAGATAGTAATTGCTTTTATTTCAGCATTTCCATGACCATCACATTCTGAAGCTTATTATGTTATTTATGCTATCGTATCATATAGAAAAAACAAAAAAAAAAAAATAGAGAGCGTAAAATAGTGAATAATTAGTTATGTTCCATTTAAGTTCCACGGTACATGATAAATTATATATATTAATAGATTTGCTAAAGAAAAAAGTAATTAACTAAGGACACTCATTTATTATATCTTTATGTTAATAACGCCAATTTTGTAAAAAAAAATGTAATTGTAAATGTTCTATGTTATAATTTGGTGTTGTCCTTGAAATGAATAATAAATTAATTGATTGCATGTTCGGATATGAGATGAAATTAGTACAGTAACAAATTATCATTTCAATTTTATAATATTTCAATTTAATAATAATAAAATAACGAAAAAAACAAATATTACCACAAAAACGAAAAAAAATTAAATAAATAAAGGACGTTAGTCCACGATGTATAAAATTAGCAGGCAGTGAATATTTTGGCAAATTAGTTCTTTCAAAAAGAATCCTTCCCTCAACCGGGTAGAATATAAATATCAAAAAAACTTAACGCAAACGAATAATGCCTTTCCTTGGGAAAAAAAGGTACAAAAGATTTGAATTCAACAGAAATTCACAAATAAACAAAATTGTATTTTTCCACAACACAAAAGATTCGTATTCCACAAGACTTCACACGGTTTACACAGGCTCTTCATATTTCCACGATGTCAAATTCGATGTGAAATAAAAGATGCTGAAATAAAAGATGCTATGTCATCTAAGTATCAAAAAAAAAAAAAAAATGGGGAAATATTAAAAAGAAATTTAAAACATCGTTTAACAACTTGTTTACCTATCAGCGCCGTAAAGACATTGCCGTAATCGCGTAATCGTTTCTTGCCAAAAGAACCATCCAAATTAAAAATAATAAGAATTTGCTGCCCAAATACCTGGTGTAGGTTGCGTTGCATTGCCAGCGATAAGACTCTATATCTATAAAAAATAAAAATTTTAAATTTTTAATGATTTCGTTTCACACTGAAGAATTATACTTACATATGGATCTTCCTAAGTCGCTAAGATATCGTCAAGTTCTTTCAATTTTTATTCGCTCGTAATTTGAAAAATACCCATTATATTTGTGGTAACTGCGTTTTGGGCAGCTATACGATCCAATAAAACTCTGTGTTCCGCCAAAATTTCTACCAAACTGTTGTACTGTTTTTCAGCAGCATCTACAGAAATATGTATATATTAATAACAATCATGGAAGCTGTCTGAAATGATAATGATCCCAAAACCTGGAAAGGAACTGTCACAAATTACATCCTATCGACCCATAAGTTTACTCTCTATTTTATCTAAACTGTTTGAAAAGATCTTTCTCCAAATATTGTACCCCTATATTGAAGCAAACCAGGTAATACCCACGCACCAGTTTGGGTTTCGCAAAGGTCATGGAACGACAGAACAAGTACACCGTATAGTAACCCAGATCAGAAAAACATTCGAAGATCGGAAATATTGCTCAGCTCTCTTTATAGACATCTCCCAAGCCTTTGATAAAGTGTGGCATGAAGGCCTTATTCACAAAATAGTCTCTTTTCTACCGGCAAATACCCATAAGCTCCTGGAGAGCTATCTAAAGGATCGATCTTTTGTAGTAAAATCGAAAGACTCTGTTTCAACTCAAAGAAAAGTTTCAGCAGGAGTTCCTCAGGGCAGTATACTAGGCCCTATACTATATACCATCTACACCTCTGACATGCCTGTTCTTTCCCTAATTCAAACCTCAACATTCGCTGATGACACTGCATTCATGAGCACTAGCACTTGCCCATTAATGGCTTCTAGACAACTGCAGTCTCATATACACACATTAGAATCTTGGCTCGAAAAGTGGAAGATAAAAGTAAATGCCACTAAGAGTGTACAGGTTACATTCACTCTTAGACAGAACAATTGCCCAGCCCTCACTATTCACGGTAGTATCATACCCGTTCATAACCATGTCAAATATTTGGGTATTCACCTTGACCGACGTCTCACCTGGAAAAATCACATTGACTCAAAAATCATATAATTGAAATTAAAAATGGCTCAACTCCACTGGCTTATTGGCTCCCAGTCTACTCTCAGTTTGGAAAATAAAATCACCATCTACAAAACCATATTGAAGCCAATATGGACATACGGCATCCAGTTGTGGGGAACGGCATCGGCTTCTAACATAAATAAGCTGCAGAGAAGACAGTCAAGAATACTGCGTCAAATTTGTGGTGCCCCATGGTATGTTAGGAATGATAACATACACAAAGATTTAAACATTCCTTATATTTCCGAGGAAATGAAAAAATTAAGCAGGTCATATATATCGAAGTTGTCCTCCCACTCAAACCCACTCGCTCAAAACCTTCAGCATTTTCCCGGCCATATACGGCTAAAAAGAAAGGACACGCTAGACTTGGTCCGGTGATAACAGATCTGTTCGCCAAAAACAAGATCCGGCAATGGCAGGATACTTTAGTTTAAGATAGGATTAAGATTTGAATACATATTGTAAATTTCGTAAGAAAGATCCAATAAAGAAAATGAATGATGAAAATAAAAAAAAATATTAATAACAGGGAAATATGCGTTCTCTGTCTCACAACATTTAGCCAAATTTGTATCGAAACCTCTTTTCCAAATCATTTGGCTCTTATCGCAGGAACTTGCAATACAGCTTTTGTGCTCATTATAGACTAGGCATTATAACATGGTTTTTGATCTTCTTTCTGTATAGGCCAACACACATTCTTAAACAAACCTTTATATAAACTAAATTGTTTCTACAGTTCTTCACAGCTATGGTACTTTCGATTATCTTGAAAAAAAAAGGAAATAATCATGTGATCAATATAGCATTTAATGTTAAAATAGTAAAACTTACCTTGTTTGGGAAAATGCTTTTATTTTGTTTTGGAATGTTGTGCATGGTCGTTTAATATTTTGGTAGAAGGCAGCTGTGTAGAATTGGAATTATTATAAAATTTCTATCAAAAGGTAAGCATACAAATTTGTACTGAACGTCAGTCATTAATAATTTTTCTTTGTTATCTAAAATTAGATTTTTTTAAATGACTAATTCGCAAGAATTGAGGGGCTCTTGGAAAAAGCTATCAAGATCTAAGAAACGTCATGCTTCAAACGTAGATGTCGTCTTCTTTTATTATTGCTTCAATTTTCACAGGAATATCAGATTTAACCGAGAAAATGTTATTAGGTTCTTTGGAAGAAATTAAACAATCATTGACAAAAGCTTCTGCAATGACACCTCCTTTGTACTTAAACTTTTCTCATTCACTTTCAACGTATAATTCGACTTGTGTTTTTTGAACAATTTGTTGTAGAATAGACAAAGGTTTCCGAACATGTTTTTTTTTGTTTTTAATTAGCAGTTTATTTCCAAAATCGCATGCGAAAAAAGACTTAAGAGTCTCATACCTTTCTGCGCTAGATGTTATGTCCAATAGATTGTGTGTCTGGACCGAATATAATAGGGAAACTCTCTACAAATAATTGAAGCAGATCATTGCCTACCGTTACATTACTGTAAATATGTAATGGATTACTCAGGAGCCTATAAGCGCTATATAAAAGCAAAAATTCTTACAAATTATCTTCGTGCACGTTGTTCTGAAGTACAATTATACCTGTGTAGGCGAAAAACTGGTGAAATTCAGTGGCCTTCCAATTATGTATTTAATTTAATGGTCTTGGTTTCGTCGGAAACTCCTTTGGAAAAGAATGTTTTAATTTTACAAGTTCGGAAGATATGTTTAATATGTTTGATTTTGGAATTGAATTGAATTTGTGGCTGTGGTGCTTTGAATAATTTTTTAAAGAAAAATCTTCATCGGAAATTAAAGTGCTACTTAAAGAACTATATGATAGCACTTTCCCTTATGATATGATTATATGATAGTACAGCCATGCGATGAAGTATGACCTGGGAAAGCTTTAGCACGCGTGTCGCATGTTAAACAGCGGAACGCATTGTTAATCTTCTTATTTTTTAAAATAAATCCATCTTCTAGCGAAAGCAATTCCTCAACAAAATCTTTACAAAAGTCTGTAACAAAGCTCGGCTTGGTGTGTCCAATACATATTTCTACAGGAAAAGGTTTCACTTTCGCTCTTAAATGGACAATCTTCAAAAGAATTGGCCACAACTGAATTCGCGAATTTTTAAATATTAGGATTCCGTCAATCCATTATAATTTCCTCGTAGTTTTTCAAAACATCTTCAAGTTTTGTTAACTGATTTTTATTCCTACGTGGAAATAAGTTCCGGGAACAACAATGCTGCTGCTGAAAGCGGAACCCCCAGGCCTTCCCCCTGTAATATTGCCAGCAGTTTCTCCAAACATTTTCTGGTAGGTGCTGTCTCATTATACCATTTTTTTAATTTTTGCACTAAATTCAATTTAGGAGGGATACACAAATCGTCACAATGGTCTTCAAAATGGTCAGCAGGCTGCTCGAAACAAGTCAAGTTTGCACTTTCATTATAAACCGTGCCTTTCTCACTAACTCTGTTTTTGTATAAATTTACTTGTTTTTTCACAAGTCTTTTGTAATTTCTTTTGCTCATGTTATATATTTTCAAAAGTACACGTTAAATTTCTTTTTGTATTTACTTTTATTAATTTTTTTTATAAAACACTTTAATTTTGCGTGCGGCCACGTTTGATGTCAACTAAACAAAATGAACGCTACAAAATAAGAAGAATCATAACTTTATAGCTGTAACAAATTTGTCTACTCATCCAAGTACGAATTGTAGACGCTGCTTTGACAATGTCACCAAAATTGTCGGCAAAAGTGGTGACTTGGAGACGCTTGACCCCAGGCTTCCTACAGGATGGAATGACCACACTTATTGTCTGCGTCTCATTACCAGTTCGCTCAGTGTAGTCACCCTTCCCTTCACGAAGAGCAAATATTTTAAATTGCATTTGTAAGAAATTCACCATGTAAATGTAAAGATTTCATTGTTTTTACTGTTTTCCGCAACTTCCACCAAAGATTTATGGGAAGTGAGAAAAATCTTCAATCCCATTTGAAGCATTCATTAAATTATAATATCATCGTAACATTTGACTGCGAGTGTATGTGTTGGAACCCTTTATGCTTAAGAGATTCCCAAGTGATTAGACCGACATCGACTCTGGAGTGCGGAATAGATTAGTTTCAAGAGGAGAGGTTGATGCATCATGTCCTCGTAGGAACGAAAGGACTCCTATTATTTCTGCTGCCAAATTGTTAATGTATGTATTTGTACATGTCGCTTTTTGATAGTTGTCCATTATTTCTGATCACATCCCTCTTTTGTCTACGGGGTGTTGGTCGGAGACTGCTTATTATCTCTTAAAATACGAGTACGTACGTTTGTGCAGTAACGGAGAAATTTTATAGAAAGTGCACCCAGTTCTGTATAATCGGGTTGTCGTAGTGACTGCATGTGTCCATTCTTTTGTTATATCCGGCTAGTGCTGCATTGGGTTCTGTCCGTCTATCCACACGCCATTAAATTGTTGGCGTTGAGCTCATATATTTTCAGTTTTAGTCTAAATGCTTTTCGCAGCAGTAATGCGCTATGTACTCATACACATGCATGAATACATACATATAAATTCATTTAATAGATACGTATAGAACGTCAGTTTGCCATGCATCCCTGTACATTGTTTTGGATCGGTTCTATGTCTTTTTATGGCCTTTTGCTCGACACTTTGCATTCTTCAGGAATAATATCTTAAAAGAATTTCTAGATTATTTTTATTCGGTTTCGCTAAAGTAGTAAATATTTCAGTTTAAATATTTTATGATGCAAAATACTGTAAGCAAGTGATTCGGTTGTTTGCAAGAACTGTGCGTATCTGGAAGAGGCGTTTAATGCAATATGGATATGGAGGCTCTTATGTCTATATTATTAAATTAGACAATATTACTATTTCAACCAATAGAAGCTCAGAGATGCCAGATGAAAATAGAATTGAAATATTTATATTTTAAGATTTTTTTTTTAAAGGCACGTGAACTAATGTTAGTGTAACGCATTAAATTTATTATTTTTTTACATCTGCAATTTTCTGGGCCATCCTTGATGATATTTCCATTGCTATAGTTTTAATTGGCACCAAATGAAAGATAGGAATCTCTTCCCTCTAATATCATTTTACGAGTGCGGTACATTTTGGCTTTATGACATAAATAAAAAGTTTATTAAACATTTAGTAAATATTTGCCAACCTAGTTTTTTTAAAGGTTGTCAATTTGATTATCCAATACGGGAAATGTCCATTTCCGCAAGTTAATACATTATAAAAGCGTAAAACTGCTAAAACTGACACCACACCTGCGTAGGATTCTAATACGTAGATACAAAATATGGGATGAGGCATGATTATTCAGTGGTTTACCAAATCTTGCATGTGTTACAAGGCAATACAGTAGTCAGCACATTATGTTGCCGCAGTTAGAAATACTACACTTAAAAATTTGAGTTTCGGAAAGTCGTTAAATTTTTTAGAGAGAGGTATTTTCCTTTTCCTTTGTAGAGGAAAGATTAAATTTCGGAAAATTGATCAACATATACAGGAGCAATTAGAAGCTGCTCTCCGATATAATCCATTTACAATTCTCGGTTATGACTTGGCAGAATATTGGCCAGTGTCAAGATTTTACAAGTTCCACAAGGATTTAATTGTATACAGATTTCATATCTCAGTCGACTTAAGAAGTTATGAAATTCATGGTCGAAATATGACAATGGTATAAAAATAAAATCGAATCGAATGAAATTACTGTTGTAAACAAGCGAAAGCAATACGTAAATAATTCATAATTTCATATTAAATTAAAACTTGCAAAAATAGATTTGAAATAAAATCCGCAAAATTCTTTTGTAGTCAGTAGAAAACACAGAGAGTGGTGGGATTGAGTGGGTAAAACGGAAAACTGCAACTGAATGTTTCAAAATAGCCATTTTTTGCAGATAAATATAACCTATTTCCTGGAAAGTTGGTGTTTTGATAGTCCAGATTTTAGTTGTAAAAAATGGCAATTTGAAATCCAGCTGCCGGCTTTTTGAAATAAAACCTGTTAACAAGATGTTACTTAAAGATGTTCAAGAAGCTTTCTATGCTCTAAAAAGAATCCCTTTCAACATTATATCGTCTCAAGCATTGCAGCGAAAATTCACCAATAAGCTGATTTCAAAGAATTTCACAATCGGTTGGCCCGAAAGAGCTTCTGACTTTGTTGATAATTGTGGTAATTCCCACTGCAAAGTCACGAAAACCAATGTCGCACAAGCATCGCCAATTCCATTTAAATTCAATTATTTCGAAAGTTTTTTATTATTTTAAATATCTTTAGATCAAGGGCAGTGGTATCGAGAATGGATCCGACTGTCCTAAGCAGTGACCTTGTGCAGATTATGAAATGAAGCGCATGTGAACATTATAAGCACAACGACCAGCATTTGAGCATAAAAGAGGGCAGATAAGAAACCGTTTCTGCAAATCTTCTCGAGACAGATAGTTAATAGCCTACTGCATAAGGTTGATAACAACACATTGCACATAACCATAGCATGTCCTACTGGTGAACAGAGGAAATTAAGAGATTCCAAAGGATATGCCTCACAGGATCCATCAACGCGGCAAGAGCAGAGTTAATTTTGAGAGTTGGCAACTCCAGAACAAAATAGTGAGAAGAAGACTTAAACACACCACCATCAGAAGTAAGCGGCGGTGCTTTCGCTAAGTAAAGGCGAAAAATGTAAATGCAAATGTAAATGTAATTCTTAGAAAATGGCTACAGAGTCGGGGGTGTTTCGATTGAAGATATCGGGTTCCGCTAATATCACATTAGTCAACAGCGTCAAAACTATTCGTTCGGCACGCTGCGCAATCCAGAAATTTATTCTCTCAATTCAGTCAACGAACTATCCTCTTAGAAACAAATCTGCCTTCTCTAAAAGAGAAAATTATATACGAGAAACTGCTATCAGGTGTGGAAGAACATCACGGGTTATCGGATTGGTAATTCGGTGTTCGTGAGGCAATTCAGTATATCTAAAAGCAAAGCTAGTAATGAGTGCATATAACTCAAGATCCTAAAAACGCGGTGAGATGGCGGATTTTGTCCAGAGATCAGTCCTAGAAAAATTGCTGTGGAACACAATATACAATGCTGTTATGGACATTTTAATAGGTAGAGATAGTGAAAAAATATAATTGTCTTGAAAAGCGGCACCAGTGTGGTGTTAAAGTACAGAATTCTTCAGCAACAGGACGAAATTAACATCGGTTCACAGAGTAATAGTGATGAGATCATATATAGGTAGAGATTGTAGGTGTGATAACAACCAACTTGCAACTTTGCAGAAACGTATTTATTGCAAGATAGGGAAAAAAGGTATCGTATATTGAAGTACTGAAAATGTCAGCCAGCTGAACTGAAATGTAATTTGTCTCGGTGCAAATGCATACGTGGTATAAGAAGGCGTGTAATAAAAGCTAATCTTGATTAGCACACGATAAAGTAAGCAAAACAGAAATTATGAAGCATTTCTCACATATATTATGGAGATAACACGGATTTTAACGAAATCAGGCAATTATTTTTATTTTATATGCAGAACTAAATTTACTTAATTTAATGCATAAGAATATATAAAATATGTGAACACAGGATTACATGTGTTAAATTGGGAAAAATTCAATTTTGATAATTCGGTCAATTAGCAGAAGAGGTTTGATATAACCCAAAATTAATCCTGAGATGTGAAAAAAATACTAGACTGTGCCAAGTTGTAGGAGGTTTCATAAAGATTTATGATAATTGCCGTATCTACCAACCAGTCAGATTGATGGACATCGCTCAATCGACTTTATTAAATATTTTTTTGCGTTCTTAATCATTTAATTTCATGCAAGCACACAAAAATGTTGCTGTGGCTGAAATAGTTTTTATTTGTGTAATGAAAACAACAGGTCTCAATGCTTAATAATAAGCGGGAAAGAGATGAACATAAACGATATTATAGCCAGTATTTTGAAAGTAGTTTTAATGATGAGGGCGTAATAATAGTGTAACATATATTATATCGTATATGGTATGGTGCGTCCTCCGTTTGGTCAATCTTAAATGTTATCATGCCTCAAACGTCACCACACCCTACGAAAAAATTCCAAATTTGATACATTTTTTTTTAACCAAACTTGTTTATGGAAACTTGTAAATGAATTTAACATGTTTGTGTCCCACATCACGTTGTAGCTTGGGTATTCTAAGTTCGGGCTAATGGTAGTAACATCCAAAAAAGTAGGAGTTAGACTATGTACATACTGAACCACTCAGAATCCTTTGACATATCGATACAGAGTTGATTATCTCTCAGTTTGTTTGTCCATGTTTTTCTTTTAAACAAAGTACAGGTTGCAATTTAAAATTGATTTTAACTGAAATTGATGTATATGTACATAGTTCGAGCAGGGGGACAACCCATTGAAAATGGGAAATAAAACTATTTATTGGCAAAATCCAGAATCAAATCCAAGACAACAACATAGACAAAATCTTTAAATATCAACTCATACCACAGCTCAGCATTCATTGGTAAAGCTTGGTTTTAACACTTCAAGCGTCTGCGGTCCTCATCGGAATATGACCACATTTAGTGCATATTATTTGATTGAATTAAAGGTGATTTCTGTTAAAAAGGGAGAATTTTACAGTTTACGGCAAGATTTTTCCGGAAAATTCCTTTGGAAAATCCTTTGATGATTGAATTATTCACTAGCAAAGTGTATTTTACTTCAAGAGGGGCCTAATTTGAAGGTAACAAAATAACTTTTAATGAATAATATACGATATATTAATACGATATTATATTGACCAATTCCCGGTACCTTTTCACAGAATGTATGTAGTTAAACAGATAGAAAATAGATTCGAATTTTGTTGTTTTTTACTGGTGACAATGTTAGTAATCACACAATAACATTTTATTTTGGAAGCAAAAAATTATGGAAAATTTTAAAAAGTTATAATCCAATCATCAATATATATTTCAAACGGAAAACACTTCAGTTCTGCTAATTCTATCGAGTGAATGAATACACTCGCCTCGGGATGGTAAACTGTGGAAGGAAGAAAAAGCTAGAGAGGTAGCCTTATGAGGTTGTTCTTTATCGTGGTTTTCATAAATCTGTCTGTTTTTGGTGAATTTGGTCTTCCCAAATCTGTCTTTTTTCGATGAATTTCCGCTGCCAAATACCATGTAATGTGCCAATATAATACTCTTTATTTACCGTCTGGCCCCGTGATAAGAAAATGAGGTGTACAATATCTCAATTATCAAAGATATCGTGAATATTAACATGACTTTTTGTCGATTTTCACATGTTTTTTTCGGTTCCGACTTAGTTAGAAGGCGTCATATCAAAAAATTTATGTTAACTTCAGTTGAAGGCGTAGGTGGCCAATAGAGCGTGGAAAATCTTGCACCAAGTCTCGACCACTTTAGAACGCACAGTACCACTTATATTCACGTGTTTTAATAAAACGGATTCACCGTAAAACTTCTGTAATATTTTCAGTTAGCCAGCACTCGAAATTCCGTTTGGGATACAAAATTTGAAATAAATTCTTTGTTTGATTTATTTATTCATTGTAAAACTGGTGAAATACACTTGAGATGGACTAACAAAATCCCCACTGTAAACAAAGTGAATGATAGATAGCGTTCGAATTTCCTGTCAGTATGGGGGGGAAATCTGAATAAGAATTTTCAAATTGTTAATGATGAAAGATTACAAACAACAATATTAACATTAACTTTGGAAACAACATTAACTTTGCCAACAGCTTTGCGGGTGAAAGTATAACCAGTTGTAGCAGTAGAAATTACCTTTCCTTTGTACATTTTACAACAAAGCGAAATAAATTGAAAATATATTAAAAGTCAGCATTTTTATGGAAAAAAATGAAAATGCATATTATTTTGAATCACGACCAGTACTGGGGTAAACTATTAATTGGCAATTATTTTCGAATATTAGAGGAGGGAATTTTGAGTTATATACAGATATTTAGCGAAATAAATTGAAAATATATTAAAAGTCAGCATTTTTATGGAAAAAATGAAACTGCATATTATTTTGAATCACGACCAGTACTGGGGTAAACTATTAATTGGCAATTATTTTCGAATATTAGAGGAGGGAATTTTGAGTTATATACAGATATTTAGCTTTTCTATATTTTATTTTCTTTTGACATATTTTATTACAACTGCAAATAATCGGTTCTAGTGGAATGTTTATTAGAAACCGACATTATTTGCGACAAGAATAGTTCAGAAATTTTAAATATTATCAAAGCAACATTTAAAATTTTTTCAAGAACTACTCTGAATCCTCACTGAATTTGCTACTTGAACAAGGGATTTTATTAAACGACACAAAGCTTTCCCCTTGAATCAGATTGCAAATACAACAAGACAATTCATATCATGTACGAAGACACATCATAAACCACTTATAAAATATACAATACCACATAGCGAGTGCATTTTATTGCATGCACAATCTGGTTTATTCCCTTTTAGTTTTTGCCCATAATACATTCATGCCATAATTCAAATCAAATTATGCAGCAGTTTTAACATTGGCGGCGGTGTAAAGAAAACCTCTGTGAAATCTTCGGATATGATAAGGCACAGAGCTTACTTAACGCTAACAGACCCATAGAATATTTCATGTAACATAAAAAAATGGTAGGGTAGGACAAGAGGGCACAGTGGGGAAGCAAACAAAGTGATAATACATGGCTTACTGGCTAACGGGACATATAGCATTGATGGCGCAAATGCTGCCTTCAGCATTCGTAAAAATAAAGGCCTCCACATTGTATGCTCATAACACTACCACTCAGTCACTGGTTACCACAAGGACATATGAAGCGATCTGTCATGCTACTTTAACAACTTGTTTCAGTGACAGATGTATGCGTATTTTTCAGATGTATGCATAAACTACAGTTGCCGGTAAAAGTTACCTCGTAATACGTCTTCCAAATTGCCTTAATTGTTCGTTCGTTCGTTTACTTTCTAGCAAAAATATGTTACAGGTATACGTTTATACACTACAATGGAAGTTGTACAGGTAATGTTAGTAATAATATAATACCAAGAGATACAAACGTACCGACTTTTTGATCCTCTCTATTCCTATTGCAAAGTAATCCTTTCTTTGATTTCAGGCAATAGTGCCAAATCAGGAAACGATTATTTTTACCCAAAAATGGTTTTTTATTATGGTTCTCAACCAGCAAGTATACAATAAATTTAAAAAGGAGTTAAAGAAATTCCAAAATAATAAAACTTGTGGAAGAGTAAAATTCGAACTATCATATGTCTGTCAAAATCCCCATATATTTTCCTAAATTAGTTATGGGTGTGGAATGAATGACCGTTACAATTTTCCCAAGGACTCCGGAAACACTTCTTTCCAAAATGAATTAAGAACGGTATTACCGCCATTGTTTTTAAATCGAGATGTTATATTATAAATGTATTATTTTAAGGTATGATAAGGATTGGTTTTTGGTTTTAGTAAAAAACCTTCGAATTGCACATGAGTTTATTATCGTTGTTTACTTCTTTTTTAAGAACAGCATCGTATTGCTTAGAGCTAATATTTAATTTTTTGATACTTTAAAATAGAACTTAAAATTAGGACGCCCAACTAGATATCCGGCTCTACACACGAAGCGAGAGTTATCTCTCTGGACTTCAAAATTGTCTATGAGAAATTCACACAGTTCTGAAGTAAGCATTTCTACAAACAATCTCGAACCTTTAACAATTCATGGACACGGCAAGAAAGTGTATTTGCAGAAAATTAAAAGCAGCTTGGTGAACTCAAATTCTTATATTTTATAAATATGATTAAGGAGCGAAATCTTGGAAATCTAAATATTTCTTTTTAGTTTTCAGTAAATTTATAAAATTTACCTTTTTCTTCGATTTAGTCAAAGTTATATATCGGAATCGATCTAATAATGTGTTCTTAAGAAGCCTTAATAAAATATACAGTGACGCTCGCTTGAATAGCGCCCCCTTTAAATATTTTTCTAAGCTCGATTTTTTCCAGAATAATAATTATAACGAATTGGTTGTGCTTTTATAAATCATATTTCATACATTTTCTTTCACTTTAATAAATTAAGTACTAAAACATTAAACACGAAAAAAAGTTAGAGATTCAATTTCAGTTTTTGGTTCATTTGAATAATTCATTGGTTCATTTTCATAACCTCAACATTTTTTCTTTCAATCCACGATTTGATGACTCTTGTTGTGTGGATTGGCGCGTTGTCATACTGAAATTTCCATTCCAAGTCCCCGAAAACATTTTTAACTTCAGGAAAAGCTTTTCCAACACCGCTTTGTATCAAGTCGCATTCCTTTTTGCAGAGAGAAACTGGAGCTTCACCTTCCCGGCTGTGTAATCGATTGAGTAGGCGTTCCTCTTTTCGAAGATCGTAGAAGTAAAGTAAAGTAGTAAATTAATTTTTTATCGTCGGAAATTATAACTCTATTCCACTCTCTACTCCACGTCATAGTCGTACGACAAAAATTAAGGCAACGTTCCTTACGGAGATTATCTAGCGGTGATTTCTTTTTAAGTCTCAAGCGTTGCAAGTGTGCTGCTTTGAAAATAACTCTTTTTACCGTTGATACTTGCACTTACGCCGGCTTTTTTCTTGATTTTGGCAGCAGAGTCGTGTGAATTTGAGGCATATCTCTCTTGTCAGCGGCTGTAATAGCACTGGCTGTTCGACCTTTCATATTATTTGCATAGCCTTCGGTGTCACGTAAATATGTCTATATAACTTTGCATCTTCTATTAGTTTTTTTCTGGTTATTTGATGAATTGAAAGTCCACACTCCTTGTAGGTTTTAATTTTGGATCTTTCCTCGAAACTCAAGGATTTAGCTCGGCCCATTTTACTTAAAATCGATTGTTTTATATTTATTTGAACACAATTACTGTCCGATCTGATTTATGATGATCTGCAAAACACTTCTACACTTACATATATTGATATCCACGTGAGGAATGCTATTCAAGTGGACCAAAAAAGAAGAACACATTTTTCACCCATTTAAAAGAAATTTTTTGTAGGTGATGTGTGGAAGTAGGAGAAACAAATAAGTGAAAACTGGACCGTTATGTGAAGTGCACTTTAAATAGTAGTCACAATTGTTAAATGATTAGGGCGGGGCCCTTTTCAAGTGAACAGCAGTATATAAGGTAGTATTAGATATATGCAATTTGGAACCTCTTTAATTTATATATATTTCGTGGTCATGACTTCCACTCCATTCCATGCAAATTTGGTAGAATATGAATGAGATGAGACTGTTTACGATACGGCGCATACCTTCCGTGTACCAGGCGTACAAAATCTACTACAAAATAGGCAACTTGAATCTAAAAGCTACTCTCATTGGAAACTGTCGATTTCAAGATGTAAATTGATCACCTGAACTGAACTTACTCGCAACTATTTTTTGTTGATCTCTGTTATTGAAAAAGGCGGTCAACTTTCTATCCCACTTGGTTCGTCCTTGAGTATGGTTATGCAGGATATAGAATGTGTGATGGACATGTTGAAAAGATGACATTATATTGTATTACCATCGGGCCACATGGACAAGTGTCCATCCATATAATTCTACGTATGGGGCGAATGAAAATGAAAGTGTAAGTGGTCAAATGTGGTAAGAACAGAGAGATATTTGTCTCGTTTTTTTTTTTTTTGCATTTTTGTGTTCAACCAAAATTCCGATGACAAGTGTGGTTGTGTTGGCCCCACACATAAAAGTGGTTTGTCGAGAAGACTCCTTCCTAAAGAGTTTGAAGGAGGGGAAAAGCTATGGGGAGTATAGTTTATACAGTATGTAAACCAAAAAAACCAAACAAATGCTGAAATATTATCATAAGCATTTTATTTAATGGGATTCTCTGTACGTCATTCACACGTTGTCCCTACTGCATATACTGATTTCTTAATCCTCGTTGTCTTTTTTTCTGTTGTTCCCCTTTAAATTGCGTTTAGAGATTTAGTTTGTTTGGTCGAAAGTTGAAACTGGGTGCCACGATTAGTTTTCCATGTGGTCTGTAGAGCTTTATGTAATGAAAACCTATTGGATCTAACATATTGAACATACGTACATATGGAAAGCATAATGAAAATAATTTAGCAGAAGGGGAATGGGAATTATATAGTTTTAGAACTTGATTATAAGAAGTTTCAACTAAATATTTATTAACAACCCCCCAATCGTGGTCAAATTATTATTGCGTCAGAAAAAAAAGCTCTCAGATTTATTGACTTTGTGAAATTGTAACACTTGCAAAGAATCTCTTAAAGTAATAAATATCTTTTGACCAAATGTAGTGAATTACATTCTAAATCAATTGAGCGTTGTCTGTCCGGTTGGCTGGCTGGTAGATACAATAACTGTCATACATTTTTGCGAAATTGCTTAAAGTACAGCTTAACTTTTTTTTTTAGATGAAAACCGGAAATTGTAAGTGGACTACATCCATTTGCCTTTGATAGTTATTCTCATATAAATTGACCGATTTTCAAAATTCTATTATTTCCCTGCAGCTCCTAAATCTTAGACTGAATTAACTTAAATTTGTGTTCCTTACATTAGTTTGTAGTGCTGCTACTTTCATACAAATGACCTATTTAACCCATGCATTCCTAGATTCATATCTTTTGTTTAGTTGGGAATGAAAACAACCTTTGATTGTTATATTGATTTACAATGCCTGGTACATCTAGAGAAAAATCGACCAGGTAATCATGCCATTTTAATCCATACATTCTTAACTTCCTATCCTTCACTGAAAAATTGCATATGTTTCTGAGTTCATATCATTCATTCAACTGTACTAAATTCAACACAATTTAGCAGTTACAATTTTATTTCTGTTATTGTGTATTATTTCGAACTTTTTTCATAAGACGATTGCGGTTTACCATGACCATTCTGGCATTCAGCACACTTTTGGATCAACACAAAATAACACTCAGTTAAGGTAAATGGAAGTCAGTTCACATGACTGGCATTTCTGTACTGTTTTTCAAATTATCCACTAGAAAATGATATCATTTTTATTATATTCAATTGGAGTTAAGGTTATTTAATAACGCCGTAAAATTACAAATTTAAAATATCAATGCATTATATGTGCGAAAAATCTGCGGTTTACACGCCCAATTTTCTGATGATTAGCTAGTAAATCGTCCACGCGGCTGTAGACTACAATCCGTGGTTGTTCCACCAGATCCATAGGTTGTGATTCGCAGTGGAATACTATAAACAGTTACTTCCCATACATAATACGTATATCGAATGTTTTAGTTTTCATGAGGTACCTTATTTTTTTTTTTTTTTGTTATTTGTTTATATGGAAAGCGATGTTCGCAAATGGGTCGATCACTTACAAATGTGTATAAATTGGAGTCGGTATTTCATGTATCTACCAAATATCACAAAGATAATAATATTAAAAGTTTAGTTTAGGTTCTGCACATGCTAGTTTTTTCTGTTGATCAAATTCAAATTTTCACATTTGTGAGCCACAACATCTCAGACGATCTGCCGACTTATCACCCAATAACATTTCATAGATGATATCTTCTAATATATAATATATCGACCTGCCAGCAGTTCTAGTGGAAATTTGTATTTTTTTTTTTTTCTCACCAACTACGTCCAAAGCTGATGAGGCTCTTGAAAAGTTTATGAGGTGCGGTGACTCTTTCCGGTATCTATTAATCACCACCACCTAATGAACAAATGACGAACCTGTTGAAAAAGCGCTGAAAATTGCGATTATTCCTAAACTTGATTTACTGCTTGTATGGGCTAGTTTTCCCCTAAAGGGCCGTCCCATGGCCGTATTGGTGTGCGCCAGATAATTCAACTTTTAGCTAGCATGTTTTTTTCAGTAGCCATACGTGCAGACAAACAAATTTAAGAAAACACAGATTTTTAGTATGATTTTTACGGGGTCTCAGCTGAATATTTCTAGTTGTTGCAGTCGGAATGACGAGGGAAGCGTACCATGGTGGTAGATATAGAAAAAAATGCAGAAAGACTGTTCCTTTTTATGATCAAAATTTTAAAGCAAAATATGAACGATGAATCTTATTTTTCTATTTATCTATAGGTTTATTTACTTACTTACTTATTTATTGTTTATGACATGAAAAATTTCTTATAATACCGAAATTTCTCTTCAATATTCCTTTAAAGTTGGCATGGAATTTTGATCCATTCTTTCAGCAACAGAAATTCAGTTAGCTGGTGATAACATTTATTCCTTTTCCATTTTTGAGAATCCTGTACTAAGAAATCCATTCTAAATTAGAGTTTCTCCAAGTGACAAGAAATGGCAGCAGCAGCTTCCAAAGAGGCAAGTTGGGGAGCTGCTGAGAAAATAAAGTAAAAACCGTCGGTGAATCCTTTAATACAGTACCGAAATTTCAAACAAAACCATCCATACTAAAATCCATACTAAATCCATCTTAATTTCTTAATCGAATTTTGGACAGTCTGTCTTCTAGCCAGAGGACTATACAAATTACATCTTAGGATATGCAGGATCAATGAATGAGGGAGCAAACAGTTATTAATTGATAACTGTAATTGAATACCAATTAATTAAATTAATTATTCTATACATTAGGTCTTGATTGGACAAAGGATGATGATGTGATACCACCGACACAAATAACAATCTTGAACAATTTTAAAATTTGACAATATTTTACTACAAACAGCAAAATTTTTTTATTCAATTTTATAATATTAGGTTAAAATTGGGAACTGTCGTGGCACTGCCCACACTACTTAAAATTTTGAATAGCCATTTCCCATGAGCTATTACAGATATGGAAGCGGGATTTGGTGCATATGCTTTACAAATATGTGCGAGAAAAAATTGGCGGTGCCAATCTTATTTTTAAAATTAGTTTTTTTTTTTTGCGGTCAAAATTACCGACTGATTGTCATATGAATACGTATCTCGGAAGACGCTTTTGAATGAAAAATTATTTTTCCCTATGAAAACAAAAATGTTTTCCACGGCAATTTTCTATACAAATCAAATCATCCAAGACAACTTTCGGATCAAAATTTGTATTTAGTGACACTTTTCAAAACCTCAAAAGGATTCACTGTTGCAACCAATCCAGATGCGGTCATTTAAATGACATCGTATTTCGTACACAATGGCAAGGTCTAAGCGTTATAATGAACAAAAAGTTTCATCGAAACCATAGCTTTATATGTGTTTTATTTAATTTACTTGAAACTGAAAAATGGATAACCCTATATATGATATCTAGATTTGTTGTTTTACTAATTTCGGAGAGCATTTGACACGTGTTGGGCATAAATTAGTCTTTTTTATGGCTCTTCAAATCAAAAAAATCGGTTCAAAAAGAAAAAGAGGTGTATATTTGATAGACAAATGAATTAAAATTCAGAAGCAAATTGGTAATTTTACCGGATTATTATTGTACATTCGCAGTCAAATATTCAATTTTTGTTTATATAGATTTGGAAAACATTTACTATGCTCTCGAAGGCATGTGCCTTAGTTGGTTACATAAATAGCAGCATACATGATCTACTTTTCCTTAATTATACCAGTTCTCTAAAGAGCTGGCAGTTAACCAAAACTAATGTTAGTTTTTCGTTCCGTTTACTACCAGTTATTTCGGGTTTGCAACCATACATAAAAATTGATATGAACCAAATCCAAAAGAAACGCTCCGTATAGCTAAAAATATAGCAAACATAGGTGCATAATAGCCAATATAAGAACTTCAGTCAAGTGATCAGACGTACATATACCGTCAACCAACGTTGTTGTTGTTGAATCAGTTGGATCCATTGATTTGCTAAATATTCATTCACACGAGTAAGTTTACTAAACGGCTGACGCGTAGCCAGGGATTGTAATGGGATATATCAACCCGCCTTTTGAAATTTTTCACAAAAATTGTTTGATTTTCCCAAACTAAATTTTTTATCTACAATTTAGTATTAGCTGGTTGCCATACTCTAGATTTTTTGAAGCATTGCAATTGTAGAGAAAACAGAAGTTCAAATAACGTCAAATTTTCAAATTTGTTTTGTTTTTCATATATTTGTTTTCAAAAGCCAATAGCATTTCACGAACTGCAAGAAAAGAAGTTGCAATCAAAATAGTATGTTTTTGGAACATTTGGGAAAAAGTATCATAATCACTCTTTCGCCGATGGCACAAGAAGTTATTCGGGAATATAATACGTCTTTGTATTATCCTGAAAGATAACAACACACTGGACACTTTAAAATCTAAACTGTCTTCCTAGACGTTACAATGAACAAAACACCGCGTGTTCCTGATATGTTATATTTTTGAACAAAAATTAAATATTTTTACCCAAATATCTTTAAAAGCACAAAGCTATTTTAAATTGTTTGAATGCAAATTTATAAATGCATCCACTTAAAATATATGTGCCAAGTTTGGCCATCAGTTGTCCATAAATTACAGATACAAAGTAATTTGTCAAAAATCCCTTTTTTTGGGCATCATTGGTGTTTGCTGGGAAATAGTGGGATTCTTTTCAGGAATATTTAAAAATTTTTATTGTTTTATATTTTGTAGGCAAAATTTAATTGCACTCGCTGCCTACATATTTTATGCTCTCTCTATTTTCTCTCTTTTTTTTAATGGCCCATCATTATCTACTTTTCAGTTTTCTCTATCACACATAATTTAGTATGTTCTTCATTAAACGCTTGTATAACATTTTCTATTTTACATCTAATTACTTTTTTACCATGATAGGATCTGAGAGAAGAGTTTGTATCTTTTTATCTTTTAGAATAACACAAAGATGTCACACATTTCTGGACAACTTTTTCGCAATAGGCGAAATAATAACGATACCTTTTCCCCAAATTTACAGTTACAGTTACAGTTGATGTACAATGATATCAAGTTTTCCGAAATAATTTAGGCAATAGGTTATTCCAAACCTTTTCATCTTTCAGAACAACACAAAGAAAGACACTGGCCCTCTTTCCTCTTCCAAACGCTCCGAAGATCAGTCGTCGAACAAACGGTGTTGTCTATGGTCATCAACTTTGAACTTCTGATTCAGATTGTTGTACGATCTGCGAAAGTCCAAGTTATTGTACAAGCCAGGAATCGATTGCCTCGGGTTCTCTTGCACACTTACATTGACTGCAGCTGTGTCCTCGGTCCATCTGCCGTTTATTCGACTTTCGGTTTTTTGCCGATTACTTACCGACCCCGTTGAGCTTCAATTTTGGCCGTCAAATATCAACTTAGGAAGGGAACTGCGTCTGCCGTAAAATGGGCGCAACGCGACCATTACCACATGCTTGATATGATAGTTTGGTATTAGTTATAAACAAAAGATTTGACGGACGTCGCCAAAATAGCATGGCTGCCACAGGCTGTTAATGTCGACCCGCCCTATTTGGAAAACTCAAATATATATTTCTTACAAACTTATCGCAAAATATAAAGTTGAATCTAACTCAATATTTATAACGTGGGAATATTTTTTTGCATTACTCAAGGTTCGGTAGACTCTTAGTTTGCACAACTATTTTAATTTCACTTCAAAACCCATTGTTCAACTCACCCATACCCAATGTTAGCCACTAGTTCAATATTTTTCAAGCCAAATTAAGTTATGACAAGATTATGGCATACTTTGGAATTATAGTGGCCAAAACCTAACACTATTTCCAATTTGATAATTGTTTATGGTTTTGTAGATTTTTATAGGAAAACATAGAAATTTTAGAATACAAACTAATCGGATTTAGGTGTCATATTGGTGACATACTTTTACACATCCGAGAATGCATATGAGGTTTCAACTAAACAAATGGATTATTGAGCAGATGCTCCATTTCACATTTAAGTAATACAATAAAATTTAAATATTCATGACAAAAAGAACAACACATCCATCAGTCGCATAGATGTGAATCCCGAAACATTTCCAAATACGAGTACGTCACATTATGTGCCACATACGAGTATGTGCTTCACATACTAGAGGCACACTATTTGATAAACAGTCAATTTCTCACGTGAAAAACTCTAAAGTGTAATGAAATAATACTAATGAAGTACAACATCACTTATTCTCGGGTTTTGATTACATTTTTGTTAAAGGACTACTAGAACTTGACTCGTCCCCTTTCCATCTTCAATCACCTCTCATAATATATTCTCCTTTCTGCTTATTAGTTCGTCTTATATACTTTACATACTTACTTACTGTCACTAGACAACAAGGCTTTTTATCCAAACTTTTTTGTAGTTTGATCTTCAAACGGCAAACAGCAAAATTACGATATTTTTGAAATTTTGTAAAATGTTAAATTTTGCTTTTAGCATATTTTTGCAGATTGGAATAGAAAGATAGTTCTCAAATATCATAATAGAACTACCTGAAAGATGGTGCCTACTTTTTTTAGTACAACCACGGATTCAAAAAATATGTTTTGTAAAATTTAACTTTAGTTCGTCTTCAGTATCTAAAAAATTTGAAATAAATAACGTACGACTACAAGTAACATTAATGCCTTAATAGATTTTAAAATTTATGAAGTGTGTCGAGCATATTTCAAATCGTTAGTTTCTTTCCGAAAAATCTTCTGAATTAAAACATAATCAAAGAAGTAAAGTCCACGAGGGTTTAACGTGAGTCTCGCCGTGAAAGCCTTACCCACGGTGTGCGACACACTGGGCATATTACAATGCGATTACCAGCGCCCTCTGGGATAGCCAAGTAAACTTGGACTATCTAGGAAAAGGGACTGACAATTTTGGTACTACCGCATATTGTCAGCCCTTTCTTCGCAGCCAGGAGATACCAAATTGATTATGACATAATCCCCATTGGCAGAGGTGAGGCCTATCTTATCACCTCTGCTACTCTATGGGTATGTAGCACCCGGTTGCAATGCAACTCCACATTCGACCACAAAGTCTCTACCAGTGATTTTGGTATCAACCACAACCTGCGTGAATCAAAGAAGTAAAATTAGAACTTTCTGAAATCGTCCATTGTAAATTATGGAGGGATCACTAATTCTTGTTTTGAAGAAGGGGAATTTTCGCTAAATAGGCCAACATACATGTGAGGCATCTTCAGCGGTATCGCAGAACCAAGTTTGGTAAATGCGTGATATGTCAATAAAAGGTATGAATTTAGGAATATGTGGTTACAAAATAGAAAAATTTAAATTTCGATGAAGCGGTCAATTTGTTTGGAAGGCACCAGATGGGTTGTGCCAATTCTCTCTGTGCCAAATTTGATTCAATCCAATACAACTGTTTGTAAGATATGAAGCTAAGTGTATATGGAAAAAATCAGCAATTTGTATGGGTCGTAGCATAATTTGCATGGTTACTTGTTTAATTTTTCTGGAAAAAACTACACTAAAAAATAGCGATGCCTAAAATTATAATGCGATTTCATATAAGTGCTAAGACAACACAGGGTTTCATAAGTTTCATGGTGGTATAACCAATAAACTATGGTAAATTCTATGTTCGAAAAATCAACTAAATCATTAGGTAAATTTCAAGATAAATTTAGAATAATTACGTATTGTATTAAATGAAACGTATAACAGCATTTTAGACCCTTTGCCTGGCTTGCCTTTTAAAATTGTGCAAGTTTGAAATTTCCGTACAAATTGTATTGCCCAGTTATATTTATTAAACTTTGGCACATATAACATGTAATTTAATTTTGATGATACCAATAAATTCGAAATGTTGTACTTCTATACATTATATGTTTAAAAAATATCAACTAAATGACCTTCCTTAAATATGTCTATGAAGACATATTTCGTACTAATTGCATACACCCAATTAAAAATGGTATACAAAACTACTTTCCTATTTCAAAAATGTCTATAAATATGGTTTCCTGTTGATGTCTATAGTGAAAAAGTGTCTTCATAAACTATATGACGCACTTTTATATAATACTTAAAACTATCCAGGAACAACCTTTCCTACATAAAAATGGCTAAGTCGTTCCCTTATAAAGAGTCTCTAGAAATACACATTTTTTGCTGCGCAAACGGTTTCTAAAGATTTTGTGTACCACAAATTATTATACTGCCAAGCTGTGAATTTCTTCAACATAGTTAATTCTAAGTAACGAACAATATTTCCATCGTATTGTAATGGTTTTCCATGAGTTAATGAAATTTATAACAAATATTTTGTTCGTAATAATGTGTGTAACCATGGCATATTACAACTTTAAGCTATACATGCAAATTATGTTTTATCAAAATTATGTTTAATCAAGGGACTAAAATCATTTTTGGATAAAAGGGTTCATCATCCCTTTAAACTTTTCCTTGTTGGATTTCTTTAAGTAGCAGTACCTACAAAGTAATAATATTAATAGTATATATGCGCCTGAATAATCGACTTTTAATATTTATTGAGATCGGTTTCTTAATCGTTTATAAAGATGCGACAGTCTGATATTGCAAAAATTGTGTGACGCCATGATATAGCTTGAAATTGCCGCGAAGCTTATACGTCTTGCTAAAATGACGCTGGTTGACAGGAAATCTGCAGTGAATATAGGTAGAAATCTTAGTGAAAATTTAGACAAGGCAATAGCCTATCCTGCGACATCTTCAACACACTGCTGTAAATGATTGTGAGGGAAGCTGCAGTTAATACGACTGGGGCCATCGAGGGCCATATGTTACATGTGACTGCAGTCTTCTCAAACATTGAGAAGGGAGCAACAAAAATACGTCTGTTGGTAAGAGAGAACAAAATCAAGTTATTTGTTTCAACGAACACAGATTTTCCTTGATTAGTGCATCTACCTCAGTTCCGCCGTAAATGAAACGAATGTTGTCAGTATGGAAGTTAAAGCAGAGTATCGCTTGCTGACAGATGTTGCTAAATTAGACTGTATCGGACTTTGGTTTTACCTGTTTTATTGTATGGAACAGAATCCTGGGCTATGACGCAAGCGAATGAATCAGTCCTGGTAAACTTCTAGATGAAAATACTTCGGAAAATATATGAACTCATCATCGCTAACGGAAAGCAATTACTTCGTGTGAGTAATTAGCTGTATGAGATATATACCAAAAACGACTTGATCCAGCGAATTAATATACAGCGATTAGGTTGGCTGAGTCACATTGTGCAGATGAACCCAAATGCTCCAGCATGAAAAGTTGTCAACTACAAACTTGATTAACAGAGCAGAACAGAGCGCCAAAGACTCCATTGGAAGAACCAGGTTTTTGAAATACTTTCGAAACTTGGTGTGGCGAATTGGAGAAGAAGATCAGAAGATTGAAGAGCTTGGAATTGTTTTCGACTTACAATAGATAAGTCTGTCTATCCTAGTCTCCACTTAAGTAAGTATTTGAAGTTTATACCCAATGTGCAGGCATGCAGGCTCATAGATATATATACGTATTAATGTGTCCACATAGGAAATATTGGTTCGTTTGTGGGTGCTTAGAAAATAAACCTTACAATTAAGTTGATGTCGAATAATCTTCCAAAAGGTTTATTGTATCTATATATGTTATGTTTCACTTATCCAACATCACCCAGTACTTATGATATTGTCAGAGTTGTAATACTTTTGTAGTCATTTTTGATTAACATTAGATTTTTAACAAAAGTATTATAATCCCGTAATTGTTTGCCTGATCATCATTTCATATACATCTTGTTAACGTTTTGTCTTTAGCTTTTCAATTGTATATTATTTCAGACTTTCACATTCCAAAAATTCATGTTTGACAAAATATATCCACTAAACTCTAGCTTTTATGGTGATTTTCAACGCAATTCCACTAAAAAGTATTAAAGCAAAAATCTATATAGTATCTAAAATAAAATTGAACTGCAAGACAACTGACAAAAGGTGTCGTTGTTTAACGGGTTTCCAAAGGTCTCTATTTTTGTTCCATTCTACACCTGTTACGATGTTTTTACTCTGATCCGCGTAGATGTGTATTCACTTTATCTTATGATGAATATCAAATTGGAACTGTTTAAACCGACGCAGCCATGTCCTTCTGACTGTGTCAACGATTAATGATAACTTGCAGTTTCTACTTCCCATTTATATATATGGTAATTTTAATTAAGTGCGCCAATATTTATGATAGTGGCCCAAGTCAAAAATCCGAAAAAATAGGCACGTATATATTTCGTATTGCTATGTCACAATCTTCTATTGCATAAAACCAGTTTCACAAAACTTAAAAATTCACCATTTCAGTGGATTTATGTAGATCGTATTCAGCAGAATACCCTTGATTCCGATTTGGAAAAAGGGTGAAGGGGAACAAAGAAATCTGAAAATATTATATAATAATCTTGGTTAAATATCCTGCGGATGGGCTTCTTAAAAAAAGACACATACAAAACACTTTATAAAACCTGTACAGATGAAAACGCTGTTTGAAGAATTGGATATTTCACATTAAAAGAGGAATCCATAGTGCTCTTTTGCACCAACTTTAGCCATCTAACACGTGAAAAATCAAAATAAATACTCTCGCTGTTGATGTATGTATTCAAATTTATTACGAATATTATAAATTATTCAATCATACTAATATGCCCGCAGGAAATTGACTATAGGTTTATCTAAGAGATGCTACCATCTTTTTTTCGATATGAAAGATGCTTACGAAAGTCTTTTCGTAATATTTAAGAGAGTAATCTGGTGGCTGGGCCATTTTTAAATGTGGCTTAATTAAACACATTTACAATCTAATTAATTTTTAAAGTCAAGTATGTGAATCCGTACTTTGAAAACCAAAGCAGCTTCAACTAAGTAGATTTTTTTCGAAAAAGTTAAATTTCAATACAGTACAATACATTTTCATAAAAACATTTCCCTGTTTTGTACAAAACGCTAATCTTTAAGTATCTCAAAATGGAATAAATGGCGCTTTGAGCATTGCCATAATTATTGGCACAATTATTTCCGGTACATGTCACACAAGATGGATAATTGGACCAAAGGCTTTATAATTTAGACAGTTGCAACGTTTCACGTCTATTGATACGACCACTGGTATTGAGGTAATTTGTAAGACTTTTCCAATTCTCCTAAACTAACATATTTCTCCCAAACTATCAAATCAATAAAGAAGACACAAAAAAATTTGGAAAAATTTCCTTCATTTTTGAACATAATCTCTTTCAGCTCAATACACTTTTTCCAGTCTCTATACCCTATTTATAGTAATAACTGTCAAACTACTTAAAATAGTCACCACCCACAGACTCCACCTCTTCATTGTTGGCAAATCTTCTACCACCACGGCATTTTTTCAAGTTTTAAAATAGAAAATTGTCAGAGGCAGCTAAATCTGGCTTACAACGTGCGCGATAATGCAATTCCAACTTTAATTCATTAATTCTGGCCATCGCAATAGTGGATGTGTGAACTGAAGTATTGTCTTTGTTTTTCGTCATATGCGGCGTTTTTTCCATAATTCCATCACGTTGATGGTTTTTCCGTTCTGAAGATAGTCAATAAAAATAATTCCATGCGCATCCTAAACCGTCTTCGCCTTCTTTGGATACGATAGTCCTATTCCGGTCCACGGCCGACGATCATCCAATACCATTTTGTGTACTCATATTTTCTTAACCGCGTCTGGCGTGGACACCTCAATTGTTAGACTACGGTATTCGTCTTTGCTACCCAGTACTTTACAGTCGACTTTGATATTGGTTGGTCTGAGACCTTTCAATTGGAAATATTGGATTACATAACGGTGACAAATTTTTTCCATGTTTTCGAATTCACTGAGATCGTTTACTTTTGATGGCTCAAAGAAAAATATGAAACAACTTGGCCCCTAGAAACTTAAAACATATGTTTTGTAAGGTTGCCACTTTTCACGAAAATAATATTTTTCAAACTACTGGCCAAATGTACTCAGTACTCCTAAATTTTTATTTGAAACGAATAAGTAAAACTTGCAACCTGTTTTCATAAAACGAATCACTCCATTTGTTCGAAACACAGACGGGAAACTGTTCGTTTTCGTCCTTGTAGGGAAAACCTTAAAACGTGTGCACAAAAATTAACATTTTATTAATTTATTCAATAGTTTTACTATTTATTCAGGATAGCAGTTGATACTTGTGGGAACAAGATTTCCCGCTTTTGTAAGCGACCGTCCAATGTAGTGCAAATACTATTTTGCAAATACATTGCAAAATTAAAAAGAAAATACGATTATTCCATTGACAAACTGGCTAAGACAAAACACTATGTGCTAGAAGAGGACATAATGCCACAAACGTCTTACTTAGCCTTATGCTTACTATAACTTATTTGTTTATTAATATGAATATACGGCTAGAATTGAAAGAAACAGAAGCAGCCATTACAGTTCACATCATTTTGGATAGATAATTATGGGCATATTTTTGTGGAAATGTGAGCTAACAGACTTTTAACGACATCCAGTTTTTTTTTTTTTTTTTTTTTTTGTAATGAACTGGGTATCTCAGCCCATGCTTGGAGGTATATAAACCGACCGAACTAACTAACTTTGCGCTTGTTGTACACTTATTTTCAACAATTTCAAATTGATGCTATCGATTCATTAAAGCGATTCATAGTATGCCGTATATGTAGCTTAATGCATTTCGTGATAGTGGAATAGTTTGGCCTACATTTCTGGCACCCCGATGATATTGTTGTCAAACTCCGAAATATCACGAACTACGCAGGTCACCTCACATACATACATATAATGACTGATCTGGCAAGAAGTCTATAAGCTAGATTTGATGGGTGTACGATTGATTGATTTATTATCCTACTTAGGTATTGAACACGATGACATCTTGAATTATTGTTCTGTTCAACAATTTGCAGCACAGCCATGTTCAATTTCCCCAAGAGAGATTGGCTAAGTCCATTTAAAGGCATGCCCGTCAGACTGAAGGACTAGTTATGGTTAATGTTACATTTTAAGCAACAGAACATTGTTAGGAACGTTTTTCACCATAACATTGCATTTGAATCATCCTACAATGCCAATTCACAACCACAATCTTCATACCAAAAAAGGTGAGCTTCTTATTTATTTGAAGTTTGGGTATAAGTTAAGATCGTTTCGGCCCTAAAGCCTCTAATTATTCGCGTTATCACATTATATTACTACGAATTTACTTTTCATGTTTTGCTCGTCATGTTTTTTGAATCTGTGCAATCGAGAAGGATTTCTTATTAGTTTGAAACTCTCCGATGCATAAGATTTCATAAATTATAATTATTCGTGGCTGGATATTCTATATATTCTTTTTTAATCAAGCATTGCAAAAGGCAAAATTGGTATTTAGTTTAAATAAATATAAAAACGCAGTTGTAATACACACCAAGCAATGCACAAACAGCTGAATTAAAATTTAACGATTTTTAAGCGGAAACAGTGGTATAGATAGCTGGACTAAGTAAAAGACACATGTACCTTTGTCGCACTTTGTATAAGTAGTAGTAAAAGGTGCGAAATTATAAATTCCTGAAGTTGGTTTAGAAATTGTAGAGGGATTACAGTTTGTTGCCAAATCGGATAATTTGTACATTTGGCACTATAAGGGCGTGGCAAAGAAGCCTATTCCCTTCAGAAGTACGAAATGCCTTATAAGGTTGAATGAAAAATACAAATAGAAGTCAAATTAAGTCATTTGTATGGGCTCGCTGGAGAGGGCGTGGTCATAAGGTAGATTTTTTACATTTCAAGCATAACAGCGCAATATATTTAGCAAAGATTTAAATTCGTAGACTAAGAATTAGAGATTACGGCGGAAAAATTAAATATCGATAAATCTACCAATTTGTATGGACAGTACTAGAATGCGAGTGACAACAACGTTCATTTCCCTTTTCAGAACTTAGTTTATCGAAAGCATCTTATTTGACGAATTTGGCTAAATTCAGTGCGACGGATTGAATGATATGAAAACAAAAATATACGTGCTAAGTTGTACTTTTGTCAATTTTACTTCACTTTTATACGGAATTATAAAGCTATGTAGTAGTAGATAATAATCTGGACTTCTCCAGAGGAATGATTACATTTTGCAAAATCAATCAGTTTGTATAGGTGGTAACGGAAGTTTCATTCAGAGATCTTACTTTAGCAAACACTAAACGTGTACCTAAGAATATGTGGCTTATAATCGAGGCAGCAAAAAAGGAGTGGTTAACCGCCCAAGAAATGGGCAAACATTTAGGTTACTGCCGTCTTTGACTAAGGAATCAAAGTATTATGCTACCACCACGTTCCAGAGGTTTCGTAAACATTTACAACAGTTATCGTGTCTTCCAACCAGCTTGCCAGACAGCTGGGCAAAAAATTAACATTCTTTAAATATAAGATTTCGAAACAATCACTCTACATCTATGCTTCAATTCTTCTAAAAAGTATTATAACAATAAAACCGTTTGCCGATTCTATTCCAATGAAATAGCTTGGATTGCACAACCCCATTACAATTATGAGAATCCCACCCTACACGTAGCAAAATTTATTAATACATAAGCCTGACACATTCAACTGTTATGGTAGTTCCGTTCGCAAAATTAAAAAAAAATACAAACTAAAGTTAACTGTAACTGTAAAAGGAGACATAACTCAATTCATGTAGTTGTTGTTGCGCACCGCATAAAAAGTTAACTAACTAAATTGTCCTAGATCTTCGTTTATTTCTGATTAGATTTCTCCTATCTTGGATAAAATTTACGATTTTCTCTCACTTTTCCTATTTACGATTATCACCAATCCTGCACTTTGATTTGGGTACAATATTATGGTATTTTTACTTCCTACGACCGGGGATCTGTTTTATTTAAGTCGAACGTCAATTTCTTTATAACCCCTTTAAACAAATTGTTGTGGGATACTGAGCAATGGAGTAAATGAGCGAGTGAGTATATCGCTGCTCATCAAATTTAACTTTCGTCATCTCCATAAAAGAATTTGTCAATTTTTTCGTCTCTCGAAATGTTTTGTTGGGAAATGACACATAAAAGGAAAACGATTTTTATCGCGCAATTCCTATCGCCAATTTGGGGCGAAAGCAAAAAAAAAAAAAACAGTATCGTCGCCATTAACACCCTATCGACAATGACCCAAATCTCACTCCTGTTCGCAATGCAACCCTTTGCCCAGAACGAGTCCTGCAAACTACGGCAATTTATGACTTCTTTGTTCACGGAGACACAACTCGAACATCCATGTAGGGTAACTTTTCCCGCATCTATCGTTGTAAATACTATATAGAGCATAGTTGATAATCGTTAATATCAGATGTACACTGGGGTAAAAGTGGTAGTGTTGGAATCTAATCAATTGTTTTCACCAACAAACTTTTCAGTGGGCCACAGAGAGGAGTGACTTCCACCATCAGGGTGGTAAACAAGAACATACCTAATGTGTTGACATCGTAACAAGGACTCGAGCGAAATTGCCAATTCTCGCTGTTGTTGTTGTTGCTGCTGGTGCTTCTTTTGATAATCCATTTGGCCAATACCAACAACCATATTCTCTACTATTATGGGTTTCCTCTAGTTTATGGCTTTAAACAATTTTCAACCTAAATTCCAGTGACATAAAAACGGCGAAATACCAACAATCATAGCTAGATATATCGTATATATATATATATATGTGTTAGAGATGTGCAAATCGGAAACCGGCGGTTACTGTGTTCACACACTCGCACGAGCAATGGAGCCAGGTGTTAGCGACAGTTTTCTTGATTTTTAACGCGTACTTAGAAAATTTACATTTGCTCGCCAATCTCATCTATATGATATGTATTTGAATGAATGAATATTGTATCTGAGTTTATTGCGTACTCAAATTCAAATTCAAAATTTCTCATTGTTGGTTGAAGTCTAATAATAATTTCAATAATTTTAATAGTATCTGAATATCGTAATTTCACACTTTGTCAGTATTTATTGAAATCTTGAAATGGATTTGAATTCTAGATCGTCTGCTTGAGTTTTCAAAGCTTCAAAACATTTGAAGTCATAAAAATGGTAGTTTCCATGGATTAGAAATTGCGACTGAAAATTTGATTTAAAAATCCGCTAGAAATACTGCAGAAAAAAATGTAAATTTTCTTTTAATACCAAACCCTAACCGTTATATATGCTTATTATTTCAACAACTACTACTTTCGCCATGGTTGCTTTTACATGCAAAAATATAATAGTTTCTTCCGTAGCTTACTTTGCTTTCGGAAGCAATATATATATATATATATATATATATATATATATATATATATATATATGAATCTACATCAGTACAGAAATTTTAGTCAGGTGAACTGATACCTTCATGTCTTAACCTGATGTCGTTTGGTTCTGATGCAGAAATTTGAAGGGTAGTAGAAGAACGGATATATCGTTATGTTTTTATTAAAATTTCAGTTAAAGAAAAAAATCGTAATTTTCTGAAGCGCAAAGGAACCGGGAGTGAAATTGAATTTCAATGAGGTAGCGGTGGGGGTGGACCGAGATAGGCCATATACAGCTAAGATCTGTCATAATATTAGGCTGTGTCAAATTTTTAAAACGTTTCATATAGATTTACGTCAGTTATCTTGTCCACCTTAAATTAAATCTCCTCCCTTAATTTGAATATCTTCTCATACTTGAACTACTGCAACCCAAATTTTTGTCCATTGTATTCTTTCATAATTCCTGAAAAAAACCAGACGATTTAACTCGGCGGAGCGTTTGTCGAAATAGAGCCTATACTAGTCTATATTTTTATTCATCACATTATTTTATAATTCCCTCCTTCTGGTACTTCCCATACAAATGACCGACTTAAGCAATATATTCTTACTTCCACACCTTCTATCTGATTTTTCTCAATTCGTGCGTTTTGTAATCTAAATCCTGATTTAAAAAAAAAAAAAATGGACGACTTTTTCAGTCCCATTCTGGTAGCTTTTAATTTAATTTTTCACTGTTATCTCCAATTCGTATTCTGTCGTGTCTTTTATTCAATTGCACCGCGCTCAGTATAATAATTTATTTCCAATAGTTTATAAGATGTGGTCGTTGGAATCATTGTCCAGTATAGGCCGGGATATGATCTCTTTCCAATTATAACTTAACATATGTAACAAATGGCGATTTTGTGATTTATAGTAACATGAAGATCGGTTTGATTACATTATCGATTTTTCAAAAGGGAGTCTGCATCAACTCCCCCATTTACACTTCTGATAGTTGATTAGATAATTAAATCCTTAGATTGTGCGGGCTGTATCACTCTCTATTTCCCAGTTCTAACTTAACATAACTTAAGACATATTTATGACCGGTAGCAACACACTATTTTTTAAAATTATTACAAACGTGCAAATTTTGCTGATACATATGTCATTCTATCATTCGCCGCCTACTTTCTACCCACAGATGTTTCTTTCTACATCAGTAGTATACATGTCAAATGTCATCTTTGTGCCACCAATTGTTCATGAAATACATCCGCTCAAAATGTTAAGCTGCGTGTAGGCATTGTCACGCCTCTTTTTCAAATTTTACAGCACATGACAATTTTCTGATTGATAGTAAATTTTGTGGTAATGACGTTATGACGATCTGTCGGCTACTTCAGCGGGGCACCGCCCACATTTTATTCGAACATATTTGATTTTATGCTAGTAGAATTCGCACCAAACCTCTCCCATATATAGCATTAGTCGTTCAGTGTATAGGTGGGGCACTTAATATATACTACGACTCCTTAATGCGAGACATAAAACCACTAAAAATTTCATTTCAATTATTCCATTAGTTTAGACACTTACTCTGAACAAAAATATATATATAGAGAGGTATGTAAGTTTATATACTTTGCAGGTCCTATAGGATGAGTGTTTCGAGTTGTTGGTGACGTGCATACATATCGTAAAAAAAAAAAAAACAATTTAGATACTTAAGGTAGAATGGACCACTGCTTGGTTAAACCTGAAACATTGCGTTGGGGAACCCTTAGACGGTTAAACATGGCCTATTTGGAAATAGTAGAAATAAATGCTACCGGATTGGATGTTGACATCTTGCAGGCTGCTGACCGTTGTTTGTTTGAGGAATTCCAATAATCCTTTAAATTAGTTGCGTCCTCGCTGAGAATGCTTAAGAGCTCCTGGAGAAAGATTCATAGAGAAGAAGACCATACAGAAACGAAATCACTTTGGAGTTCAAAAGATAAAAAGTTCGACTAGGAGGCCCAGCAAACTCTTCTTGTTTGATGGAGTTTGACGATAACTTGGTTCAAATTCATGCTATTTATCTGTTACCAGCCATATGAAATCAATGTCAAATGTCTGTAAATTAATTATACAGCATGCTTTCGTGCTTAATATATATCGTTTCATCAAGTATTGAACACATTTAGTGTGCGCGATCGGTAGCCTGACTTATGCTGTGAGCAGTTCAGTTGCGTATAGCGAATGGTTCAGAGTTGCAAAAAAAGTTATTAATCACATCTATATGGTAAACTAGAAGTAATAGTAGTTACAACGAACTTTCATCTTTCGTTAATATTTAGACCTCCAAATGGCAGCGAATCAGCGAAAGTCACTGTAAGTTGTGGATAATAGATCGGCGACAACATTCGATAGAAATGATGATATTATATATTCTTATCTCCACCAACCGGGACAGCTGCCAAGCGATGATTAACCTTTCTGGTACCTCCCGAAAAATTGACCGAATTTCCGAAATTCTGTTCTCTGTAACTCCACATCCATAGACCAGAATAAATTCAGTTTTTCTCCATTGGATATGATTATAATGCTTGCTAGAATTTGAAGAAATCGTCTGAATAACCAAGACTTCTCTGATACCTCCCATATAAATTTAACCCATATGTTCTTACATTCATATCTCTAACATGGCTAAACTGAATTTAGCCAAGCAAGGCCTCTCAATGAAAATGAACAGTATTGCTAAACTCCTTCTAGTATCTCTTATTTAAATAAGCGAATTTTCCGAAATGTATTCTTTCTTCTGCAATTTCGAATCAGTATCCCTTGTCCAACATTTTGACTGGCAATTCTCTATAAAAAGAACCAATTCCCTTGCATCTGATGAGTAAGAAATGGGAGAACTTTTCACATTCAGTGAGCTTACATGCATTCTATTTTAGACCAACACAGTTCTCCAAAAGCCCTAAGAAAAGTTGAACAAACCACCAAACCCTTTCTGGTACGTCTCATACAAATTACCGATTTAATCCAAGTATTCTTATCTTCGTGTCTTTCTGGTAGTTCCACTAAATTTAGCCAAATTTGGCACACGTTATGAATGAAATAACTTCCGTGAGCGAAAATAGAGGACATTGGCACACCGCCTCTGGTATCTTTAAATTGGCCGCTTTATAAAAATGTAGCATCCGGAAGGAAGCGTCTAAAGTATCATATTTTTTCTAAATGTGTTCCAGAAGTGGTTGGTGGATACCCAAACTATCGTAAATCTCTATGGAACTTCTTAAAACTCGACAAAAACCCAACATTTCACTAGATCATATGCCAGGGATTGTACATGTACTATATCGACCTACTACATCGATTGCATTGCCACAGCTTTTAGAGTATCAATGAAATAAATTGACCAATTTAACGAAAAACTGTGCCCCCCTATAATTTTTACTCGTAACACTTCAGAAAGTTGCGACTCGATCACACTCTTCTGGCACCAATCATACTTTTGCATCAAAGCAAAAGATCGTCGGGAAAAAGTATGAGTAGGTCTGTTCACATGTAAGTAACTTCAAAATTTCTTCACTACATTAATTCGTAGTGTTGCAATTTAGTAATAATGGCAATAATATGTCTAATTCTGCTACATCCATACATCTGGTACTTGCAGCAAAATCACCACATGGACCTACTTTCTGCCGTATGAAAAAATGGATCTCCTCCCATCCCATCCGTGGAATATGAAAGAACATCTCACTTTCAGCGACCACTGAATGGCACCTACTCTTTCATGATGATCCCGAACGTCCTGTAGAAAAGCTCTTGTTAGATTTGTTGATTGATGAAATTCCCTTTTCCACTATGATCGTTTTTTTAATAATTATGTAAATTTTAAAATAATTCATTAAATGCTGTTCTGTTGCCCCCCCCCATACAAACGATTGCATACGACCATTTAACTTTTAACGTACCTCCTTACTTCATCTGAAAGAATGAAGCTTTATATTTTATAGTTTTATATGCTTTCGCCCGAAGGAATGAAGGTATACATAATTTCATATGGCAGAAATATGGCGCCAAATATCTTCCGACCAACCGTGTTTCATGATTCTTTAAGTCAGTAGAGCGAAGTCTGTCTATATGGCTGGATGGACGGCTGGTAGACATGATAACTGCCGTACATCCATGAAATTTCCCACAGCTTAAAATATCGACATTTTTCTATTTACACACTTTTCTATTTACTAAGGTAGTACTGTAAATGGAAATGAACAGCATTGTTGCAACCCTTCTGGTATATACAAATTTATAATTTTTCCAAAATTCACCTTTTTCCTGCAAACCCTAATTCTTACGCTGCGTTAATTTAAATTTTTTGCGAAATATATTGAAAAATTATATTGGAATATTATATACATATCATATTGAAAATCGAACTTCTCATACAAATGGCCGGATTAACCCACCTCTTAAATTTAGTCTGGCCCCTCCCATACAAATTGGCCAATTTTCCGAGATTCAGTATTTCCCCTATAGTGTATTACATTGATTTAAATTCATGTGAAAAGTTCGAGAACAAGTGGTCAAGTAACCATGCTAATTTTAGTACCTTCTATACAAATAACTGATATATTTTTAGCTCAATATATGAAAGGTTATAGTGAAATTTGGTACTCATCATGCGGTTGGGAAACTTAATTTTAAGAATTAAATGATGCAGTCCATTTCACTCTTACTCGGGAATCTCATACACAAATTGATCGACTGACAGAAATTTAATTTTACCCTGTAGGCTGCACTTTAAATTAATTAAATTTTAATTTTCGTTAATTATTATATTTATTGTCCTGGTAAGTAAAATGTGGGAAAAAATCACAGAATAACCCCAACTTTTCTGATATTACGTTCCTGATATTACCTAATATATAGGGCCGCATTCATAAATATTTATTGTGGGGTTATTAATCAAATGTTGATAGTAAAAACGTTCTTCAAATATTTAATAAATTATGAATATGACCCTGTATTCATATTCATATATTCAGTATATTCCTAGGCTATATTTCCATTATTCAGTTGTAATAAATACAGTGTCTTTCATTAAATCTATTTGTGTGAATGAAACTGGTCTCATTAGAACACATCATAAACGGTTTAGCCTATTTAACAAAAATCAATGCTTCCTCTAAAATTTCTAAGCGGAAAATATCAAATTACAATAATTAATTTCAATAAGCTGCAAGAACGAGAACAAGCTAAACAGAACTTGTTGAAAATCACCAGCGATTAACCAAGCACCTTCTACTCGTACCTTCCCATCACAGTTTTGCACCAGCAGTCCAACTTAATGAAATTTTTGTACTTGTTATTTTGCATTTCATATTTATACAGGCTGTATTTTCTTTTATGAAAAAAATATTCTTCTCTTTCATGGAACAAGACTTTAAAATGCTCTAACCCACAGCAACTACAACATTTTCTTGTTTAGAAATGAACATAACACAGTATTGAAAGGTCCTAACTCATAATTTTTCAAAATCTGATTTGTAGCTACATTTTGTAGAGTGAAATTTTATGGACGTTCGACGTTTTAAGAAAAGAGGAATACATTTTGCACTTTTTAGCAGTAAACAAAACACCACACGTAACCGACCGAAATGTGCAAAAAAGTGATGGAAAAGGTCCACTCCTGGAACTAATCCAGAGGCTGTCACTTAAATCACATTATATTTCATAATGAAAAGGTAAAATCATTATAATGAAATGAAAGTTTCATCGATATCATAACTTTATGTGTGTTATTTAAGTTTACTTTTGAAACCGAAAAATGGATAACAACTTATTTATATGTACATGTACTTATATACATAAATATATATACTATATTCTTTGCCGTCATACAAATGTATGTCATTTTAAGCACGCCCATCCTTTCGCATGTCGGTTAAAATCGCAACAAAGGCCAAACCGTTTTAGCCATAAGTTATAAATTTGGCTTAAAAATATGCCATAATGGGGAACACATCTAGAAAATTTAACTTTGTATAGATACAGGAAAGGGTCATGCCGACATTCTAGAAATTAACCACTCTCAATGGAAAAATTGCCAAATTCTCCTTATTATGTAAGGAAATATATAATTTTTAGCACGTCCATTTACCTATCAAAAATTCGGTACATCGTCCAACGATTCTTTAGCCAGCCAAAGTTATAAGCGGAATGAAGTGATCTAGTGGAAAAGAACTTGTCCATGCAAGGACAACAAATTTTACGTTAATTAAAAAAAACACGGTGACAGCTTACAATTTACGTAAAAACAACATGCCTTTTGCCTACCCTGATTACAAAACATGCTGACGGAGAGATTCATTTTCCCGCATAAGTTGAGAGAAATCAAATTACTATTTGTTTTGAGATGTACAACTTTATAGATATTTCTCTTACTTGACATTCACTGCAAGATTCTACATATTCAAAGGCTAACGAATATTGCCAACAAGATTTTACTTAAAGATGTTGAATAAATTTTTGTTTGCAGAAGCAGCTTTCCACTCTAAACGTCTTCGACAAGGTGGTGCAACTTATTAATTAGCCGTGCACGTTAGGGCAGAATTGCAGCAAAAATTCCCTAACCTCCACTGACCTCCAAAGGCTTCTGACTTTACTGTTCTTGATCTTATAAGGTTATTACATACAGAAAGTTAACAAAATAGAACCAATAAATTTAAATGACTTCAAGTAATGCAGTCGAAAGATGGTTGAAGCAACATTTCTCCTATTTGCGCCTAACATGGACGTCATTTAAATTCAACTATTTTAAAAGCTATTACACAAACTTAAAAAAAATGTATTTATTTTAAACTGAATAAAGAGTAAACAATTTATATGAACTGAAAACCAAACCCGTACGGAAATTTTACTCAAGTGATCTAAAGTATTCTAGACGTCGTTTTGTGTCATTGCAAAATGTAAGAAGTTCATGGGGGACGTGCCAAATAGTCTAAATAGTCTAAATTAGAGTTCAATAAAAGAAGCAAAATTATAGCTTTCTGAAGTCCTGTTCTTATAATTTATAAAGGAACCACTATTTTACCAGATGAATGCTTCCAGATTTGGTCATTTGACAAAAATTTCAGTAAATGCGCTTCACGAATTGGTGTTTGGTGTGAAAATATAGCAGAAGAAGATGCCCCTCTGTTTGCTTCTAGAACTTAGCTCACCGAACGCATGATATATTACAAGCTGGACTGAATTCAATTCACTTGTATGGTAGGTACCTGAAGGAACGTAGTTACTTCTTCGATTTTTTCAAGATTTACTGATAATTATAAATCGATGTAAGGGAAACCCTTAATTTATTGGAAGCTCCTAGTCAGAAACCACAGAGAAGATACAGAATTTCGGATCAAAAAGGGTGCGGCAATGCTCGCATTTTTCATTATGAGATTGTTCTTGATATCGTTTCCTATTTTTTTATCCATTTTGGCAAAACAATTTTATAAAAATCTTACGAAACACTTGATAACGATTAAATATGGAGTTCCTTTCTATAATATTACTACATGAATGTTCAAATGCATATTCAAAAGAATATAATGTTTGTAAAAACAGCTAGCGATCGCTATAATATTTTCGGAAGTCATGGTGGGGGATTGAAAACGGAAAAAATATGTTCCTACAGGTAGATCCAGGTAAGATAATAGATCCAATCCAATATGTATTAAGTTTTTATATTGGATCGTTGCACTGAATTTATGTAAGATTTGGGTAGTCTTATTAAACCAAATTTCTTAGGATTATTACGGTATCTATACTAAATTTATATTTACCTACTTATGTGGCTACTAAAAATATATCCTTATCTATTTCACGCCGCACGTAGAAAATGTTCCCAAGCACTTTGATACTCTTATAGTTTTTACAATATTTCAGAAGCCTGGTCCTTCCGATAAAGTTTTCATATCCCGAACTACTGTTCTTTCGAAGTATCTCAGCACTGATCCATCCGCATGTGCCATAATCCATACAACAATACGGGTAAAAGCAATGTCTGGTACAACTGAATTTTTGTTTGTCGAGGAAAGGCCTCGCCATTAAATCACTTGCTTAGCGAATAATAACATCCGTTTGCGAGCAAAAGACTTATCTTATTTTTCATGATGGCATCATTGGTTCTATTCGGCAGTACAAATAACTTGTTTCGCCCTCATTTACCACCAGACTCATTTTTGCCCATTCCTTCTCAATGCTGGAGGAGGCTGCAAAACATATTGCAGTTTTCTACTTACGCAAACTTTATTGGCAGTAGGCAGTCGTGTTAACTTCAACTTTCTTCATAATCTTCTCCAACAACACATTGGTGATTCCGCTGTCGTTTTATCTAAATCCACATTTAGTGCAAAATGGCTCACTAAAACTTTAAATGGCTCACTAAAAGCAAAATTTTACTGGAAAGTCTGAAAACGTTTCAGAATGTGCCATTTGTAAGAATCAGGACATAATTTAAAACATTTAAGTGGCATTTTAGTAAATTATATATTCGTGCTTTTTTAGGGAATAAGAAGCTGTTTATTGCGAGTAGATTTTTATCTGAAGAATTTTATCATGGCATTCCGGACTGTCCTACAAAGGCGTTAAAGCTTCGCGAGAGAACCAAATTCGTCTATAATTTCACAAAGTTGCTTTCCACTTCGAACTGGCAGCTTCATAATCAACGAAAAGATGGTATGTGTCGATCCGATATGCCAGCACTAATTCCCTAAATCCGTAAACACTGTAATTATTTTCTTTACTCTGTTTACTTTGGCGTCCTCCAAGCACATGAACTTAAACCCCAGTATTTTATACGTATTAATATTTTTGAAATATATCGTGTTTGCGGAATCTCTGGAATCTTCGAAACTATAATTTTTCCTTAACGTTAAATAAGTATTATAATCACAAGTTTTGCCGAAATCAAATTTTAGTCTATAATTTAGAATTCATTGGCTCGATTAATTTAAAATACGAAGGCGATCCCAAAACTAGCGGACCTGAAGTATAGGCGGTGCAAGTAGTTTTAAAAAAAATATTTTGGTGAAAAGTGGCACCATGTTTTATAATTTTTTTATTTCAGCCACCAAATGTAATTTATCTCAGTGAATTTGTAAACATGGAAAAAATTGATCACCGTAATGTAAGTCAATATTTCCATTTGAAAAGTCTCAGTCCAATCAATATTAAAGCTCTATTCCGGGGACGTCTGCTCCTTCGTTTACGACTGTAAATTATTGGGTAACAGAGTTTAAACGAGGCCTTGCTATACATCGTACATTGACCGAAGATTTGAAGATAGGGAAGTTGCGCGCAAGATGCGTACTGCGCTTGCTTTCAATGCAGTAAAAACAGTGTCGTGAAGATGTTTTAGTAGAGTGTTTGGCGATGTTTCACCGCAATAAAGCCGAATTTTTGTGCCGGTCTATAATTATGAATGTGATGTGGGTTCACCACTTCACACCTGAGACAAAGGAACAATCAAAGTAGTAGACTGGAATGGGAGAATAGTGTCCGAAGAAGGCGAAGACGGTTCCATCTGCATTTAAGGTCATGGCGTCTGTTTTTTTGGAATACGCATCGGATTTTCTTTATTGAATATCTTCAGAACGGAAAAACCATCAAAAAAAGCGCATTTGACAAAAAAAGAAATTGTTGGGTCAGTGGTAAAAAATTGCTAATAATGAAGAGGTGGAGTCTGCAGTTGATGGATATTTTAAGGAGTTTGAGTTTTGAGTTTTTATTATAAACAGGGTATAGGAGCTTTAAATAACGCCGGAAAAAGTGTATCGAGCTATTATAAAGAAATTATGTTGTAAAATAAAGAAAATTGTTCCCAACTTGTTTGTGTCTTCATTGCTTGTTTTGGAGTATGGCAAAAACCAACCTGATTGCAATTTCCATACTGGCCGTTAATGTAGCTTTTTTGCGAAACAACCGAAAATCCGGTTCCATAAAAATTCCCTTGTTTTTCTTACTCTGTTTTATATACTTAACAGGGGATGTTGGGAGGAAAAGTAAATATAAAAACATTGACTTTGTTGTTGATAGTTAACTGCAGTTCAGTTTGGGTTAAATCCCCAGATAGCTTTTTGCTTGTTATTTTTCGTTGTTGTTGTCTAAAAAATAATAATAAAAAATGAAACAATAACAACAACAACGGCAGTAGCAGTGAAGGAGCAGGACGACGACGTCAACAACCAAACAACATCCGAATACCGTATAAATTTGGACAAGAGTAATAACAAAAACAAGGACAGAATGCGACAAATATAAATTGAAGATGGAGCAAAAAAAAAAACGTTTTGGCCATTTATACACATAACTGTTATGCCTTATGTATATATATGTGTAATTTCATATTCATCTGTTGTTGGTAGTCACCAGGCCCTGTCGAAAGGGGTCCTGCTTATGAGTTAATCTCCTTTGCGCTGTATATATACCTCAAATTGTAAAATGCAATTGATAAACTACAGGGTATTGAGCAAATGAAAATCCTGTACTGAAATTCAGCAAGGGGACTAAACTGCCTAAAATTCAAATCAATTAAATCCAAATGTAATTTCAGTTTCCAACTCTACAGATGTTTGCTTTATACTAAATTCCAACAAGTGAAAGCATTTGAAGAAATATGTGCGGTTTATGGAATTTAGAAATAAACATTCAACGAATATTCCCAATGTTAATTTTATTAAATAAAAGCCAAATTGCCTTACATTCCACGATTAAGATATAGGAGAGCTTCTCGCATTTAGTGAACTTGCACGCATCATATTTTTGCTATAGACTCGCTGGAAATGTCCTACTATTCCATGACGACTCCGAGAGCCTATGTGAATAGGTTTTACTCGACTCGTCGATTCCTCGGCACATAAACGTAGCCGATGAATTTCGAAACACGTTAAATTAATTTGATTTCAATTCCTTATATGAATGAATTCCAACACACCTTCCAGACCAGAAATATTCGGCGGTCTCGAGCACTTGAGAGACTACCGCGTGAATCACGCACGAACGAAGGCATGACATGTGAACTAACCTGTATACTCGTATACCTTTATCCAACGTCTATGATAGCGAAACCACTGATTATTATGGAAACTGCTAATTTGTATTCAAAAGCGAGGCCAATATATATGGGTTGTACCAGAAATTACGTTATTGTCTGGCCGACTTTTTAACATTCATTTCGAAGTAATAAAATGTAAACTACATTAAATTTAAATTACTGCGGTCCATGAATTCATGCATATGAGGGAAAAATTAAGTTTTAATGTAACGGTAAATTTGCATCGGAGATACCCGAAAAGGTGTGGCAATACAGTCCATTTCCATTATCAGAACAAAGTTTATCAAACGCGTGACATTTGTCAAAATTGTCTAAGAGCATGTTGACTAAAGGTCATTCGAGAAAATTTTAATTTCGAAAAATATGACAATTTGTAAGTGAAGTACCAAAAGAAGTGAGCCAATATAGTTCATTTTCTATTCTTAACTTCGATCTAATAAAATATTAGGCTGTGAAATTTTTTAAAATATATCATTGAGTTTAATAGAAGTTGCCGTGTCCACCAGCCATCCTGACAGACGGGCACCTCTTAACCGACTTACAATTGGACGGTCTCTTAAAAAATTATATAAATTAGTTTGGTTATTTCCTATAACAATGATAACCGAATAAATAGTAAAATTGTTGACAACTTTTCGAAAAATTGTGTTGAATTTCTCAACTAATATTGTAATATAATCGGAGATAACATTTTAAAATTAGATCGCAAAATTTACATTTTTTGTTATTCTTGTCATTAAATATAGAAGTGTTTATTGTCTATTGAACAACTATCATTTTGTGTAGCAAAACTTACATCAATCTTTTACAGGGAAATTAATAAATAGACCGGTGAAATAACGAATGATATTCCCAACTAAAAACTAGCGAGTACTATCAAATATTCAAAAGTCTCGACATTTTATACCTATTGTGAATAAATATTTTCATTTGTTTCACTCACTGTTGTTAATGTCCAATAAAGTTGTGTAAATCCATCGCTTACGCGGTGATAAAGAAAAACGATTTAAATAGAGTTACAAAAAACTCAAGTTCGAAATTTCTATTTTTCGAGGGTAGAAATTTTTTAATTACTTTCAGATAAAGTACTGACATATTTCTGCTGTCCCTCATCACAGGCACAAGCAGCATGTCATTTGAAAAATATTTTGCTTATTGAATTTTTTTTTTTCTGAAAATTTTTCAGTTCAGCAAAATACATAAATATGAACAGCAGATATATATCCGCTAACACCAGAAGGAGCGTTTAAAGTATTTAGTATATGTTGACCAAAAATTCTTGATCAATATTTAAGTCGATTGAACAATGTCTTGATGAAACTTATTAAGATCTGGCGCCGTATTTTGCCACATTGTGGCCGGATATTGTAAATAGGCTGCAGCGGTTTGGTTCTTCCCGTGCAATGTTGTATTGCATAGCTCTATAATAATTGGTAACATTTGAAAAAAAATCAACCGTTGCCCCTTCTAATAGCGAGAATGCAAATGTCCGCTTTAATCCGTATATTGTCATGTTCATATCTTTCATACATTGCACTGTATTCAGACAAATTTGGCACTTAGTTCTGAGATGAAATCGAACTGAATTGCCAGACGCATTCCCAGACAAATTGATCGATTTAGCAAAATGTAATTTCCACCTAAAACACCTAATTCGCAGACTGCAGTAACTTAAATCTTTCTCCAATGTGTTAATTTCTAGGGCTTGGTAAAATGTGGTAATTTCGACCGGATCAAGTTCAGCACTTAACACACGATTACACATAAATAACCAATTTTCCTGGATTTATATATTTCATTCTGTTGTACCAAATTCTGTGTAGCTTAACAAACATGTGATAGTTATTAAACTCATTTCTGTGAATAAAAGTGGTAGACATTGGTGCTTTCCTTAGGATATCTCACATACAAATTAGCCGATTTAGTAAAAACCAGTATTTTCTCTCTGAGATCCAAACGATAAAAAGTTGAAGGGTGATTTTTAATAGCATTTTCTTTAAACCGAATAAAAAACTCAAATTTGCATCATCCATTAAATTTTTTGTTGGAATCGATAAATCGGTCTTTGCCATTTAATTTTTAAAGATAATATCATGTCCGCGGCTTCGTCTCAAAATGTCCATTTGGAAGGTCCAATTTTTCGTCGCTTTTTCGATCATTTCGGCTGTGTTCGGCTTGTCCACATAGACTAACGACTTAACATAACCCCACAAGAAATAATCAAGAGGCGTTAAATCGCAAGATCTTGGGGGCAACTCACAGGGCCAAATCGAGAGAAAAACTGCTCACCGAATTCATCCCTCAACATATCCATTATTTCAAAAGCAGTTTTGCATATTGCACCGTCCTGATGAAACCTCATATCAAGCAAGTTCAACTCAGCAAATTGAGGCAAAAAAATCGCTTATCATGACTCGATATCGTTTGCCGTTGACGATAACGTTTCTTCCACGATAGCCTTTGAAGAAAAATGGGCCGATGATGGCACCAGCCCATAAACCAAACCAGACTGCCGTTTTTTCGGTATGCATCGGTATTTCATGTACGGCATGGGGCTGTTCATCACTCCAGATGCGACAGTTTTGCTTGTGTACGTATCCGTTCAGCAAGAAATGAGCCTCATCGCTTAACACAATTTTTCGATAAAGCAGCGGATTTTCATTGAGCTTTTGTAAGGCCCATTCACCAAAAATTAGACGTTGTGGTAGGGCATTCGGCTTCAATTCTTGCGTGAGTTGAATTTTGAAAAAGTTTGAAATTTGGAGACAACAGCACGAATTGTTGATTCAGCAGGTCGATTATGACGATCATAAAGTGGTCGTATCAAACGATGTACATTTGTCACAGACCACGAATTTTGATAATACATTTCAACGATTTACAATCGTTGGTCGTTAGTCTTTCCATGATGAAATGGACAGATGACGACAGATGATATTTGGACGCCATTATCAACCAGTGCTGCCAACCTGAAAAGCTTAAATCTTAAAAAATCTCCATATAGTTGAACCATTTTGGTTCAAGTCCACTCTCAGCCGTATGAGACTAATGGCAATGACCTCTATAGTAACACCATTGCGTGCTTTTAGGCGTAATATAAATCTTTCTGACAAGCATTACAGATATTTAGTTTGATCGAGACTACGGAGTGAATCTGAAGTGAACAAGTTCGTTTCTCTATATAATTTCTTCTCTATGCTGTAATCCCTCGTTTTGATATCCCGTCTCGTGGTTTTTGTATGTTAATTATTGAAATTGTAGGATAAATAAATACGGCCAAAACGTTCCACTCCCTCAAGTGCATATATACAAATGTCATATTTCACAAAATAATGTCGACAGATTTTTCTGAATGCTTAACTTTCTCTAATTTCACAGAAAACCGTTTCATAAAAAAATGCCTATTTTTTATAGTAATTTAAGCTCTAGGCATTGGAGCCACTACATAAAGGCCTCCGATAGGCTCCTCCCGTTGAACAGTTCACATTGTACTGTGAGAAGGCTAGATTGAGAGGGTACACATGGTAAACATAAAAATGTAATATGTTAGTTTCGCACTACACACACATACACCTATGCAAATACGTATACAAAACAAACCAATCAGACAAACTCACGAACCTAAATAAACAAAGAAATGCGTAAAGTCCAGTTGTATGGATATCGCCAATCCGGAGTTACGGCATTGAAATGTGAATAAGCTAAATAGTTTCCTTATCGTCCCAGGTTTTGTGAATAATTTTAAATTGGATATCGTGACGTTGAACAATATTTGATGACTGCGTTTTGTAAAAAGTTTAGGGAAATTAATTTAAGCTCAAAGTTCCTGCTTAAAGTTTGGATTTAAAAATTGCGTAATTCACAGTAGCCTTTGAATATTCGTTATTATTAACGATCAATCGACTGAAAGCTGACGAAAAAATTTAAACATTTACGGCAACATTTTCCTTTCTCAAGAGATATTTGCAACTTCCTAAAACCTGATGCAGCATAATATTTTGCCAAACCATAGCAGGAGATTGTAAATAGACCAAATCTCCCACACAAAATGACTGATTTTATAAGACTTATTTTCTTCCCGGAACTCCTTATTCTTAGGCGACAGTAAGCCTATTGCATTTTCTTGGCTTGGCAAAATAAGAAAAATCAATCGATTAGCCATGACCCTACTGGTACTTACCATACAAATGATTCATTTATCCCATCTACTCCTATGTTCTAATATTCCAAACAATATTCTTGAACAAATAAAATGGACAGCGTTGTCACACTACTTCAGGTTTTTGTTGTACAAATTGTCTGACTTTCAGAAATTCAATCTGTGATTTCTAATTAATAGGCTGCAGTAGCCTAATTTTTTTCCATTATATGAATTTACAATGCTTAATATAACTTGGGAAAAATTGGCTGAGTAACTACACCTGATATTTATGTTTCACAGTATTAGTAAAATTATTTTGTTTTTGCTGGAGCAAACTTTGATAATTTTTGGGTCTTTTGAGACAAATAATTTTTTTTTCTCTGCTTTGGTTTTCTCTGTTTTTTAAATAATTTACCGAACTACCAATAAGGGAAAACACAGTTTTTTGATTTTGGTTCATCAAACTTGGATAATTTTTGCTCTCTCTCTTCTTCTTCTTCTCTTCTTCATTTGTTGAACCAAAGTGTGAAAATGATTAAAACCTCTGTATCTGGCAGCTTCAGAACGAGTTAAATGAAAATACAACTTTGCGTTGCCTTAGGAATTTAATAAAAAAAATAATTTTAAATAGAATTGAGATGAAGCGCTGTGACACGATCCCGCCTATTATGTTTACGTATATCGAAATATATAAAATGATCAAGGTTTAGTGGTTTCAAAACAGTGTGGCAGTCTGTTAAGTACATTTCATCTGAAGTGTTATTTATTTGTGAAAGGTTTGCCATTTACTAATATGGAACGTTTAACAACCTAAGTAAGCGTAAGAATAGTTAAAACTTGCTTACACGAGCGCTGGTTCAAACGTGGGCTTTTAATCGAAAAGAGTTTTCTTCAGCGATGAAGGTCATTTCTCACTCGGTGGTTTTGTCAACAAGCAAAATTGTCGCTTGCAGAACTCAAAAGTGATTAGGACTGTTTAGTGCTTATTATGGTCTGGAGATGTCATTGGGCCGTTTTTTTCGAAAACTACCTTAACAGGATCCACTGCTGCAATCAATCCAGAGGCAATAATTTAAATAAAATTGTATTTCGTACATTAGGGCAATGTCCAAACATAATAATGAAATAGAAGTTTAATCGAAATCATAGCTTTATGTGTGTTTTACTTAATCTTACTTGGAACCTACAAATGGATAACCCCATATATATATATACATGATACATAGAACCATTTTTGTGGAATGTACAAGAAAGCAGGGTCCGATTTTCTCCAGATGTCTTATTTTCCATATGGTAAGAAAAATTTATTAGTTCGCATGAACAAAATCAGATCATCTGATTGTGCTAAATAAGATCATCTAGAAAGATATTATTCTTCTTCTTATGTGAAGACTAGAAAATAATCGCAATATAATAATAATCCCAAGCGCTCCGGTCTCCTACACTTCTTCTCCAATTAGTCAACGGAGTTTTGGTCGCCCTCTTAGGAGCCATCCATCGAGTTCGTTGTCAAAATCTTCTCGTGCTGGAGCATTTATGTCCACCCACCGACGCAAATGCTGCATATTAAAGCACTGGACCACATTGATTTCGGTATATACTCACCGATACTCTCCGTTATCGCTGTTAGACCCACATGTTTTCCTCTTGAAGACTCCCAACACTGATTTATCCGCTTGCGTCATAATTCAAGATTCTGCACCATACAACAACACAGGTAAGACCAACGTCTGGTACAGTCGGATTTTTGTTTGTCGAAAGAGGGCTTTATCATTGAATCGCTTGCTTAGCTCATAGTAAGATGTTAAGATGTATTTCGTGTCACAAACCGCAAAAATTCTCTCAAATTTTAATTCATAGGTTATTATAGTATGCTTAAATTGTTTTATGGTACGAAAAAGCTTGGTCTGAGTGGGTTTACTAAATTTTGGTTTTTGACCGGCAAATTTCATTTGTCTGCGACCACTCATTTTATTTGTATCCAATTGTTGTATAGAACGAAGTGGTGAAGTAGCCTTTATTACGACTTTATATTGTATGTATGTACAACCTTCGAAATTTTTTGAATATTTTTTGATATTGAGGAAAGGAAAACAATATATACAAATAGTCGACAGATACAGAAAAGCAATACTCTAATTTAATTTATTTAATTTAATTTATTTATTCAGGATTGTAATTTTAAGCCTTAAGGCCGAATAACTACAAAACGAACGAATAACTACAAAACTACGAAAAGAACAACCTAGAAATTGTATCACAAACGGAAACACGTGCACAGTTCGACGAAGACAGAACAGATAACGTATAGCACGATTGAAGAACAATTGGATTTTCGTTATATTGCTTTTAACTGTACCGGCATATATTTCGATATAATAATTTATACGCGACATTATTAAACTGTGTACTAGTTTTCGTTTAACATGAAGCGTAATTATTAAATCGGAATTATATAACCGCCGAAGGGTCGTATTCATGCGCGAAAATACTCTATCAGTATGCAAATCAAATGAGAGCTTATCGTCAATTATAACGCCCAAACATTCAATATTGCGCACAAATTTAATAGCTACTCCATTGTAAGATAAATGCAATTCACGTGGATGGAAAGCAAACAACATTGCTTTTGTCTTAGACGGATTCACTTTAAGTTCATTTGAGGACATCCACACAGACATACATTGGAATACATCCTCAATTTTCGCTTGAATAACGTCATTATTGTGATAACTTCTATTGAACATCATCAGCATTTGCAAAGCATAAATAATTATCCAAACTACTAAACAGATCATTTAGGTACAAAATGACAAGCATAGGTCCAAGTACTGAACCTTGCGGGACACCACTTCTAACAGGCAGTACGTTCGACGTCACACCATTAAGACACACGCATTGCATCCTATCACATAAATATAAATACATAAGTTTGCACGCATTTCCCCCAAAGCCCAATAATTGCGAAAGCTTGTTTATTAGACTGACGTGATCGACTCTGTCAAAGGCTTTTTCTAAATCTAGAGAGATTAGAATACTAAAACTGTGGTCGTTAACATTGGCTCTGATAGATTCTGTTAGACCCGTCAGCAACATGGAAGTACCACGTCCCCGCCTCAATCCACACTGCCCATCATTTAGCAGTTCATTTTCTCCGATGTATTGCGAAATTTTGTGATTTAGTATATATTCTACTACTTTGGAGAGGACGGGCAATATAGCTATTGGTCTTAAATTTTCAAAAGTACTATCACTGGCTTTCTTTTTAATTGGGAATATTTTAGAAGTTTCCCATAACCTTGGAAAAGTGGAAGTGATTATAACAGTATTAACTACATGTAAGGAGTAATTAGATAGGAATGGAAAGACAACTTTAAGAAATTTTAAAGGATAGCCATCATAGCCCGCAACATTTGACCTAATACAGGAAAATTCCGCAAACAATTCAGAGGAATCAATACAGCGAAAGGAAAATGTTTGAGCATTGCATGAAAATGGCAAGACATTATTTTGATCACCAATTACGTCAAGTTGGTTGCTCACAAAAAAATTATTCAAGTCGTCAACGTCGTAAAAATTGTCAGAATTTAAATTTCTCTTACTACTAGTCTATTATCACGAATTACGTTCCATAAACATTTCATATTTAAATAATTAGAAAATAGTCTCGAATGTGCCTCACGCTTTACCCTTCTCTTAATGGCTTTATTCCGATTTCTTGCTCTACAGTAAATTTTCGTATTTTGTTCGCCTCTGTAGTTGAGGTAGGCCGCCTTTGCTAAGTCACTCAGCGATTGATGGTAGCGAATTAAAGGAGAATTTAGGTAGTTATCCAAGCAACGTTGTACTCTTTCAGTTTTTTTTTTTTTTTTGGAAAAATCGTGTGAATTGAATTTAAACCATTCGAAAGTATATTTAATTGATCATCAACATTAGACTTGTTAAAAATCGAAGTAAAATCCGTAGATAAAACCATTTCTCACACCACTTCGGAAGAAATACTATTGTAATCATAAAAATTACATAAGAGCTCATTGCGCTGCACTGCACTTTTAATCGAAATATATACATATATAAACGCATGTTTCGAAATGTATGAGCATGTGAATTGACCAGAAGCTTCAATACGTCCAGGAGATGAGACCAATCGTAATGTGAAGAGCAAGAATTATGTCCAACGGAAACACCAAACCTGTCACATGTAAGTCTGAAATTGTTGGCTTTTGACACGTCAAACAAATTATTAAAATCTCTCATAATCATTATGTTGTTGTAACGTATAAGCAAATCTAACAACTCAGCTTAAAACGCGCTGAGGTCTCCATGGGGCAAATAGCAAGTACCAATTAATTTTTTTCATTTCTTAAAAACACTTCTACATTTGTAGAATTTAGCATTGTAGCATTCAACTACTCCATAATTAGTACCTTCATATACTACTTGGTTGGTTTGGTATTAAAACTTTGAATGTTGAAATGAGCTACGTTTAAATTTGCTTCCAAATTATATAAATGAGAACGGAGGAACTGATTATTGTAAATTATTTCCCCTAAATTAGAAAATGTCATTATGTACAATTTAAGCAACCACTGTTGCAAATAAAACAAAAATCGAAAAATAGAAAAAAAACTGACAAATTAAATTAATGTTGCGAACGATACTGGAAAATAGTAAAGAAATAGCAAAATAAAAATAAAATAAGCCATCAACTCGATCCAAAAGACATATTTGCATCAGTCGCTAAATTTAATCCACCAGCACCAACGCCAAGTAATTCCAAACATTGTTTCATGTCCAGAACAGCAACCGCGCCATTGAGCATTGTAACAGTCATTTTAGGTTTGTCAGCGTTGTTTAATTTGAACTTAGTCACATTCTTTTGCTTCATTAACTATCTGCAATTTCGGGGCAGTCTGATTCAAGTAATCATTCAAGTAAATTTTACTTGTAGCTTCCGTCGCCAAAATATTGCCGATGGTTAGGGGAGCACCACGATGATAGTTAGCCATAATGCGATCTCGAGTATACACTGAGTTCAGTTTTAATAAGACTGATTTTCCTCGAGTCATATAACAGCAGTGCTGTATATTTGATGTGCTTAAATCAATTTTACGTAACGCCGCGGATAATAATATCAGATCTATTAAGCCGTCTCCGCAATATATCGTTTTGTGCCTTCAAATCCTGAATCGTGTCATCGTAGGTCTGCTCAAACTGCTTGCCAATCTCGAAACAGTTTTTTACTTTCTCCTCCACTTTCTTTTATTTGTCGTCGAAGCCTTTGCACAAGGTGTCCGTTAATTCGTTCATCTTTGTCTCGGAATATAATTGCATATCCTGCACTTGGCCGAGGATTTCGAGCTTGATAGCTTGAAACTGTGCTTGTAAAGACGAATTTTTTTCACACAATTCATCGAGGTCACATATCGGTTGATTTGTCTGACTTTGTTTGGGAGCGGAGCTATCCACGATTTGTGGGGTAACATTCTTATCCAGACATTTAGGGCATTTGTATATTATATTCTTTCTGCACATATATAAGAATGAATACTGCTCCTTGGAGATCCCAACACAGATAATATGGTAATAATCACCGTATAAACCACAGCCAATCCTTGACATTTTTATTGCACTTAGGACATAGTATTTTGCTAGTATTTTGTGACATCGTCAGTCTATGTTGAAGCTCGGTAGTAAGTAATTATTCCCAGCTCTGGATTGCAAAATCCAAACAATTATCTTAAATGTTGTTGTAATGATCACCACCAAGCTGTCTCAAAACTTTAATACCGATACTCTGCTCAGATGCAAACACAGATAACAGCTGGGAGATGACGTTAAATATACGAAAGATAATAGTCCACAGTTTAGTAGTTGCTCACAGGCCAACCCGATCACAGCTATAGTAATTTTTGTGCTTCCTCTTCTTCCTCCAAACGCTAGCAAGGCGCAAAATTGATTAGCTTCTTATGAATATTAAGGACGTAATTCTAAGAACATCAATAGTTTTAACTATCCCGGGATAGCTGATGTATTTTTTCTTAAAAAAACTGACTACTTTGTCGGTTATTTTCACTATTTCTTTACAATTTTCCAGAAACACAAATTTTTTTCTATCTATCCGAACGTTGCTGAACGTTTTTTCAATTTATACACATTTATAAGGAACCTGCCTAATTGTACGCGAAATTATTGAGAAAAAGTAAAAATGTTGACCTCCGATGGAAAAGTAAACAATTGGACATTTTCTATATATATTTCAAAACTTTATTTGTTAATTAAATGTAATGCACTTGTTAGATGTGGAAAGAAACCATCCCACTTTTTTATGACACCTCTGTAATTGGGTGCATGATTGTTAAAAAATACCTCATTTACAACGAGCTACATCGATATATTAATCATGAGAGGATGTTTTGATGTTAGCTAATGTTTTCATCAACGTCATTCACCTGGCAACGACCCCATACAACGTCCATAAACTTTTGTCGTTTGCCCAATTTTGAGCCTGTCCAATTGCCTAGCAGCATTTCAGAAAATGTCTTCTGTGAACTTAATTTTGATACAGATCGTCGATACCTTATTATTGCTATCGGAGAGCGGTGCCCCATAAACTCATTTGAATTCAATGTTGCTTCCGTTGGGCGTAATATTTTTTAAGCATTGGCATTATAAAAAAGGAACAACATTTGATGTTATCTGTAATGGCAAAAATAAACGAATAAATTAATTTCCATGGCTACCACATATAAATAACGCAAGTGGCTGTAAATATAGCATTAATCGTTCTATGTACCAAAAAATAGAAATTCTTGTGAGCTCAGCGAACTTGAGAAACTCTCTCGAATCACAGTCTTGGGGCTGCATGGGAATTTGTTTGTCCGATATATCCGTTCACTGAAGATAAGTATGATTGTTCTGACATTATTATTAGAGAAGACTCAGCTAGTTTTCTAAATAGTTTTTTTTTTTTTTATTTCTGTATAATTTGTCTTCTAGTCGCCATTAAAAGTTCATATTTCTTTCAAGCACTTTGTTCACCATCGTTGCCATGCTTAGTTCTGCATCGAAGATTGACCGAGCCCTTTGACTCGAAAATGGAAAAATCCAATTTACTCGCACGGGTCATTGGGACATTGCGAAAATGCTTTCGCAAAAACCCACCCCAGATTAACATAAATCAGTTTTTCACCTTCTCTCTGTCTATGCCGTGATTCATACCGTATTGTTGCTGCAGTTTTCGTTTACTTCCCCAATTGAGACTGAGCGAGATGGCCGAAGGTTTCTCTGACTTCCATCCACTTGTGCTTTTTCCATTAAAATTTCATTGTGCAGCTATTTTGTGTCCTTGTGCGTCTCGCTTTAGATGTTTAAGTTTAAGCAAGTACGAGGGCAAAAGGAGGACGCCGCCAATTGTTACGAAGAGCTATCGTCAATCCATCGACTAAAAGGTCCTTTGAGCCGTATATTTTCCGCACATTTTACGATGTTGATTTTTCGCCGTCACGCGGTGAGTGCGACGACAATTTTAAACAGATCCACATTCATCCTACTCACGAAATACCAATCTCTGATATGTAATGGGAGTGATTATTCCTACAATGTTAATGGAATTTCTTGTTAGGGGGAGGAGAAAACGAATAAAAACATCATTCAGAATGAGATTGCTCTGGTTTTGAATTTCATTGCATTTAAATAGACCGGAAAAAGCACCAGTGGGGTTGTCCACTCCACGTAAATATTTAATATTATGTAAATTTGAATAGCAAAATGATATCGGATTGTCCACATAATCTTGACAACTCAAATAAAGGTAATTACTTTAAATTATGAGAGGAAATTGGGGATGTTTTAAAAATATTTTGTGTTTACCGATACAACGTATCTTACTTCCTCATTTATTAGATCCAATGACACTTTCCAATTATTTCTAATGTGAAAAGGGATGCATACTGCATTATGATCGACGTAAAGTTTTAATTTTTTTTCATATGCACTTTCTAACTGGGTTTTCTTAAGATCTACCCAGATAAATTCATTCAGAAATATTTTGCTAATATGAATAGGTAGTTAAAGTACTCGAGTGTTAAAACTCTATGTATCTTTACTCAAATAAAGATAAAATATGGAGGACGATATCTTGAAAGCTATAAAAAATAAGGGAATTTCTTTTCGTGTATGGAAAGCCTATGAAACTGAGGTATTGTACAATTTATATACATAAATATATTTTTTTATATATATATATATATATATATATATATA
>JAHXMU010026336.1:1078635-1311544 GCA_019455685.1 Philornis downsi | reverse complement strand
GAACAAAAACATTTGTTCATTCAGTTCTCTGCAGTTATGGGAAAATTTTAATTTCGGAAAATCTGTCAACTTGTGTAGAAGGTCCAGGAAAGGTTGAGCCGATATTTAGTATCCCGGGCTATGATCTGGCAAAATATCTGGTTGCGCCACGTGCTAAAAGACGGACTTCGTTCAATCGACGTAAAAATTCACGAAACATATTTGGTCAAAAAATACTTGATACTTTTAAAGCTTCCTTCTGGGTGACAACTGATATATAGCTTAATTCCTTCGGCTAAAGGAATAACAACCAATTTGAATAACTGTCATTCAGTCTTTTGCGCTTATACGACAAATAGAACTCTTGTAAATCTCATACTGTATGGAAGTTGAACAGTCTCTCAACAAAAGTTAATGGACGATATATCGACTCATTAGAAGAAAAGTGGCGGCGACAAAGGCATCGCCTTTATATGGCTATTATATCGTCATAGCTCTTTTTCCAACAAAATATCTAATGCAATATTTTTCAATAATCATTCACCCGTACAAGGTGTGTTCAAAAAATAGGACGAGTTTTCAAATTTCGCGGGCTACGTACATTCGACTTTCGATTATTATTTTCTTTCTTATTGGTACACCCGCCTCGAAGATATGTTGACGGTTTTATCCATATGTTATGTTTAGTTTGTTTGTGAGAGGCATAAATGAGACAAGCGTCTTGCGTATTCGGCGATCCGGTTTTTATCTCCTCAATCGTCTCAAAACGCCGTCTTTTCATGGGCCTCTTCAATCTTGGGAACAGGAAAAAGCCGCAGGAGGCCAAATCTGATGAATATGGTGGCTGAGGCATGATGATGGTGTTGCTTTTGGCCAAATAATCTCTCACAAGCAAAGATGAGTGAGCCGGTGCATTGTCATGATGCAAAAGCCATGAATTTTTCTTCCACAATTCCGGGCGTTTTTTCGCGTTGCTTCACGCAAACGGCGCAAACTTCAAGGTAATGCTCCTTATTTACCGTACGGCCTTGTGCTAAGAATTCCTGATGCACTACGCCATGGTAATCGAAGAAAACCTTGACATTTGATCGAACTTGGCGTGCTTTTTTTGGTCTTGGCTCTCCTGGACTGTTCCATTGGGACGATTGGGCTCTGGTTTCGATGTCATAACCATATATCCATGATTCGTCACCAGTTATGACCCTTTTAAGCAAATCTGGATCATCGTTGATCTCATTCAACAATTCCTGAGCGATGGTCATGTGACGTTATTTTTGGTCAAAATTCAGCAATTTTGGAATGAACGAATGGCATGAGCCAATCGATATGCCGACATCCTCGGCAACTCTGTTATTGTGATTCTTCATAACAATTTTCTTCACTTTCTCAACATTTTCATTGGTTGGGGGCGTTCAGAGCGAGCATCGTCATTCACATCTTCTCGATCTTCTGTGAAAAGCTTGTACCACTTGTAAACATTTTTTGGACTCAGAGCACTCTCATCGTGTGGTACTGTTCACATTTCAAGTGTTTTTGAGCACTTAACTCCATTTTTTACACAAAATTTGATGCAACTTCTTTGATCCTTTGATTCATTGTTTTTTTCGATAGCAGAAAATAGCCGAACACGCGAAACACTTGACTTATTATATATAAATATGTTATATGGATAAAAGCGTCAACATATTTTCGAGACGAGTGTACCAACATAAAAAATAATATTAATCGAAAGTCGAATGTCGAATGAACACACCTCGTATAATACCCAAGCGGTATTATAAAAATATGGAATAATTTATTCTAAATTTATCAGTTTCCACAGTGTATCACATTTAATTAAGAAAAAATTATGGAAAAATTTTAACTTTTTTTCTGAGTTAGGCTTGTCCCACAAGTCATGAACGATGTATTATTAGATAAATTGGCTCCACAGGAACTACTTTTTACGTACATAATGTATTAACATATTTTATTTCTTCAGTGAGACCCCGTACCCTTTAGTATTATTAAATAATTACGGCCTCAATGTATAATACATAAATTATACAATTGATGGTTGCATTACTATGTATATATACAGTATAGTAGGCTCCTATGGAGCCGAATTTGATATTTTCGAATTATTGGGGAAATGGCTTCAACGCAATAAAGTCCGTAGTAAAGTTTATAATACAAAATACCAGCTCAGGGTACTTTCAAGAGTTACAAATTTTTTTCACGTTTTTTTTTTTTAATTTTCACACAACTTTTCACAATTTCTCTCCTGCAGGCCAAGACTGACTGTATCTGAGTGATTGATTCCTTCAATCGATCCATTTAGTAACCATACATATAGCTTATTTTTGCATCCAACTTTACTCAAGTGGTTCCACACAGTTTTTCGTATAATGTTTAGATCCTGGGACAACTACTCTTCCAGACCGTTGCTAATCGTTGACATAAACATTTCCTCAACAAATTCGTCGAAACCATAATTGCTACAGTATTAGGGCCTTGAGTAATATTCACATTTCGGCTTTCGTTTTCGCCTTTATGGCGCTTGGTGCACTTCCTCTTTGTGGTTGTCCATTATTAATGAGCGCTAAAACAATACTAGGTCATGCTATTACAAAGCTGTCGAAATAGTTTTTTGAATGTGTAATCATATCTTTTTAATACCATCTAGAGCAGCTAGATTGTATTTACACAATAGGAGGTACAGAATACTTTTTATTATACATTACGTAGGAAGAACACAGATACCCAAGACATTTCATGTCGAAAAGAATACAAATAGAAGAATAGACAAGAATTTGGTAACCGCAGCTTACCAATCAAAAATTACAAAGGAAAGAAAGGTTGCAAGGGTGGCATCAAGAGGGGCTCGACATGAAGTCCATTTCACTACAAAGTAATGCAAGGAACAGAAATTTATGTTTTTGTAACTGCGAAGTAGAAATTACAGCGGAAAATATGAACTTCGGCAAATCGAACAATTTGTACGGGACGCTCTAGAAGCGAAGGGTAGATGTTGCAATCCCTGGTTACAATCTATTAATTTTATTGTAGTTATGGTGTCCACCAACCAGAAATCCAAGAAAAAAACCTATATGTCTCAACCAATTTAAAAAGTCATGATTGGTCAAATTGTATTTGTTACTTTAAATACTGAATAATACACAGTTGGCCTATATGCTGACAGTTTATGTTAATAATGATTTTTTTGCCAGTTTAGCTTTGAAAAGGCTTCTCAATCTGTGCATACCAACAACGATTTTACAACATTTCCATGAAAAACACCTTAATGATAATATCATTATCTTTGCAATAAGGTAATATTTTGGTAAGAATGTAAACGTCTTCAGTGATATTTTGTAAGCAAAAGCAGCCTAGGATAATCGAATGCCAGTCTTGAATTCTCTTAGCTCAATTCATGCAAAAGAAAAATGGTAAAGTCTGAGTAACGTAGTTTTTTGTCAATTGCGTCAATTTATAAGCCTTGATAAAATCCAAGTTTAAATTTTCCCCTAATTCGTGGACCGTAATTGCTTAAATTGCATAGTAATTAGTTATAGTAATTAAAGTATGTAAGTTACAAACTCGAAGCTTTTACTGAGCGTTAATTCACAGGATTTGTTGATAAAAATCTATTCTACGATCATTCTGCAACGCCCTCTCTTTTGCTCTTAGTTAATGGATTATGTAGGTAGATGGCTATACATAGTACTCTGTATCCCGCGTTGTAGATATACGATCGTATTTAGAAACATACGATTTTATACTCCAAAAACCATACAGGCAATTTTACGATTGCTTCACTCAGTATTTTCTAACCGCGCGTCAAATACGGACACCAGCAACGAAAAAATGTGCCATAAAGTTATTCTTCGTTAAAGGCGTATTTAGTATTTATGTATTTATATTCATTATACTGTAACAGTTAACCAATCGTTACTTTGGTTTTATCGATTCCGTTTCAGTAATTTTGATGTGAACGAAGTACCACGCTCTGGAAGGCCAATTGTCGAAAATGTCGATCATTTGGAACAAGTTGAATAAGGTTGTATATAAGAAGCTCTATGTGTGGCTGCGACAAGGGTTAACTTAAAAAACATCATGGACCGAATTTTTGTCATTGAATATCTGCTGAATCACAAGGAAATTGACCCATTTCGGAAGAGGATGGTGACCGATGATGAGAAGTGTGTCGCTTACGGCAATGTCAAGTGAAAACGGTAGCGGTAAGCCGGCGTAGATGGGGCTGAGCCAGGATTGACGGACAGGAATATAATCTTATCTGAAGTGACCAGCTTTGTCCAAAAGGAGTTGGTTCTTATGCATGCACCTTATTGTCTGGACTGGGCACAAAGTGACTACCACCTGATTCTGACTACGGCGAATGATTTGATGAGTTTTTGACCAATAGAGTTTTTTATGTACTTGGCGCACAATTATACTTCTCTAATGTTAGGTATTGATGTGAAAATACAAATATAAAGATGTAGTTTGAAATATTCCACATCCATATCCATATTCAAGGCTGTTGCATTTTAATGTTATATGCATTTTGTGAGCATCCACACATTTTTCAAAATGTTTTAGCTGCTTCGCCAATCATAGTATTATAAGCAAAGCCTATTATATTATCAATGCTATTTAACAATTTATTTATGAATATGAGCATATTATAGAATAAACGCATTAACCAATTCTATAGCGTTATATCTTTTCTACGATCTAAATTTACACTGCATACGGTTATTTTATTGTTGTTACTGCTCATCATTATAGTAGGTTAATCAGTTGAATACGACAATTATGCGCCAAGTGTTTATAATTTACAATAAGCAACTAAATGTCATTAAAAATGTATATTTTCTTATTTTGATGCATGGAACATCCCTCAATAACGCTGCTTAAAGAGCTTAGTTTCCCATTGAAGTGACTTTTTTGATCTTTAGTAATAACAGACAACGTTTTTTTTTTTTTGGGTTTTTGTGATTTTGTGCAGTTAGACGAAATTGTCGGTTTATGAAAAATTTCCATTTGGCAAGTTTCAACGATTTTCAAATTACTTCAAAAAGCTATTCTAAACTAAATATCCTATACGTGCAGAAATATTTTATTATTGTAAATAATTTATACAAATTCTGTTTATGATTGGTTGATTTAAAATTCCAGCCATCTTGGAATAAGAAGGTCAGGGATATGGATAAATACCTGTTGGGTTAATGAAATGTCTCATTTATAGACTTAAATCCATCAAATTACGAAATAAGTTTCAATGATTATTGAAACAATATAGAAATTTTACTCTTTTGATTTTAATATTGATTGGGCTGAGACCTATCAAATGGAAATATTGAATTACATAACGGTGACCAAATTTTACCATTTTTAAAAATTCACTGAAATCGTTCACTTAAAATATATGTTTTGAAACGTTGCCACTTTTCACCAAAATAATTGTTTTCAAACTACTGATACCAAACTACTGATACCAGGTCGGCTAGTTTTGGGACCGACCTCGTATAAGTTAAATAAACAATTTTTATGGCAGAGTTGGCCATTCCGTCGATTTTTTTTTTGCATTTGATAAGAATTTAACAACCTCAGGCTACGAATTATGGACTACGATGGAAAATCCAATTTCGACAAATAAATCGCTTGCATAGGACGTACCAGTCGTCCATTTTCATTCTCATAAGTTAGGTCACTAAACACAAAATTTGATCGAATTAGGTACAATCGATTGGTAAATGTGAAGGTAAGGATATACGGATAAAGTCGACCTGTCATTTGTGTGGTAGGCACCAGCAGATAAGTGATTACTTGATCGATTTTACTTACTTATGCGATATTATAAAGAACTGCAAAATAAAATAATATTAATAATTAATAAAGACTACTGCAGCCTACTAATTGGAAGTTACAGAGAACCGATAGAATTTCAAAAAGTCTGTCAATTTGTATGGAAGATACCAGAATGGATATAGATATGTGATCCGTTTTTAATCTGAGTTCTCACTTTAGCAAACGCTAAATGTATGCCAAACTTGAGTAAAGAGATATGAGCCTAAGAATATATGTGTAAAATTGATCATTTGTATGGGTGGATCCAGAAGGGGTGGAGTTAAAAAAAAGGCAAATCAATTATTGTACATTCAAGAAGTACGGTCTGACGCTGAGTCGGCAAATCGTCTATTACGCAGTGAACGCTAACCTAAGTTATTGCGCCTGTTCAACTTTGGATCTGTCGACTTTTTAAGCCCAAAGTAAAAATGACGAAATGCATGTGTTTAGTACGATATGCGTTTTCTCCGGTATCCCTTTCCAAATATATTATCCATACATATTTTTAGTCTAACTTGGGAAATTAAATATGGGTATGAATTTATTCTGAATATTAAGACAATAGTTCGCACATGGTAAAATAAATACATTATCGTTTTGAGCCGTTTTGAGGATCGTTTTGGACTGAGATAACTGTCCAAATAACAAACTTAACGCAGGAGTACTGGAGAATGTAGCATTTAAATTTATAAATTTATATAAACGAATTCCACACTTGTCCTCTTATTAAAGTTTTTCAAAGCTTAGATGTTGAATTCAGCATTTTCTAAACAATCGCACCTTCTGAAAAATAGCTTCATCCGTGGATATATTGAAAAATATACAAATTTTTCATCGCAAAAATGGCCTAAGTCGGTATGTTTTGTATGAGAAGAGCCCATTTGGAGTTCTCCTAGGTGTCCGGTGACAAGTTGATACATCATCTGCGGTGTTATAGTTCGCAAATATTACGTTTCAGTACGAAAATATTTGATCATATCACTCAGTATAAAAAATATCTAATAATCTGAATAACTATTCAAAATTTTTCCAATATTTTTACTCTAATTCTTTCATGATAGATGCATGAAGGAGTAACTCAACTTGTGGGCATGGTGCCAACTTTGACGATTTTTCCTAATCTTGACAACATTATCACCTGATTTGGATACCTTACCGATTTTGCATATTAATTATTATTGTCAATTTTGTTTCTTTTTTCGCAAATAATGTTGAAATTTTGTTTATATGACAATTCGATCGATTTTCAGTAAAAATGCTTTCCGCTAAAAATGCTTTCCGAAAGGAGATTTTAGACATTTCGCAGATAAATTTATGTTGTCCTTGCTACAACATGCAAATTCCATAAAACCATCCCCAACTTGTAACGGCATTAAGCTTGCCATTTGAAAGTTTGTCCATCTTATATAATAATTTTTGAGTAAATTTTAAATGAATATTTTGTAGTATAACTCAGAATAAAACGGAAAATATTTTTAATCTGGAATACGGTGTCTAGTTTGAATACAACGACTGCCGATTTCTTTACAAAATTTATAAAATCGATTGATATAATCGATAAAAGTCGATATATTTCTTTTGGAAGGAAGTGGTTTTCAGTGATGATTCGGCGCATTGTTTACACCATTGTGACCCGCAATCCACGGTGATGTATATTTAACTATAGGTTTGGCCATTTTTCCCCTAATTTGTGTTGAAGCTGGAATTTATTTTATCTTGATTTTATTTTTAAATAAATCTTTATAACATGTAATACAATCGAATGTTTTGTGGTTGAATTGATAATCTCTTTTTTATTAAAAAAATTGGACCCCGAATCGAAATCCTGCCGACGACCACACAGAGAAGATTTAAATCTTATAAGTTCCTAGTTCATCAATATGGGCAATTTGATTGTCATCAACCCGCGCCCATCTGTAATTGGCAATTGTAAAAGCTCATTATACATCACCATGAGTAGTACACTTATCCATTTCCCAATAGTAAAATAAAAAGGCTAAAAAGCTATTTAAATAATTCGTGATAAGTTAAGGCGTTATCACTGACACACATTAACCATGGGACGATCGATACATATTCTGCATGAAGACGTATACAAGTTATCCATTTGAAACTGCTCAATAATTAATCCTAAAATGTTGTTATTGGCAATGACTATATTATCTGCATAGTCAATAATAATATCATTTCCAAAACCTATCATATAATCAATGTTATTTATAATAATAATTAATGTATGAATATACTAAATAATAAATGCTTTAACCACATTTGTTGTCTGCGTTTTTTTTTTCAGCCTAAATTTAAACTAAGTACAATTTTTTTATTACTTTTATGAGTTTATGTTAAACAATGAAAATTATAATCGCAGGGATTATTAATTTGAGTGAGCAACTGCTGTGCTGAATTAGTGTACGCTAATAAATTGAGTACATGTTCCCATATTTATTAGCATTCCTCTGTAGTATTAACATCGAACATACTGAAGAAGACTCAGAGAAAGTAAATAGACATATGTTTCGTCGAATATAAAGCTGCCTCCAATAATTCAATGCGGCAAACATTGTATGAGATCACAACCGGGTCTGTTATACCTACGAATCTTATAAGCCCTTGTAGGATGACGCAGACTCATACAAAATCTTCAGCACATCTCTTGCTGACCCATTGTACAACAAACGAGGACTTATACGTGGCAACAGCCTATCATACGACCTCTTCAACAACAACCAACATACTGTTAGAGATGATTGTGAAGAAAGCTGCAGTTGGCACCATCTTTAACAGAAGCCATACGCTGCTTGCATATTCCGATGAGATGGACAATATTGGCAGATAACTTCGAGATGTTAATGATAGTATACGAAGGCAAAACAAAGTAATTTGTAATTTGTTCATTCGTTTCGAACGCTTTGTGAACGTTGACAACTACAACTTTGGGGTGGTGGGGGCTTAATATTATTCTACATAACAAAGTAGCATTTTTCTGTTGTTTTGGTTAGTTGTTTGTGAAACTACTCTTTGTGCTGTAATGATTGTTCTTCGATAATACCTGTATGAACCTGTGGATGGTTAGTTTCTCATTCAGACACCTAAATTTGCAGTTAGCTGGGCTGTCCTTTCCATGTTTTTATGGAGTTGGGAACAATTATCGGCTCGTAGCTATCTTATAATCATCTCATAAAGGGAAATTTTTGGCATTCTACTGAAAGGTTGCACAACTATTTCAAATTCTTACATCATGCTGAATTCGTTAAATTCCTTTCGACACTTTATTGTGGTTTCTAATTCACTTAAAACGTCATTCACATAGAAACTTTTATCATAGAAAATATGCCACGCAAATTGCATCTTTCGATAATTCAATTTCAAAAGCGATATCTTAAAATTTGCCATTCTGTTGACATTTTATAACCCAATTATAGAGGTAGATACTGAACCAACTTCGACCAACTTCACGTTGATGCAACAATTCAACGACTAATGAAAGCGTCCTCATTTTTTGACGAGCGTAAGTCTGTTATGTTGTTTACGAGCCTTCGGATATCGATTTACGTCGCAATTAACAAAAGTCACTGAAGTTATTGAATTCAAACTCGAAAGTATTGTTGCTTTGTATTTGGCTGTTTGTTTTCATTGAAAATGACATAATGGCAAACCGTCAAATCTACCGCGGAATGCTTTTAAACGATGTTTTGTTATCTTGGGCGCGTAAACAACTCGGTAGAAACCATTTAACATAACAACAAGGCTTACACTATCCCACAAACTTCTGAAGCCCACGTTTTTCACAAAAAAAGTTCGTTCACTTTCTCACGACAGGTGGGGTTACGCTTGGAACGCCGACACATGTGTTACCAAAGCAGTCCTTCACCCAACATCCTGCAAAAGTGTGAGTGGTGCCAGAAGAGGGTGATAAATCGTTGGAAATGTAAGGGACCAACGACTTTAATTAAACGATTCCGAACGTCACAGTTTGAGAATCATTTACAAGACTTGCCGATTACTCGACTACTCAAATTCGCTCTTCAGGCACATCGAGGCGACCACCGCTTGCATACTGACAGGTGCCTGTATGTGGGGTTGAACTCACAATCATACGAATCAGCGTTATGATGCATTATAATTAACAGAAATTTAAGTAACTTCAGATTACAGATTGGGGATTACAGGGTATGAGAATGAGAACCATTTTAATTCTTAGACACTACCTTAGCAAATTTGACTAAATTTAATGGATTTAAGAATATCTGGATTACATCATTTATTCGTAAGGGAAATACCAGAAGGGGCATATTTGAATGGTAGATTTTTTCACATTTTAGTATGGGAGGTACCTGAAGGGTCTATCATCCGGTATGATATTAAACTGTTCTAAGTTACACGAAATTTTATAAAAATTTGCGGCAATTATCATATCTATCAACCTGGCAATCAGAAAGACAGAGGGACATCGCTTAACCGAAAAAGTCCGATAAATATGAGAAACTGGCAACAATTCGCAAAATTTGAAAGGAATTTAGCAAGTGTTTAGAAATTTCCAAAGTTTATATATTTTTTTTTTTAATTTTTATGTACTGCTTCAACGAAGCCAAATTATTATCAAAGCTGTTCGAAAGCTTACACACCAGTCTTCGACAATATCATTTCACAAAATTGTCTAAGTCACGCTTTTGGATACAGAAACTAATCAGAATGCAAACTGCTTACCAAAGTGAGTTAATTTAAGCAAGTCTACGACAATACTTTAATATTCACCGATCCTTAAAAATTACATATAGAGCCCAAAATCATCATTTTTGACCATTATTCCAAATAAACTAACCTGCTAGATGTACAGATCTTACCCGCTATGACGATGAATTTGAACCTCATGTTAACTCCACCAAAACTATTGTGTTATTGCGAAATTCATTAAAAATATAAACTGGGGGAAAAGTTAAGCACAAAAAAATTCGCAGTTCCTCAATATTCATCGTTTGAGATCGAAACTGAATATGCACCTTAAGCCTTGACCAGAACGAAGCTTATGGGTTGCGCTCCGCAATGGGGTGGACCAAATGGGTGGACCAGCTTATACCCATCTGTGTGAGCGTGTCAAAAACGTCATCTTCCCAAATATCGGCTTACCGATTTATCTTATTCTGGAAGTGGAAAATCGTACATTCTTCGTATTACGCAATAACCACTCCACAACTGGGTTGGTTACTTACAAATGTTGCACTTACCCGCATCTATCTTTCAATTAGCGAATACATGGAAAAATAAAAAGCAAACAATCGCCAAAATTACCATTTTTTAAAAGTTGGACCAATAAATAAAGTGTCGACTTATCGTCAGCTAAGTTGACATGTAAAAAATGGTCTGTTTTCAAACATCGCCTTTGTCGTAACTGTGTTATCACCAATGTAATTAAAATAAGCTTGTCATAGGAAGGAATCCGTTTTTTTATGGTATGTTATGAAAAAGTAGTGTAAGTGGAGCAAAGTTTTGATTTGTTTTTGAATCAAAGTTTTCAGACCGAAATTAAACCGCAAAACAGTGTTCCTATCAAATGTGATTATGTGGCAGTCGAAATCAAACAAACCAATAGTAATTAAACGCAATTCAATTTAAAAATAACTACCGAGTTTATTTAGATTTTTACACGGTATAAAAGTGTTTCTTTGGAAATGATAAATATGCATATATTGTGCTTTTGGAAGCGATGAAAATGTTATTCTTTATGAATGACTTTCAGTTTTTTTGCTGGGTTGTAATTAATGACATAATTCCATATTGAAAATATCTATTATTCCAAATCTTGTTTCTGTCCTGAAATAATTGTACTGCTTCGATCTCCAGTGTAGATTCGTCGCCAGAGCAATATCATATCATACACTATACTTATATCGAAACTGCCCGTTCTACCAGTAACTTTCGCCTTGAATCAAGAATGTGATGGTTATTATTAAAAAATGATCTGAATTAAACTTACAGAAATCTTCCACTCAGAAATTATTAAGGAACTGTAAGATTTTGCAAAATTGACCAATTCGTTTGTGAGGTTCCCAATGGGATGTGGATATGCACCTCATTTTCATTCACAGAACCAAGTTCACTAACTGCATTATTTTAAGTACAGGTGAAGGTGTGCACAGATCCTGCGTACTTGTGGGGAGTAATCGTAATATTTTTCTTCTTCCTTCTTTCAGTAGTGAAGAGATGACAGTGGCTAGCCTGGAACACAACGATTCCCAAATTTGGCCTTCTTCGGCGTACATGACACATGACACCGAGATCCCTTCAGGTGCTCTGAAAACGCTGGTAGAAGCGGCCAAACCTGCTGGAAAAACCTGATTGTAGACAGTGACGTCAATGCGCGCTACCAAATCTGGGGAAGTATCGATATCAACGACAGGGGTGAGTCACTCATTCAGTATATTGTAAGTACTGACATTCATCACCAGCAATAGGTAAGAGGTGCTGGATGTTACTCTCGTTTCTGAGGGACTAGCTGATAGGATTGCAGGATGGAAAGTTTTGGATAATCATATTTTATCAGATCACTGTTATATCTGTTTGAGTGGGCTGTAAAGGGTTAAAAGTACTGTTTTTCCACTGAATATCAGGAAAGCAGACATGAACAAGTATAAGGAGGCATTTAACAGGAACTTTTCAAGGATACCTGATATTAATGTTCGGAACATCAAGGGCATCGATTGGTCTGTGTCAGGTCATAAGCGCTCTGAATGACTCGCAGCATGTCTCATGCCTCTGTGGTGCTGAAATTTCTATCGCGGACTGTGCAAAATACTTTGGTGTATTATTGGACAAGAAGCTGAATTTCAAACTAAACATTCTGCACATTCTGCACGAAAAAGGAGCTATATGCGTTAAAGAGGGCAATAAGAAAATAATGGGAAATAAAGCCTTGCATTATTTCCTGGCTGTGTACTGCAGCAGTAAGACCTATAATATTGTATGGAGTTATCGTCTGGTGGAAGGCTCTTGAGCAGTCCACATACTGTAGGATACTGGACAATGTTCAAAGGATGGCTAGTCTGTACATCACTGGTGTGCTCCGCACCACTCCATCTGATGTAATTTTGCATATATTATCCCTGGACACAATTAGTATGCAAACTGCTGCAGCTACGGCAGTCAAGCTGCCATTAGATCCCTGTATTGTGTATTCCTGAACTCAACATCACCCAGAATTGCAGCAGATCTCTTAACGAGATGGCTCAGCATTTTAACATTCACCTTATGTGGATGCCGGGCCACAGGAACATACCAGGGAACTGCAGAACAGACGTGCTGGCAAGACTAGGAACAACCTTACAGACAGAGCATATTTAGCAGCAAATGGTAGGTGGCCGTCTGTCCGTGGCCGTAATCAATCCAAACAGATGTGGGCTTCCCCAGATCTGCAGTGTTCACACGCACTGCTGAGGCGCTCATGATGGTTCAGAAGGGAAAACTAGAAACATCCATATCTCTAGTTTCCGTGGTATCACAATAGACTATACGGTCTAAGTGAGTCTGTCTATACAGACTGTCACACTGACCTAACCGCACGATGCGTACTAAATATAATGAATTTAATGTAATGGATCAAATGAAATGAAATGAATCTAGGGTACACCGGAAAGAAAAAGCGCAATCATCCGGTATATTTTATATTTTCAAATGTTAGCAAATTAGCATTCGACAAAAATTTACAATCTGAAGACTACAGGGGAAAAATTAAATTTCTACAAATCGGCCATTTGGTGTGGCAAGCACTAGAAACGTCTCAAATAGAAAGCGTTAAAATTTTCTTTCAGCAAAAAAAAAAAGAAAAAAAAATTTAATAAAATACTATCCCAAACCATTAGAATTATCTGTGGTATTTCTAGTCATTGTGGTTTTGAATTGTTATAATTAATGGCTTTGTGATCTATTAAAAAAAATCTGTTATAAGTGAAAACAATCTTTCCGAGTATACGATTCCACATCTTACTTTGTGAGAATTTTTTGAGATATTTTCAATATTATATATTCTAGTGTACTATCGGCTACGTAATACCATTTTAAAGTGAAAGTATTTCATTTTTGATATTTCAAGTACAATTATTTACACCTAAGACCACTTGAAGGATGCTAACCGCTAAACATTTAAGTTTAAGGTAAACAGTCATCACAAAGACCCAATTTTTCTTAGCACTCAAAAAATCGCACACCTATTTCCTCCCATCCCATTTTAAGGTTCTTTTGAGGTGTTACCTTAAGGGCAAGTGTAAAACAACAAAATTAAATGGATGATAGACAATGCCATTTGTTTAGGCAAATGTACTTGGTGGTCTTTGTCTTATGGCAAGTACGGACAAGCAAACTTGGATAAGAGCAGATGAATGACAGCAGATAACACTGGAGTGTGAGCCTCTTCTATTGTTCCCCTGATGCAGATGGAATTAATTTTAAAATAATGAAAATAAATTTAACGACCGTTAAGATAATTATAATCATCCCGGTGATTATGCTAATAAATGATATTGACACAGGAAGGTTTTCTTATGAGGGATCCAACTTCGGCTCCGGCCTAATATTTTTATGTGCTTTAAAGTTTAAAAAGATTAAATTATAACATTTCCTGATATCAGCAGGATCTCATCTAATAAGAGCAAAATAAAAACTCGAATAATCCATTACAATATCAATAAATTTCGATCTGATTTCGACGTTGTGTCTTCCGTTTTTTGTTTGTCTTACTTTTGCGAGAAAATATGGAAAAAGTTCAGCATTTTTTTCCATTGGAATAATCTGTGTACATTTTGAAGTTGTCCCTGAGGACATCCTATGCAATTTCGTTTTTGCGGGTTTTAGGTTGGTGATATCTTAAGCAAACATTTGGTTTGTAATCGTGTTGTGTTGCATACATAAACTGCAAAATTTCACTCTACAATAAAAGGGTAAATGTAGGACGAAAAAGAGTAGCATTGACGCTTTTTACCAAAAAGTTTTTGTCTGTGAACAAAAAAAAAAATAAATAAAAACTATTTTGGTATATCCGGTTATGCTATGGTACAACCTTTATATTATAAAATCAAAATCTTAACATTATTGCCACATGTTTTTTTTCTATATCGCACTATTATGATGCACTGTGAATGAGACAAGTATTTAAAAACAACAAAGATGGATTTGATAGAAGCAGAATGTCAGTGTACCCCGTACAAAGAATTGTGTGGTGTAAAGAGGCCATAAACAAAATTTTCATACAAATTCGATACCATGTTTGCACGTCCTATCCAATGATAATTTAAATGAAACCCATAATAAAGCAAAATTTGGAAGCGCTAATGAATGACTACATCCAACCGTGGCGCGATGGTCAGCACGCGCAACTATCGTTCGCTTAATGACGGGTTCGATGCCTGATACAGCCACCTATTACTACTTGACGAGCACCTTGGGTAGTCAAGTAATCGGCAGGTCTAGTGAAGGCATATTAAATTATGCCGTCCGGAATCATTGTTAAACTGTAGGTCTCATTGAGTTAATCAAGAATAGAACGCGGGTAGTAAGCTTACTGAATGTGAAAAGTTCTCTTTTCTGAGAAGAAATAAAATTGATCTTTTTTTATTTGTATATCTGAAACTGTTTATCTGCTAACAATATTTTATTCTTTTTAAAAGCTGTATGTTGGTTTTTCGAAAAAGACGACTTACGAATACCCGGTTTCACAAATTCTCTTATTTCGGTTATTCGGTAATTTTTGAGAAATGATAAAATTGTTCAAAAATGGATGCAAAGTGCAGAAAATAATACTCATGAAATTATCTGGAATTTGATTCTGTACGATCGAATAATTTGATTATTTTAGGCCAATAGACAACCAAAACTGTACACCTTACATTCTGCCAAAAATCCAGGAAATGTTGCTGCATATTATTCATTCGTATGTGCTCCTTCATAGTAAACCGTTCCTCATCAAACTCGGTAGTTGTTCGTTGATATTTGTTGAGTTTTGTCCAGAATCGCAAAAAAAATCACAAAAAAAAAACAACTTTGAGATGGTGCCTTACCGTGGTGCAAAAGCTATGAGTTTTGTTCCCATACTTTTGGCAGTTTTAAACGAATTTGCTTTCTCAAACGCAATGTAACGCCCAGGTAATATTCCCCATTTACCATCTGCCATTCTGGAATCCGAATGCATAATACGTGAGCGATCTGACCAAATACGTAAATTAATGTCTCATTCACTCATTTCATTCATTTTAATGCGTTTTACGAACCTGGGCTCTGAAATGGATTAATTTAGCACGCCGTTCATACCCAAACAATCGTCTAAAATGTTACGAGTTGATTCGCGAGATATAGAAAGTATAGCAACTATCTCTCTCAAACCTAAAGGACAATTTTCAGTCACCATTAGCTTCAGCTTACCACTGAGTGCTTTTTAATGCACTATGCCACTCATACAAACGTACTTTTGATCACATGGGTTCACCCGAAGACTTCAGTAACATTTTCAGCGATTCGGTATATGAACTTTCATTTGCAGTGCAAAACTTGAGACGACTCCTGTTCGATATTCTTAGCCATTGCACAAATCCCAAACGCAGTTGATATGATCTGACAAAATCGAAAATTGTAAACACAATAAACAGCAGATCGCGATCAAACTCCACGTTGGTATAGAGAACAGTTGTACCTGATTTATTCCTATAAGGGGTTTGTAAATGATCAATTCCCGATACTTTTCAACAGATTGCATAATATATGTTAATCGTTGCTCACAATTTGGCAAGAGGGCTGTGATCTCAAAGTTTAATATTGTCGGTATTTGGATACTTGTTTCAAACGCACATGTTAGCATTAAATCGCCCAATTCCGATACTTACCTAGATGACGACGAGAGTAGAATGCTGGAGCATACGCACAACATCAGCCAACCAACGCAATCTCTGTATATTGAAGCGCTTGACCCCGTCGATGCCCATACATAGTTTGTACAGCTCATTGCTCATAGGACACCAATACTCTCCACTAGCAATGTTGGGCCCATATATTTTTTGAAGTATTTTCCTCTCAAAGACTTCCTGCACTGATTCCTTTGCCTATGTCATGCCCAGGATTCTGCATCACACCAATCGTAAAACCAACGTCTGGTACATTCGGATTTTTGACTTTATTGTTAAGCCGCTTGCTTAGCGCATTATAACATCTGTTATCAAGCAGTATAGTCCTCTTAAACTCCACGTTGACATCATTCGCTTCGCTAACAGAGAAACCGAGGTAGATGAATTCATCCACCACTCCAAAGTTATAGTTGTCAGCGTTCACACAATGCTTTAGAAGACTGCAGTCACATCTTGCAGTTTTCTGCATATAATGCATTTATCGACTGCATACGCGAGTAACATATGGCTTTTGTTAAAGATGGTACCAGTCATGTTAGCTACAAATTTCCTTATTATCATCTCCAACAGTAAGTTGAAGATCTCACACGATAGGCTGTAACCCTGTCAAAATCCTCGTTTGGTGTAAACAGGCTTACTGAGATTTCTACCTACCTTTAGTAAAGACTTCGTATCAGTCAGTGTCATCCTACAAAAACGTATAATCTTCGCGGGAACTCAAAACTCGGCCATGCTCTAATAGAGTTTTAGGCGTATCAGTCTGTTGAAGGTAACTTTATAAAATACGAAAAGATGATGCATGTCGATCCGTTTTTCTTGGTTCCTTTTCAGAATTTTCCGCAGTGTGAATATCTGGCCAATTGTTAATTTAACAGGTATAAAGCCACACTGAAAAGGCCCAATCAGGTTTTAGTCTTTCACATGTCACGCTCAACAGGACGTTATAAGCAGTGGGTAAAAGACTGATACCGCAATAATTTTTACACGCACTTGGATCGCCTTTTTTGACAGGACAGGACACAGTTCACTCAAATTCCAATCATCGGGCATGCATTCGTTGAGCCAAACCATACATATTGTTTATCAGATCATCGGTTTTAACAGCTCTGCCGGCAGACCATCAGCGCCTGCATTTATTTTTTCCAAATGGTTTCTTCATTTCTATTTCCATCTGGAAATAAAAGCTTGTAAAAATGCTCTTTCCATTATTTTGAACATTCTGCTTATGTGTGACCAGAATTCCATCACTGTCCTTACAGGAGGGAGCCCTGTTTCATACCTTTTACTTCTGATCTACTGGTGGAATTTTCGGACTTAACCTCTGTCCCTGTACCTTTCTATATCCTCACTTTCTCGCTCCATTTTTTTCGCCTAAAAAGTCTATGTGCCTCTCTTTTTCTTGTAGCTTTCCCTAACGGCACCCGTTAAAATTGGTTGCATCTTTGCCCTGTATTCAACGTGCCTTTCGTCAGAAACTATAATACACTCTTCAAGTGTTCTCCGATACCCAAGTACGGTTTTTGCAGCAGCTGCAATAAAATTTGGCATAATTTCCCAGAACAATTTTAATGTCGTGGGCAACTGTATTCGGAATTTAACTGGATATATTCGGAATTTAACTGCCTTAACTACCCTTGCTAGATTTTAATAACTGCGATACGGTTTTATGGCGTATGATGTACTTATTTATAAGTGTTGTTTCTATTAAATGTTTGACAACTTTGCTTTGGTTGATCCCTAAAAGAACAAATGAATTATTTATTTACTTGTTATTTGTTGGCTTTTAATCCAAGTATTGCACCTTCTCATAAATTCTCTCTCAAATTTTCGAAACAGCTTGATGCAAACTAACCCTGTGCCAGCGAATAATAATATTATTCACAAAGACAAAAATGATACGAGAGATACGCCCCAAAATTAGTCTAACTGGCCAATATTAAAGCACAACCAATATCAAAGACGTTCTAATTCTACTTTGGCGGAGTCTGCTTCTTTGTTTACGACTGTAGAAAATTGGGTAGCAGAGTTTGGTGAGGCCGCACGAGATGCCAAGACAAACACCGTACAGGACGAACAATTGAGGTGTCCACGCCAGACAAGGCTAAGAAAATCCCCAAAATGGCATTGGATGAACGTCGGTTGTAGGTGCATGAGTGGTATACATCGTACATTGACCGAAGATTTGAATATGAAAAAGCTGTGCGCAAGACGGTTGCCACGCTTGCTTTCAATAGAGCACAAACAGCACCGTGAAGATGTTTTGGTAGAGTGTCCACCATTTCACATTTGAGACAAAGGAACAATCAAAGCGGGGGATGGAATGGGAAAATCGTGTCCAAAGAAGGCGAAGATGGTTTTATCTGAAGGCAAGGTCATGGCGTATGTTTTTTGGGTGCACATGGAATTATTTTCATTGATTATCTTCTGTAAGGAAAAACCATTAAAGACCGCATTTTGCGAAAAAGAAAGTGTTGTTTCATTCTCTAGTTCACACATTCACTAATGCGATGGCCAAAATTCACGAATTTAAGTTCGAAATGCTTCATCACGCACCTTATTCGCCAGATTTAACTCCCTCCGATTATTTTCTATTTCCAAACTTGAAAAGGTACACTCTGCAGTTGATGACTTTTTTAAGGAGTTTCACAGTTCTTACTATAAACAGAGTATAGAAGCTATTGAATATCGCTGGAAAAAGTGTATCGAGCTAGAAGGAGATGTTATGTTGAAAAATAATGGAAATATTACCCAACTTGTTTTGTGTCCTCTTTGATTGGGACCGCCATCGCACTATGATGACTCTTTTATATTCTGTATAGATTGACTGCATTTTGACATGCAGGCGGAATCAATAACCCATCATAACCCCATTTTTTACACTTGTAATTATACGCCTTAGACGTTATTGTGACGCAGAGTGAAGAATGTCAGCTATTTTTCTCACCTCCGTTACCTACATATCCAGCATATCCCCAAATCAAATTAATATCTCCACATCCTCTTTGTCTTTGTCTTATGAAATTGGTTATCTTCGGCATTACCGCATTTTTTGTGGTTCTACATGGATATCTGTGTCGAACCATTCAAAAGAAACTTATTGCAGTCATTGATATTGATAAACGGGTGATTTTACATTTTTGTCATAAGGCTTTACGGAGGTATTCGAAAAGTACCAATATGGATTTTTAATCGCCTCTATGGCGAATAATACAGAGATTGCAACTCGCTCCCCTCAAATAATCTCCGTAGCTTCAAACAAGGTAAGTGTTTGATGCAAAGATTTAGATTATGTCTGAAAGCATTTTAAGGTACTACTCTAGAAACTATTGCCATTGATTTTGTATACACAGAACCAAATTGTCGTCAAACTCTACCTAAACTGAATACTAAATACAATCAGACTTTAAATGGCGACGCAATGTACAAAAAAAAAAAAAAAAAAAACAACAAAAAAAAAAAAAAGAACAAGAGGACAGTATTTGAGGGCGTAGCAAAAAAAAATCCACTTAGCATTTGCAGAAGGACATCGATACAAATTAACTTAGGAAGTAAAATATGGAATACAGAGCTATTCTGGAACATAAAGATGTAACAAATCACACCTATCGATTCAGTAGTTTCAAAGGTCAGGTATTTAAATGTTTTTCTTAGAACTTTTTTTAAGATTTTTTCATTGAAGAATGTTTCTTTCTCTAACAGCAATATATAATGTGATTACATATGGGGAAAAAGTATTTGTGAATTACTTTTAGTGTTTAACTTTGCTCTATTTTTGTGATTTTTGCAGATTCTTTTGATACAATAGTACTTTTTTCGACAATATCAGATCACACTGTACTCAAAAGTCTATCTGAATCATTAGAAATTAGTTCACATGCCTTCTCAGTCAAATATTGGGTAATGAGAAAAATTACAGAATTGAAAATATCAACATCCAGTGAAATGCGTTTCGACCTGTGTGAAAGATTCTCATTTTTATGTATGTAGCTAATGTACATAATGTAAAAACAAAACGCTTACTCGCAAAAAAATTGGGATGTTTGTTCCGAAAAGGATATTCGAGATTTGTATATGACTGCTGCAACACAAGTGATACTTCAACATTTATTATTATTATATTACATTAATGGCTTGGCTTTTTGAAATTCAGTCGTTTATCGGTAGCGGAGGATCAAAACATTTTTATAAACCGGTATAACACCAGCAATCCCTAAAATCCTGACGACCAATGGTTTTCAAGGACTGTAGAAAGCTCGGAGATTGTAAATTAATCTCTTCGCGACGATTCGAAGCTTTCAGTGAGGAACCGCGCAAGTGTTTTGAACGGGCATTTGTGATCATTACACCGCCTTTGCACAAAGACCTAAAACTGATCCCCTATACAATTCAATTGGTGTAAGAATTAAGGCCCCGGAACACAGTTAGAGACTTGAGTTCGTAAAGTTGGTTGAGCGCTTTGAAAACAAACAAAAAAATTGTTTGAACCTCATTTTAGACTTATGATACAAAAATGTGATCCGCACGTTCACCATCGGTCTTTCCATATTTTTTGATAATCCTTGGCACTGGCCTGCAAATTACTTCACCTACAATTGTTCTCTCCATATCTTACTTCTAACCACTTTTTTTAATTCATAAATCGGTTAACTGTCAAATAATTCGCCAGAATCACAATAATACATAAGATTTTCTTATCAAGTGTCGCAGTTGGTCGACTCTTATTGAAGCATGAGAAAGAAACGTTCAGATGGTGAATAAGGTGGTGAATGGTGAATAAGGTGGTGAATTCATAACTTAAGTATTTGTAGCTTTTTTCATTTTTAAAAATCAAAAAGTTATATCAGAATTTGCCTCTAATAAAGTCACATATGTAAAATTTTGTAATGGGATTTCAAATGCATAGATCGTGTCCGAATCCAAAAAATGAACACGCTTACATTGGAAATGTTAAATTTTATTTTTGGCTCTCCAATAACGCGTCGTCACGTGTCATGCTTTTGTGAATACTTTGTATGTGGAAGTGTATACATACACCTGAAAAGGCTTTTCATACATGCCTTTCACTATGTGCCCGTTAACACAATTCGCATAAAATTGTTCTCATTCTTTTCGTAAAAAATGTTATCATTCGTTGCAGCAATCTATGTTTCTGTCTATTATATTGTTCAACAAACTGTGATGAAGTCTCAAAAATATTCAATCGCTTACCTCATATTTCTCATACGAATAACCAGCTTAACATTTTATTTATACCTTCACCTGGAGGAATGAAAATCATTTGATACAGTCCAAAATGTAGCACCCAAAAGTAAGCACGTAAAAACCAAGTTCTTTCTCGACCAAATGCATTTCATGGTTTTTCAAGTCGATTGAGCGGTATACGTCTGATTGTTGGAAACAATAGCTGCCTCAAATCGTTGTAGGACTACTTAAAACTTTGCAAAGCCTATTATTTTGGCAGATCATAGTTGGGGGCTGCAATGGACTATATCGGCCTACACATCCTGGTACCTCCTTTTGACTTCATGTCTTCCAATCGGTAGCAACAAATTTAGTCAGATATGGCACAAGTTGAGCGTATACCGTACACATATAACGTATACCGTTGAGTCTCAAAAAAGAACAAATTGAACCCAATATTCAGGTACCTCCCACACAAATTCACGGTTTTTTCGAAAAATTAATCAAATAAATCAGTCATCTGTATTTTACAATTAGTCGGTCTAGATTTTTATGCATTGCATTGTTTTACAATTCTCTTCTCGGAGAAAAATCGTTCACCGCCCCCCTCCGGTACCTCCCATACAAATGACCGACTTAACAAATACACCTCCTAATCTTCCAATCGATTGCACCAAATTCGAAAAAGTCCATTATTTATCATGCGTTTGGTAATCTAATTTCTGACAACGAAAATGGGCGTCGTTGCGGGTCCAATCTGATATTTCCCATTTAAATTGACTGATTTATTCAAATTTTATTTTCCAAACAAATTTTCCAAGCAAATTTTCGTCAATTATATCGGCAGGATGACTACGTCCTTTCGGGTACCTGCCATACAAATTTCCTATTGAGATTATTTATGTATATTTCTGGATTTGTATCATCCAGAAAAAACGACTACACTGTTTTTATTCTATAATTTGCTATAAGTTATGATTTATTTTGCTCAAGTTTCAATAATTTGTAATTTTGATTCGATTATTAGATCGCGAATTAAATTGTATTGAGCACAAAGCAAAATTTAAGGGGACTGTAACATATGTTTGTCTTTAAAAAGTTAAATAGCAACATGTCGGTGGTGACAGAGTCGGTACTTTACTTCACACTTAGTGTTCAGTTTTAAAAATTAACGCTTTACAACTGTAGACACACTAACACTTTCTGTTGCAAAATTTTGTATACTTTGAAAAAGACTCGTGTGAAAATCGAAATCAATTTGGACTTTTCCACAACATAATAGTCGATTCTGACTTTGTCATAAAAAAATTGTTTAGTCAGAATTCGATTTATAGAAGCCTAAACAAAACATATCAGTAACATTCCATATAATAAATTGATCAAGCGAATCAATAATTATCTGTGACTAGGAAAATTATAATGATTTTGAATTTGAAATTATTACGAATACTAAATGCAAATGCATGAGTACAATGATATAATTCAGGTCGATATTGCTTTTTTTAATGGAAAATTTTAAGTTTCTAGCACTATTGAAGTGAATGTCTTTATACACGAAGGAAAGAATGTATATGCCATTTGTAGTAGGTGCGATAACTGTCATAAATCTCTAAGAAACTTCTTAAAACTTTATATTTTGCCAGATCGTAAACAGGTATTGTAAATGGACTGTATCGACCCATCGCTTCTGGTACCTCATACATAAATTGGCTTCATTTTGGAAATTAAATTATTTTTATGTAACTCCTAATTCGCTGCTCGCAGTAACTCGATATTTTCTCCATTGCATTGTCGTATAATGCTCAGTAAAATTAGAGAGGTTCTACCGATTCGCCGCGCCCATCTCATATAAATTATTTATTTAACCCACATATTCTTCGTTTTACATCTTTTAAGCAGTTGAAGAGTTTCACAAACTTAATTCTAAAAATGAATGTTGACAGCATTAGCCCGTCCTTTCTGGTACCTTCCTACCATACCATTTGACAGATTTTCGGACTTCGGTCTTCAAAAATTCAGTAACCTAATTTACTTCTAATGATTGTGAAAGCTTGAATAAGAGCGACTATGTAACCACGTCCCTACTGGTACCAACCGTATGTATGGCCAATTTATTCCCTATGTACATACTCAGCTTCATATCATTACACTTATTTTATACTTATTTTTAACAATGAAAATGTTTGCTTTTGGCACACCTCTTCTAATACCTCCCATGTAAATTTATTAATTTGTCGAAATCTATTTTTTCCCCTTTAATCGCAAATTTGTGGATTGCAGTAACTTAAATTTTTGTAAGTAAGTTAAAATATTGCTTATTTTGTTGTGCGACAATTCTAATCGCATTCGACCTTGGTTGAGGATACATGTAAGTCAATTCGCCTGATTGGAATTTCTGTACATGTTACAACTATACTAATACAAGAGCACATATTCTGAATAAAAATACAGTATAGAATAACTATCGCGCAGCATTTAAAGAGAAACGATACATTTTGTCACAGAAAATCTGTCTGAAGAGTGAAATTTCATTATGATGGAATTTTCTACGCGATAGAATGCTCATAGTTCATTGTGCAGCATTTTGGACTGTTTACTTAAACCATTGTGAATTGTGTAAACTTACGGAGCGAATATTAGAAGCTTGCGGGTACATTTTGATTTGCACTTTGATACTACAACTTCACTTCTGAGTGTAAATGCGCAAACACATGTGAATGGTCCTAAAAAATCTGAAGTGGAAACAGAAACTGAACCAAGTCCCCTTTGCTGTTGTTTTGCTCAATTTCTTGTTTTGCTTTTGTTTTTTTTTTTTTCATTTTCAATTTCGTTGTGAACTTTGTTTTACATGTGGAACTAAAACTGATGGTTTTACTTATGTTGGTTCTTCGTCCTGCGTTTTATACTCACAGCTGCATCTATAGTTTCAACTAGTTTGTACAGAATATGCAGACATATCTCAATTGTCACAACTGACATAAAGTAGGTTGCACAATTTTTAGGTTCGGATCAAAATTGCAAATCAATTTCAGAGCAAAGAAATCTCGCGAAGTCAGTTATGAACTCCTATCAATGACTATATCGTTGTCCTGTTGAAATCGTTCCTCAATGTATGCTTGTGCAGTAGGCGAAGCAAATTAAATATTATTTAACGAAATCATTAAAGATGGATATAGAATTTTCCATAAATATTGAAAAATTCGATTACTGGGAAATCCTTGGTCAGCACTTGTCCGTCGGTTACGGTACGTCGACTTTTAAAACAGCCATCAACCAACTTGCTGTTGTCGATTTGAAGATGACGTCTTTGAAAACACGACTTTCAAGAAATTCAATATATTAAGTCGGGAAGAATGTGTTTCTAAAGCACTATCTTTTTCGGTGGTAAGCGGTACGTCGCTATGACTTTTGTGCTGCCACAATTGGGTAGGAAAAACTTTGTTCAAAGAAGGACTATATCCACCTTATGGAAAATGAGCCTTTTTCAGAAATGCTCTTATATTTTTCGGATTTGTTCGTTAACTACCACTAATTTATGGTTGTTAAAAAAAACTAAAATTACGATTTTCGATTGAAAAAATCAAATGCTGTATATCATCATCACCATCTTACCTCCTCATCTAACACCGCATTTAGTATGACGGTTGCTGCTTAAATTGTGAAATATTGCATTACCAGTGTCTTCAATTCGAATCTTATATAAACATCGTAAATTTTAACAGTTTTACGATATATGGGATCAGACTGTGGACGAGTTCTATTTGAGTTTTTACACAATATAATAAATCGGAAACATTTTCTTACGATGGAACCCGGCATGGACTGGTTTCAATGAAGACATGCCAATCAGTTTTGTCCGACTTCTGATTATTAAGCATTTTGTGAATTCAGCCATGGCCGCAAGCAAGATCCTGATGAGGTTCTTAACGGAATTGAGACACATTTTAATGTAAGTTCTAATTGCATACATTTAGTATTGCATGTATATTTAGCGGGGGAAAAAATTATACGCGTTAGATAAACATAGTTTGAGTCGATTGCTCCAAATCCGTCGTTTTTAGTTGATTGACCAGATCCATCGTGCATCGAAGCGGTCTCTGAAGGCCATAACAGATGATGACCATCTGGGGGGCTTGGAGGACCGAAAGAACGGATGGCATAAGTTTAATGCGTCTAGGAAAAGAATGCTTTGAAAGCGATGAAATTGATTTGGGTGAATAAACATTTTTTGAAAATGAAAAAGTAAAAACTGTTTTTTTTTTTTTGGACACAGTGGTTTATTGTCGCAAAAGTCGATGTCACTTTGGGCATATCTCTGACGGATGACTGAGTGTGTATTGGAATCATAATGGAAGATGATTTACTTAAGCTAGGAAACTGAAATTTTAAATTACTTCAGTTAATTAAATTTAAGAATATGAAGATGAAATTTGAAATTAGGCAGTGGGAAAAACTTACCCTGTAAGGACTGAATCATTGAAACACATTTTGTTTCACTAATTTTACGTTCGGCAGTAGCACGATGATTATAAGACAGCAAAGGCCATAACTATGCGTCTAGCGAATACAAGTCGATAAGTCAAGTAAAACCTTATCAAACTGGCGTACGGCTACGTTGTTAAGCAATACGAAGAGCGAGGGATTTTTTATCTTTTTTGTTTTTGTTACTTTTACCTCTTAAGCTCGATACTATGTTCTTTTCACTAGGAAAATATTCCACGGGGCATTGACACATTTTTTTGTGTCGATTTCCAACACTGAAATCGCAACAGTTGATGCTTTTACGCCACAATATGTTCGACAACACATTTATAGATTTATATATTTTATATATTATTATATTATATTATTATATTTATATATATATTAAGTTGCGTCTTCCTTTATTATTATTTCACTTTCTAGTTAACAAATATAGAGTGATTTTTTAATCGCAATCGTTGCTCGTTTGTTAGTCTTTTCATGACGAAATGGCAGAGTATACTGTACACTTTTCACTTTGACAGATGACGTTTGGACGCCAACCAACCTGTGCTCTCAACTTAAATAACTTAGATCTTAAAAAATCACCCTATATATTATCGAACGCACCTCTCCTCATACTACCTCCCATACATATGACCGATTTAACCCAATTGTTCTTAGGTTCAAAATATTCAAGAAGTTGTGTTGAATTTAATGAAATGTCTCATATATGATGCTTTTGGTAAATGCAATTGCGAAAATGGAAATGAAACACACCAAAGCAAAAGGACTTTGAGTGAAGGTTTAAATAAATCAAATTATGTGACTAAAATTTCTGTTCAGATTTACATTTAATATTGATACCAATTGAAGGTCTAAATATGTTCCTCAGCCAATAAATTTAGATTATGTTATCTGGTTCAATCGCATAATACGTATTCTTTGCGTTAAATACGTGGCAGTCTATAAAGACTTTGGCAGAGACTTAGATAAATTAAATGATAAGTGAGAAAAATTGGTTTAGTAGGAAAAAATACACTTACGCAGTGACCAATTCCACCTTCTGAAAAAATGATTCTTTTCAGAATTTTTCTAATATTTTTTAATAGGTATTCGTTTATTAAAAACAATGCAGGGTGATAATAGAATGAGCAAGTCTAGAACTAGTCTTACTGATATACATTTGTAAAAGGCCGCCCCAGTTGTTTGTGCTTCAAGAAAATACTAAAAATACGGGTATTTACTGGAAAAATGAGAAATCCGATATATAACTCATCAACCACGGCACAATTACTGTCAGCAATGGCAAAATTGGTTCCGTATGAAAAACACTTTCAGTAAAAAACAAATCCACATTTTCAAAATTCCTTTGAATTCGATTTGAAATATTTTCTATGGCGATATTATATTGAAAGTTTTCGCATTTTTTTAAATTGTTCTATTTCATGAATAATACTTTTCAGTCGCAAATTCAGAAAACGGAAATGTGCATCACGTCGTCATAAAATTCCTGAACATAAAATTATGAACATTTGCTAAAATGTTGTCGTGTATTGGGGCTACACTGTTAGCGCCGTCATACATACATATGTATGTATATATGCCGACGAATATATGTACATATATGTTTATACTGGGTATCGTTTATTCATTCGATTTTCATTGAATTTGGGTTCAGTCATGTAGTTCATGTTTGTGTATATAGGAAACTACGTTATATTACCATTTTTTTTTTTTGCTTTCTCTCTATTTTGGCCATGTTATGTTTATACTCACTTTCAATTTCCAATGTTTACCAAAGAATATTGACTAAAAGTGCAATGCTTTCACATTTCTTTGAAGCGAATGCAAAAGAAAAAAAAATAAATGTTCGAAAATGCTTTACACATGTCACTGTTCATTGTTGTTAATGTTCTTGTACTCCCCGTGTAGTACCAGTGGGTTGATGTGTAAAAAAGGCTGTCTAAACTCCAACAGTTAGTTGTGCTGGTTATTATAGGCCTTTGACAGGGTTGGTAACTACAGCACTATAATCAACAAGAAACAAAATGGACATGCATATCTACATGCTCAAAATAAGTGTGACAAAAGACATAACTTTAAAAAACAAAAATCTCCTGAGACTGAGGCGCTGCTGACTTTGAAGATTTTTTATTAATATAAATTACAGTTGCTTCCAGTTTACATATTTTATACAATATAAATTTTGGAGATCAAGGTTCCCAAACGCCGTGATTTTATTAGATATATAACTGTAGCTACAAATATTTCTGAGTACAAGTCTTGTTCTAAGTCTCAATCAATCAATCAATTTTTGAGAACTAGAAAACAGATCACTGCATCCTAAGCACAGACTAGCGTGGAATGCAAAATCAATCCGAAAGAATGAATGTATATATCAAAGATATCAAAATGTAACATGAGACGTATCATTAAGAAGTGCCTACGTTCAAATGTGCGACGCAAAAATAATTGCATTTATATTTTCTATACCTCAAATAGAAGGAAAAATTTAAACCCTAGAAAAAAGTTTTCAAAGTACCAGGATCACGAATTTCATTAATTTAAAAGGCTTTAAACGGCAGTGGCTTTAAATCATATCGTCCCACCTCTCATACAAATTGACCGATTTTCCGAAATTCAATTTCTTTCTTGTAACTTTTAACACACAAACTACGGTAAATTAAAACTTGTATCGAATCAAGATACTAGTCAGCATTTGAAAAAAGTGAGAGAATACCAATATCTCTTCTGGAATCTTCTATACGAGGTGTGATAAAAAAAAGCCGTTTTTTCAAATTTCGTGAGTTACGTGTGTTAGATTTTCGCATTTTTTTTCTGTTATGTTGGTACACATGAACAGAACACAGGTTCAGTTGTGGTATAACCAGTTTAAGGAAGGCCAAGAAGATGTCAATAACGACGCTCGTCCTGTTCGCCCGAGCACGTCAACAACCGATGAAAACATTGAAGCAGTGAAGAAAATGATTTTGGATAATCGTCGAATCACTATTAGAGAGGTTGCGGATGATATTGGCATATCGTTCGGCTTATGCCAAGCAATTTTTACGGATGTTTTAGGCATGAAACGTCCGGCATCGAAGATTGTTCCAATTTTGCTAAATTTTGAACAAAAACAACGTTGCATGGACTTCGCTCAGGAGCTGTTGAACGTCGTCAACGACGATCCAAATTTCCTCAAAAATGTCATAACTAGTGACGAATCATGGGTGTATGGCTATGACATTGAAACCAAAGCATCCCAATGAAAGCGTCCAGGAAAGCCAAGACCGAAAAAAGCACGTCAAGTTTGGTCAAATGTGAAGATTTTGCTCACTGTTTTCTTCGATTGTAATGGCGTGGGGCACCATGAATTCTTGCCACAAGGTCGTACAATGGTCAATAAGGAATACTACATTGAAGTTATGCGCCGTTTGCGCGAAGCATTTCGTCAGAAATGAACAGAATTGTGGAAAAATTAATCACACATCGATGCTTGTGCGTTTGACCAAAAACAAAACCGCAATCATGCCTCAACCATCGTATTCACCGGACTTAGCCCCCGCTGACTTTTTCCTCTTTCCAAACTGAAGACACCGATGAAAGGAACGCGTTTTGCTACGATTGAGGAGATAAGAGAAAAATCGAAACTGGAGCTGTTGGCGATACCAAACAGCGCTTTCCAAAAGTGTTCCGAGGATTTAAAAAAAACGCTGGCATAAGTGTGTTATATCTGAGGGGATTGCTTTGGAGGGGACAAGATAGTTATTGATGAATAAATAAATACTTTTTTAAAAAATTGAAATTAACGGTTATGTTTTTATCACACCTCGCACAAATCAAATATTTAACCCATGTATTTTTAGGTCCATATCTTTTATTCTGTTGCACTGAATTTAGTAAAACTTTGTATACGTTAAGCGTTTGTTAAAATAAAGTCTCAGCATGAAAATTGAGCTTATCGCTATGCCCATTCTGGTATCTCCCACACAAATTTGCTGATTTTCGGATCTTCAATCTCGGCTCTGAATCTTAGTTTCAAGTATTTGAAACAGCGGTACTGAATTAAATCAAATTTGGCGCATATAACGTTTTTGTCGAATTACGTTCCAAAAATGAGCATGCAATGCATTGCCATACTCCATCTAATAAACCCCAATAAAATTGATTTATCGAAATTTTTAATTGGGGAAATTCCCCCCTGTAATTCGTAATTCGTAGTCAGCAGTTTCTTACAATTTTTGTGTACCATAGTACAATGTTTGGAAAAATTAAGAAAAAATCAATTGGATAAGATTAATTGGATAATCTCATATAATTTCCATATAAATGTTCTAAATTAACCCATATAGCTGCAGATTCATAACTCATATTCCATAGCATTAACTACTTACTTCTGTGAAAGAAATTTAACCACAATGCCACGCCCCTCAATATACTACACATAGAAATTGGCCTATTTAGCAAAAATCAGAAACGACTTCAGAAAGTTATACACTTGTTTCGTTGTACTTCAATTCAGAGTATTTTTGACAAGAAACTAGCAATGTACCACGCTAGCTCTCTGGCTCTCTTTTACCTTTGTGCGAACGTATATATACAAATGTATGTAAGTCAGTTCTTCTGACTGAAATTTCTGTACTGGTTACATGTATATTTGCAATCGAACTGAGCTAATTGCACCTGTTTCCAGTAAATCTAATATATAATAACTTCCAACATTCTTTCAACGTATGCGCAATGTTATTTTTGGAATCACTAAAACGGGACTTATTATAATTTCTGAACGTCCCTTTAAAGGTTTTCACTCCAACTTTAATAATCGACCAAAGAAAAGTTAGTGTTGTCTCAAAGTTGGGGAAATCTATTATTTCTCCTTGTTGAATATGTATTGACCAGCATTTTTATCCGTATTACATCTTTTATCAATTACTAAATTGTAATAATGTTTAGGCTTCAATAATCAAGAACTACATTACGCAAAAATTAATTGTTTTTTGTGCCTTTTGTGCTTTATAAATAAAAAGAAAAGATGAATGCTTTTACGATCAATTTCACATACGGGTAAGCAGAATAAGTGGACAGGTTGTTGCCGTTGAAAAGTGCACTGTCAAACTCCAACATGTATTGATTGCAATTAACAAAGAATTGAGGAATATATAGAAGGTAAGTACTTGCAATTTGGCAACCACTCAGTATTGCATATGTAGTGCAGTTATATATTTCTGGCATTACGTTTGGGGGTACATTTCTCAAAAATAATTTACTTTTTCAGTAAATAGGATTATATAGAGGATGTAACAGTTTATCAAACCCTATGTATATATACACGGTGAAATGTCACTAAATTGATATAAGCTGTATATCTGCATATTAGGTGTCAATATCATGATCTTTTTGAAATTTAATACCACAATATCGAAAATTTATGCAGCAAAATTTGTGTATTGCTGAAACTTTCCAAGAGAGTATAGCTTCCCATTGAAAGCAGTCCATTTCATAACCTCAAACCTCAATTTTTTTCAAAATTAGCTTTATTCTTACTATGTACTTTGCAGTAAAATATATTTATGTTTATTTAGTCGCTAACGAAAATGGGACCTCTTTTTTTACAGTACTTCCAATTGCATTTCACAAAACTGTGAACGATGTGTCGTCGATTCATTCATACATAAATATCGAATTATTTTATTTCATAACTTCACCCTCTTAGGTCACTCGGGTGAATATGAAACCTTATAACCATAGTATACCCGTCATCGTATCTGTCATTACTTTTTAAGATTGTACAAAAAAACGTTTGGTGTTTTATTTACAAAGTAATATAATATAATCGTTAATTTGATAACTTGTGTTTGTACATAGTTATTTATACTTGCAAGAACTGCAGTTGCATTGTTTGGCGCAAATTTCACGAACGTGGTTCCGTCCATTTTACTATAAATTTCAATATTATTGTACGTTTTCGCATGCTTATGAATTTCACATTGATCGATGCAAATGACAATAGTTTGTAATCGGTAAAATTATGCTATATAAGTTGTAAATTTATATTTCAAAATAAATACTTCACCTCAAAAATTGAACCTCATATCATTTGATTCGAGTCGATTGAGCGATGTCCGCCTAACCCGCGTACTGGCTGTCAGACACATTAACTGCAATAAATCTTTATAAAATTTCTTAAAATGTAAAATTTTGCCAAATAGCAGCCGGGGATTATAAATGAACCTTATCGACGCACCTCCTAAGTAGTTGTACTGAATTAAATCAAATTTGGTACACATCTTGAGTTTGATAATGTAATCCCTTCTGATACCTTTCAACCAAATTGGTTAATTTACTGAAATTTAATTTTTTTTTGTTGCAATTATTATAATTCTGGCTAAAATATGAAAAAATTTCAGGATAACCAGTCCTTCTCAGGTAACTTCTCTACAAGTTAATCCACGAAGTCCTATCTTTACATATTTTAATTGCACAGAATTCCGCAAAAGGACATTGGATAAAAGTGTATGTAAGTTTGTTCTTCTAACTGAAATTTCTGTAGCAATTTTTTCTTCTCTTTTATCTGAAACACATCTCAAACTTTCCTTTCCTTTCACTTTGACCTATTTTGTGGGTATTACTTTCACTGAATGCTAATCCAAATCTCCACACTAATATTTTCCAAATTATGTTCGTCCTTCATATAACAAATATAACAACATATTAAGCGCACAACTGTTTGCCAATAGATGGCGCCAGCTGTAAGTGCTAGTCGATTCTGCCGTAATCTATACGCCATGAGCTAAGCTTAGGCATAAGCTAAACATACTGCCTCGACAAAAGTGATTTTCTTTTGACGTCATATTCTTTTGGTTGTGTGAATTTGTATGATTTTGTGCCAAATAATCGTCACATGGGGCAATCGAAGAAAACGGCGGCTGTAGCTCATCGAGAGCTTCAAAACGTTTACGGAGATGCTGATTTAAGTGAAACAGCGTAACGAGATTGGTTTCGTCCCTTTAAAGACGGTGAAAAAAAAACCTTCGAAGGCACTGAATTGACGGCATTACTTGATAGGCTTGCATGGCAAACGCAGGTAGAGCTTGCTTCAGTATTAGGAGTTACCCGCCAAGCCATTTCCAAGTGATTGCATGCGTTGCGAATGATTCAAAAGCAAAGAACTTGGGTTCCTTATGAGTTGAAGCCAGGGGATGTTGAGCGTCGTTTTTCGCCTGTAAATTACTGCTTCATCGCATTGTGACGGATCATGCTCCTATGTGGTCATTTCTGTCGAATATTCACGCTGCGAAGGTTATGCGCTGTATTTAGTGGGGCCAGGTCGGTGTTATTTATTACGAGCTGTTGAAATCTAGCGAAACCATCACTGGAGATCGGTATCGACTTTAATTAATGCGATTGAGCCGAGCTCTGCGCGAGAAACGCCCACGCTCTGCCAGAGAGATGGGAAAAAGTAGTACCCAGCAATGGGCAATAATTTCAATGAATCATTTGTAAACATGTTTTCATAATAAAGTTGCATTTTTATTTTGCGCGCCTAGTAGTAAGTATAACATATAATGGGAATTTGACATGTTAAGACTTTTTGCCACTATCGGATTTAGGAGCCATCGATATTGATCTCGTTTATCGAACTCAATTAAATAGCAATTTAATTTAACCAGACAACAATTTTGACTTCGTACCACACATGTAATAATATATAATAATAATAATTTCGTTCTTATCCAATTCTTAAGATGAAAAAAGGCGGATTACAATAATGTTGGTTCATGCAGGCTCTAATATGATTTTCATTCAATCTGTTATATTTTATATGAAACCTGTATTTGATTAATTTAGGTTTGTCCTTACCATAGCGCACATTATAGTCACCGCGTGTCATCTACTGTGCATTTGTTATCCTCCCAATTTCCATCTTTCAGGTTAACTCATGATACACATTTCAATTCATCCGAACGTAGTGTTGGTTTACGTGTCTGCCAAGCCTGCATGATGTTAGCATTTGTTTGTGTGTGCGAGCGAAGATTTGAATTATTTCATACCACATTTCAATGAGCAAGTGCCTAGATATGTATAAGTGTGTATGTCTGCATATGAGCATGCAAGTATGTTTATGTGTGAGTGAGTGAGCGAGTGAACTTATTTCTTTGGTAAATAATGCACAAAGCAACAAACATTTTCAATGCATTCACATTGTACTTTTTTCTTCCTTTAAGAAAAACAGCAACAAAATAACAGCAGAGAAATAACATCATGTGAAATTGCATTACCATACTACTTATACAAACATTCACATGTACACACATGAGCAGATACAAACAAAAAACAAAATGCAAACACAGACATACTATTGAACACACACACACACACACACAGGCGTTGACATATCACAACAGATGTTATCATATATCCTTTGCTGATTTGCTTCCTCAATAGAAAATATATAAAACGATGGCAAGAAGCACAAATGGAAAAATGCATATTATAGTAGCAGAAGGAGTAATAATGCCACGAGGACTCATTGTAGCTGTAGTGGCATCATTCATTTCCAGGACACGACACGGATACAGCCAACCACGGTTCACATCATCTGCTGTCGACGATTCTTATGATTGTTTTTGCAATTCTTACATCAATACAAACTGATAACGATAATCTGAATTTAAGCTGGATTTCTTGTAAATATTTAGAGAAAAATGTGATCAATCCTAGTCCGTAATCTGTATTGTTAGACGCAGCAAGGAGGATGACGGAAATCAATGTATTCTACGAATTTATACAATTATTGTATCAAAATTGATGTTCAGATTCAATTTTAGAAATAAAGCAATACTATTTTTAGAGCCAAACAACAAATTTTCATCAATATATAACCAATAGCATATCAATTCACAAGAAAATAATTTTCTAAGAGAAAGTAAACTTAATACGCGGAAATAAGAAATTCTTAAATTCAAATTTCTTAGAGTACAACTTTCTGACAATCGATTTGCAGAGAGCTCAAATTTAAGCAATCATATAGCACTTATGATGAGTGGGTTTTCAACGGCAAAGGAATCCGTGGTTTAGCGATCTTCTGCGAAATAAATTTCAGACCAAAAAACGTATTCCGTGATTTTCGTCGTTAATTATTTACTTTACCTACGTAGAAAAACGTGATTTTTTTTTGGCTTCGGCTCGGTTGGAAGGCCATTATTTCACTGATTGCAAGTTTATATTTCTATTTAATTAAATAGAAATATAAACTTGCAATTCGGGGCGATCTTATCCGACAGACAGTAAAGAGGATGAAGTAATTACTTATAATTATTATTGTAAAACTGAACATGTAGTTCATATATATGAGAGGACTTAACTGAACAAATGACATTTTTATCATTTGTTCGTTATTTAAGAACTACAATTATTTCATATAAAAGCAAAAGTCGTCCTAGTCAATACATTTTGTCAATAGGCAATGATAAACCAAGGGTTTGTAAGTCAGTTAGAGCAAGAATCCAATAATAGCATCACTATTTGATTTCCAATACAAACATATAGAGTTGTTTTTTTTCTGAGTTTATATATATATATTCATATTTTACAGGCCCTAATGAAATAAAGAGAAAAAATTAATTGAAATTTTTGTGAATAAAAGAAGACAAGTGAATCATTTATTCCAGTATTTATTAACATAAAGAATATTTTAATCGAGCATTATGATTATGAATAAAAATTTATTTTAAAATTCCGCCTCGGGTAAATTAGAGAAAAAATGTTATTCAATGTGGTATTTTGCAAATAAATACAAATTAAATTTCATTTCTTCTTCATTAAATTATTTCTAAGAGACAGTTAATTCATATCTAACTTTTCGTGCCACAAGCAGAAAAGGGTATAAATGTTGAAAGACAATTGCCACGCCACCCTGTATTTCGGCTAGTACCGAAACGACCATGCGCCCAGGCAGCTGTGTCAATATAATTAGTTCTGCAAGTTTTTTGAATTATATGCCAAACGATCTTGAACCAGATTCAGAACTAAAGACCATTTTAACTTGAAATTTAATATTAAATTTCAAAATATTCAATCTATCATAAAGTATGCCCATGAATGTTCCCTATCCGCTCTCAGTTTATCTCAAAGTTTTTGTTCGATGCCTCCTGCCGTGTTCACATGAAGTGTATCCTTGGCCAATATTTCACAGTTTTATTCCTGTTGGATTCTAGTCATCACTTCTAATTGATCCAATTATCGATCACTACTTTATTATTTACTATTTGTCGTTCTAGTATCTGATAATGATCCTGTGTTGTGTCCTTATTATCTAACGCAAGAAGCTTTTTTAGTGTGTGTGGCTTTGTGTCGTGTCCACTAAGCTCGTACAATTGTTGTATTCTGTTCTTGTATCTTTATTGTGATATTATTCGTATATTTAATATCTTATCTTATAAAAATTATAAAATATTTAATTTTTAAGATGTGTTCAGTTACTTTCACCAGTAATGTTTTCATTATTCTTTCATGTTTTAAAAATTTGTCTTAGAGTCGTGTTATATGCACATTATAACCTAAATAATACAACTCATTATACGTTAGTTAATTTATAATACAATAAAAAAACAACTTTTGTAATATAAAGTCGATTTTGTTTGTTATCCATTTTTTACTTCCCAAATATTTGTCACATTTTTGTTATATTAATGTAACGCATTGTTGTATTTATACCTTTCAAAACAATATTATTTTATGATTTTGTATAATTTTTTTTATTTGTATTTGAATTTGTTTCTTTTTTTAATTTATAAGCAATCTTATTTATTAATCTATTTTTCTTTTATTTCATCTTTTTTATTTTAAGAAATAAGAGTTAAAAAATTATAATTAATGTATCCTAGCTGGAATAGCTCAAGTATAGTAGCTGCGTATTAAAAAAAGTAAATAAATAAATAAGTAAAAGTAATCAACAGAGAATACAGGGATGCCAAAAAAAAAACTGCGCCAAATATATCCTAAGGGGATTATTATTATTTATTTAATAAAATTAAAATAAGAAACATACTGGTTATGAATAACTTTTCCAAGAAAACAATCTCAGATCAGCAAAATAATGACACCAAGAATTGGAAGTTGAAAGGCAACAAGAAATGTGTTCCTGGCTCTAATCTGTGTGTTAAATACAAAATCCAACTGGCACAAGAAACACACAACACGATAAATCAACTACAAAAGGAAATGTACATTTATTTAGCTTACTGAGTTAATGCAACGAACCAGCGGGGCGTCTCTCATTCGAAAATGGGTCAAAACATTTGAAGAAAGACAGATAGAACCAGAACCAGGACAACCAATTTTAACGAGGGCAACAGTCTATTCGTGGAGATCTGAACCTTTCAATTCGGAAACGTGCAAATGCTCTAAATATGCATAAATCATTATTGCACCCTGAACGCTGGTCGGAAATTTACTTTGGAAAACTAGTAATTTGTTGCTCTCTAACAATTACCAACGTTTCCCACTTTAATAAACATACAAATAAGCAGAACTGGAGTACAAAGAATCTGAAAAGCAACCATCAAAAACCTTCCACCGTATAGGCCTCGATCTAGTCACGGAGAATTATCGGCCTTAACATTTGTAAGGTGACTACTGAATCTAGAGCGTTATGTGGAGATTTTAGACAACTTCTTGTTGCCTGAAATGCAAAATTTTCCTGGCTATAATCAAAGAACATGATTCCAATAAGACGGAAAAACGCCACACAAGTCTAATACGCATCTGCCACGAGTTCATGAAATTTTTCGTGGCAAATCGATTTACACTAGTCCACCCTATAGACTTTTTCCTATGGGGTCACCTTAAATCTAAAGTTCACGCCAATGAATCAAATTAATTTTTAAAGGATACATACATCGTTGAGCCTATCTACTAAATCGAAAGAAGAATATTTACTGTTTGCTTAAATGAGCGCTGCGAACACGAGGATGCGCATTAGGACGATATTATTTTCAAGTAACATATTCCCAAATTGTGTATTTTAACAATTAGTAAACATATCTTCGATAAATGCGAGAGCTTACGTCTTTTCAATTAATCCACAAAATATAAACTTTATTTCGGACTGGTTTTTGATTTTGAAAAATTTTAGTAGCACCGACAAATGCTCTACGCGTTTTCATTGCACTTGATTTTGTAAACTACACATATATTTGAGTTATTTTGCTTTTCAACTGTTGTTTGCATAACATAAATTAAAGTACAAAACGACTAACAAACCTATGGAGCAAATAACTGCACTTCCAGCTCAGTGTACAGTAATAGGACATAATCCAAATCTTAATAACGTGGAGAAGGAGAGAAACTACTCTCAAAGACATACTTTGGAAATACTCCGCGTAATGAAGCAAATTCCGGAGAAGATACTCAACTAGGAGGCAAAGACTGAAATAGACAAAAACTTGCTTAAAACAATAATTTTTACTAGCAATTAAATTCAATGTAAGGATTGTTTGTGGTTTGTTTTGAATGTGTAATTTATAACATTTTATATATACTTTAATTAGAAATCTCTGAAGATGATTAAAGAATTTAGAAATAAAACCTGAAATTAAAAGAAAATCATCGCATTATACACAAAACATTTGGAACACACCCAAAATGATATAAAAAAATTCTATAAAAGTCGCTAAGCATCACCAGCAGGTTTCTAATTTTTATTATACATAGAATATTATTACCAAGCAGTTTGCAGCATGCGATTTACATATAAAATGAACCGGGGAGAGCATTCGAATATATCGAGCATGAAAGTAGTGCAAAGTAGTTGGTATATTTAATAAAAGTTCGGTATCTTTAAATTCAACTCAAGTTAAAGTCCGCAACAAAAATTTCATATGAATAAACCGAAATGCCTGAGTAAAACATCAAAAAGGAAAACCTAATTTAAGCCATTTTCACTCCCCCAAGTTCACAAATAGCCAAACATACAGACAAGCACAAGCGCATGCATTTACGTTAACAGTTATATGAATGTTCATATGTACCTTCAGATGTACAACCAGTAGCGGAATCGATAAGGCTCTCTGTGTGGATGGTATTCTGTTTTTGTTTTAGTTTTTGATATTGATTCCCACGGATTTTTTTAGTATCATTCGTGGCAATAGACCTTCACGTGGAAATTGATAGGGAAGTTAAAATTCTATCTCGGAATATTTCACAGCCGCTACATCGATTAAATGTTTCAAAGGAAATCTCAAATGAATTAAATCTGGAAGAGTCTCACATTCTTTAGAAGATCTCCATGTGATGCTGACATAAAAGGGGCGACGTACCGCATTACAACATTATTTATAACCTAACCAGAGAAAATGAAGCTATATATCCTTTGACACGGTAAAAATGTAGCACCCAGAAGAAATCATCCAATATACCAGGTATATTTTTGCCGAAAACGTTTCATGATTTTTTAAGTCGGTTGATCGATGTCTACCTAACTGCCTTCTGGGCAAGACAACTGCAGTAAATCATTAAGAAACTTCTTAACTTGGTTCAGCCTAATATTTTCCATGATGCCTCGCAAATAAATTGGACAATTCATAGCCTATAACCATCTGAATATCGGTCCATAGTTCTGACCCATATCTCATTTCTGAAATGATTCGACCGGTTAATCATGTACACCCAAATAAATTAACCGATTTTTCGATATTCAATTCATTCTCTATAGCTCCCACCTCGTACATTGCAGTAACCTAAATTTTTGTTCATTGCATCTCTTCATAGTGACTGGCGAAATTAGAGGTTTAACCCATATATTCAGTCAGTTTTAATAAACATTGTTCTGGGAATGATGATGCACGCTACTGCCACGCCTCATCGCTTTCCTCACATACAAATAGATTTTAGCCCTGTAAATCTTACATTTTTTGCCAATACCATTTAATTGTAATGCTTTGTAAAATGTGAAAAGAACAAACCGGATAACACTGCAATTTCTGCTACCAACTATACGAATTACTAAATTTGATTAAAATGCCCAGGTTTAATACCTTTCATTCAATTGTACTGTACATTAATTCAGAGTATTTGCTGATAAGAAACCAGCTATTTGCCTCACATGTTCTGGCAATTAGCACTATTTTGCACCAATGCAAAAGGATATGGATGGAGGTATATGTAGGTCAGCTCACCTGATTGAAAATTCTGTACTGGGTTTAGATATTGTTTAATTTTAATTTACGTTTAAGACACCATATGCAGCTACCACTAAGTGGGCCTTTATTTCAAATACCAGTGATGTCGAAGGAAAATTAAAAAAAGGTAAATTTGAATTATGTACCAAATTTAATTTACCTTCCTTTAGATTATAACATCCATCTCATTTTGCTCCCCAATGTAAACCTATGTAAGTTGGAAAGGAAGACGCCAAGTCGCTTGAGTGAGTATGGTTATCAGGAAAACGTCTCGTTGAAGGCCTCTCATGGCATGCATTACGCTACTGTGCATATGTGATAAACGTTCACACATCTTTAGAGAATTCGAAAGGAATTAACAGTGACAGTCGCTATAAGTGATGATGGTGCTGGTGATGACGGTGGTGTTGGTGTTGCTGAAACTGGAACTGATGTTGATTCGCATGCTCCTGGGGGGAGAATTAAAAGACACACGAATTAACCCCGCTATAAACCTAACATGTCATCATCCTTGGAGAAATAAAAGAGAGCAAAAACGTCAGCAGAATCATCTTGAACATTTCTGCCACCATGAACCAGGTCCAGAAACAAACAACAAAAGTGACATGAAACGTGTGTGTCAAATAACGCCTATTATGGATGTCATAGCAATGAAATATAATTTTGATTTATTAAACTTTTCCACAGGAAATGTTCATGTATATAGGACGAAATATGTGTATAATTACACAGAGCCTATGAAAAGTGAGTAAGCTTTATTATTTATGTATTATGATGTATTAAAAGGCTGTAATGACACAATGTAATAAAAAGCCGCTGACGGCACGTAGTGTGGATTATTGATTTTGCGAATATGTATGTGAATTCGTAAACTAAATTTCTTTGTTATATCGAGTATTGGGGAGTTAATTTTATAATTATTATAAATTTATAATTTGTTAATACGTGCGAGATTTACAGCGAAAATTAATCGAACTCTAATATTACTCTACGTGGTGCAAAATTAATATCTTTAAGAAAAATCTGAAATAACTCAAATGTAACGCACAAACCATAATTTCTGCATCTTAATCATTTCTGTGTGTAAATCTGATATTTTTGTAGAATTTTTAGAATATGTGAAAGTCTCATCAAAATTTGAAAGAAGCCAAACGAATATAGAAGCCGTAACACACAAGCAGATAAAATCTGTTGACTTAGGCAGAAAAGAAAATTTGAATCAACTGATTCTTCTTGAATGCAATGATAAAGCAAATATTTAAGTAGAACATAAATTCTCTCTATAAGATGTCTGCACTTTCACAAGGAAATTTAGAAATTTATACAGTTTTTACAAAATGTTAAAAATTTGGAGAACATCTAACAGTTATAGCTGACTGGACGGTGGACATGATAACTGTTATAAATCCTTATGAAACCTCTTAAAACTTGTCACAACCTAATACTTTGCCAGATCCTAGCCGAGAATCCCATATCGACCTGAATCATACAAATTCACTGATTTACCAAAACTCAATCATCCCTCCTGGATGAAGTTGGGTGTAAGCAAATTTACCCGATTGGAATTTTTTTACTCAACTTTCGCAAACGTGCAGTTGTGTCAATTGCCGAACACTTTGCTTGCAAGTAAAATGTTTCCTTTGTGGACCAAAGCCGTGCGATAAATGCGAGAGAAAGCAAGCGTACAAAGATAATCGTTAAGATGCAGATAAGGAGGCACCACAGGGCGCGTGTTCATTCTGTCGTGTTTCTTTAGATTTCTCCCAGTATTATTATGCACCATAATTGTGACTTCAGCAACTTGTGAGCAACCTCAGGCTACGAATTATGGATAACTTTGGAAAATCAAATTTCTACAATTCGGTTAACTTGCATGAGTTACCAAAATTGTCGTGAAAACTTCGCCCAATTTCGTTCACAGAACTTACATCACCAAACGTTTGATATATGCCAAATTTGATCGAATTATGTACAATCGATCTGAGGATGTGGAGGTAACAGTATATGTTTCGTAGAGAATTGCAAAACAATGTAATGAATAAAAACATAGACTACCACAGTCCTATAATTATAAATTACAGTGAAGTAAATAAATTTCAAAAAATCGGTGTATTTGCATGGGAAATACCAGAATGGATATTATAATGTTATTCGCTTTCACTACGAGATTCTACTTCGATATACGTTGAGTGTGTACCAAATTTGACTAAATTTGGTGCAACTACACAAAAGTTATGCACTTATGAATACCCAAAAGGGGAAGGCTTAATCAGTCAGTTTTTTTTTTAATTGTACGTGACATTGTGATATAAAGTAACGGACAAAGATGTGAGTTTTATCATGAGGACCTGCAGGGAGAAAATGGATTTATACAAAATCGGTAATTTGTATGGAATACTGCGGCGCCGAATTCAAAATGTTAGTACAACTGACAGTGTGTACATTAAGCTGGTTTGAGTAGCTCAATACCGACAACTGGAAAATTTGTTCACTAGACCATTATTGCAATAAATTTAAACCTCCTATCTCAAGCGCTTTGCTATCCATCGTGCTACGAACGGACACGCAAAATGACAGACAAGATCAAGAATAAATATGCTGTATGGCGCCTCAAATAAATATTTCTAGTTGTTCAATACGTCCAATGTTTGTATGCAAAGTAAATATTTCAAAAGTTATGATTCAAACAATACTTTTGGGTTTAATGTCATTTGCATGGTGTGATTATCGAAATATTACAATTGGACGAATGACAAATGAACCGGTCACCCCAATTCGAAATTAAAGGTAGGAAGGTGAATTCGGCATTTTGTACGGTACAGTGTTATCCATTTAGTGGTTTCAAAACCGTCGGCCTGGCAAGGCTGAGAGCTGTTAAATACCTGTCCCCTGAAATGTTATTTCTTTAATGAAAGGTTTGTTATTTACGAATATGGATCGTTTAATAACCGAAAAATGCGTAAAAATAGTTAAAACTTACTACAAAGTGGTGACTCAAACGCTATTCAATTCTACCGATTTTTTCTTTGTCGCTTGAAAAGCTTCCAGATAGCGTAATTTAACATTTTAGCCACGTGAATTGGACACCAAGATCATGTGATTTGACGCCGTCAACCTCTTTTTATGGGGCTATGTTTTATTTTATTTTATTACTTTTGAAGCCGAAAAATAGATAACACTGTATGTATGGGGAGATAAATCGGCCATCCATTTCTAAACTATGAATAAAACATAAATTTTGACTAATTGGCCATTTTTCATGGGAGGCATCCAAACGTAAGTGAGCTGCTTGCCTAGTTGCAGCCCAGAAATTCTCTTTTTTTTTTGTTTCCATGTATTTTCTTTATTGAATCTTTCTTATGAAATTTACAATAAGTATTCAAATCGTAGTCCTACCTTAAACTGAAGTATCCTGCCATTGCCGGATTTTATTTTTGGCGAGCCGAACTTTTTATCACCGGACCAAGTATAGCGTGCCCTTTCTTCTTAACCGTATATGACCGGGAAATTGTTGAAGGTTTTGAGCAAGTGAGTTTGAGTGGGAGGACAACTTCGATATATATGACCTGCTTAATTTTCTTATTTCCTCGGAAATATAAGGAATGTTTAAATCTTTGTGTCTGTTATCATTCCTAATATACCATGGCGCACCACAAATTTGGCGCAGTATTTTTGATTGTCTTCTCTGTAGCTTATTTATGTTAGAAGCCGATGGCGTTCCCCACAACTGGATGCCGTATGTCCATATTGACTTCAATATGGTTTTGTAGATGGGGATTTTATTTTCCAAACTGAGAGTAGACTGGGAGCCAATAAGCCAGTGGAGTTGAGCCATTTTTAATTTCAATTGTATGATTTTTGAATCAATGTGTATTTTCCAGGTCAGACGTCGATCAAGGTGAATACCCAAATATTTGACATGGTTATGAACGGGTATGGTACTACCGTGAATAATGAGGGCACGGCAATTGTTCAGTCTAAGAGAGAATGTAACCTGTATATTCTTAGTGGCATTTACTTTTATCTTCCACTTTCCGAGCCAAGATTCTAATGTATGTATATGTGACTGTAGTTGTCTAGGAGCCATTAATGGGCAAGTGCTAGTGCTAGTGAATGCGGTGTCATCAGCGAAGGTTGAGGTTTGAATTAGGCAATGAACAGGCATGTCAGAGGTGTAGATGGTATATAGTATAGGGCCTAGTATACTGCCCTGCGGAACTCCTGCTGAAACTTTTCTTTGAGTCTTTCGATTTTACTACAAAAGATCGATCCTTTAGATAGCTCTCCAGGAGCTTGTGGGTATTTGTCGGTAGAAAATAGACTATTTTGTGAATAAGACCTTCATGCCACACTTTATCAAAGGCTTGGGAGATGTCTATAAGAGAGCTGAGCAATATTTCAGTTCTTCGAATGTTTTTCTGATCTGGTTACTATACGGTGTATTTTTTCTATCGTTCCTTGACGCTTACGAAACCCAAACTGGTGCATGGGTATTACATGGTTTGCTTCAATATGGGGGTACAACATTTGGAGAAAAATCTTTTCAAACAGTTTAGATAAAATAGAGAGTAAACTTATGGGTCGATAGGATGTAATTTGTGACAGTTCCTTTCCAGGTTTCGGGATCATTATTATTTCAGACAGCTTCCATGATCGAGGAAAGCATCCAATTCGAAGTATAACATTAATTATAAATAAAACTAATTTGAGGATATTGTGGGGGAGTTCTGAAATCATTTTCGCTGTTATTTTATCGTGCCCAGGAGATTAATTTATTTTCAATGAGAGAACATTTTTCTTTAAGAGAGATAGACTTATTTTCATGCGATTTGTGACCATTGGGCTAATGGTCGTTGGATTCACACGAGAGATCGAACAGTTAGGAGTAAATACTTCTTCCAGATGATCAGCAAATTCTTTCACTTTTTCATCACTACTCCTTGCCCATCCTCCATCTTTCATCCGTATTGGAGACTCCTGTGTTATAGGACGCTGTAGTTGCCTTGTGGCCTTGTACAGGCTATAGTTAGTGTTTTGTGTGGCTCCTAGACGAGATAAGTAGCGGGCTTCGGAGATTTCTTTTTTTTCATCCAGAGTTGACCTCAGTTTTGACTTGCACTGGTCGAGACGAGCTTTGAGGTAGAGAGATCGGTGCTTTTGCCATCGTCTTCTCGCTTTCCTTTTCTCTTTGATTAGGGGTTCAATATGACATGAGGAGTCATTTTTTGTTTTAGCATAGACCTTGTGCGGTGTTGCCAAATTTGCGGCAGTTGTCATTGTGGTAATGAGGACGTTGATGGCAGACTGAATTTCATCTGGTGTTTTGAGAGAAAAAAGTTTTGCCACAGATGAGAGCTTATGTATAGGTACATCTTGAATCTCAACCAATTTGTATGCCTGTTTGGGAAATGGTAAGAGATTTCCGGGTTCAAGGGAATGTTGAAAACTGTGAGAATTGTAGGGGAGTGGTCTGATGAGAGGTCGAGGAAAGGAGTAACGATAATGTGTTTTCTTGTTATGCTCTTCATAACTACAAAATCTATGAGATCGGGGGTTTTATTGAGATCCGTGGGCCAGTATGTTGGTCCACCTCCAGACAAAACTTTTAGGCCTGAACACGATATAGCATTCAGCAATTGCCTGCCCCTGGGGTTGACAAGTCTAGACCCCCAGAAGGTATGTTTAGCATTGTATAGGTAGTTTTTGGCTGCTGTAAACTTGTCACCAAGAGTAGAGAAAAAGTGTGAAAACTGGTCTTCGCTTATAACATATTTGGGAGGGCAGTATATGGAAGAATCAATTATGTTTAATTCAGTGAGTGCAACTGAAGTGGCTTGTATGTAATCAGTTTTACATTCGCGTAGAGGGAAGTGCTTTACTTGATCATTAATTATTGCAGATGTTCCTCCACAAGCTCTGCCACTGGGATGTTTTGTATCGTAGGTTGAGTATCCATTTATTCGAAAGCAATTTTTTAACGAGAAATGAGTTTCAGAGACTAAGAGAATGTCAATATCTCGGGATCTCACGAAATACTCTACTTCATTCTTGTGCTGTGTGAGTCCGTTGGCATTCCAGTAATAAATTCTTGTAGAGTTAATTTTCTGATTAATAAAACTTGAATGAGCGTATTCTGGTTTCGTAACATTTCTTGCATAATCCCCTGCATATTTGTCATGAAATTATTCATAGTTTTTATGAGGGATTCGATTGAGGTTTCAATATTGTTTTTTTTTTTTTTGCGGAGGAGCTTGAGGAACCTGATTTTTCAGAGGTTGTGCATATGTCATTTGAGTCGTCGTTGCTGAATTGACAGTTGAGACTGATGGAACTGGATTTGGGATACACCCAAACTCTGGCACTTGAAACTGAGAAGTTTCCTGCCTTCTTTGAGAGAGCTTCCTCCTTAGTTCTATGTATACGGGGCAACCTCTATAATTAGCTGTATGGTTTCCTCCACAGTTTCCACATTTCTTCAGACTGGGATCTGTTTTTGGTAACTTGCATTCTGAAGTTTTATGAATACTTCCGCATATCACACATACGGATGGTAATTTGCAGTAAGCTTTAGTATGCCCAAACTCCTGACATTGGAGAGGATCTTTGCGCGCTAGCGGTTGCTCAACTGATACTCTGCGATAAAGCAGATATCTGAGATTGTAAATTGGGTGGGGTTCATTTTTTCCTTTCATGTGGGAATAGTCAAACGCTATTTCCACCTTAAACATGGGCTGAAGAGCCTTGAACTTGTTGAGTATATTGTGAATGGATTTCACTACGTAACCGTCATTTTCAACAGCCTCCTCTATTTCGTGTATGGGAACGTTGCTTTCAATGCCCTTGATTACAACTATTAGTCCCTTAGAGCTTTTGAGTTGATAAACATAGTAATTCTTACGTCCCTGGTCAAAAAATTTGGAAACTTCACGATATTTTTCTTCAGTATATGTTTGAACTTTTGTCTCCAGCACCTTCCCCTTGCGCAGGAACTACATGGAAACCGTCTTTACCAATTAAATTAATAATCTGCTTACCAGATTGTTAGAGACAGCTTCCCTTAGGAATATTGGGTGAGGTTTCTGTGCTTTCTTAGGTTGTGATTGCAAATTTTCGTCTTCTGTGGCCAAAATTCCGTGAGGGAGGGATGTTTCTGGAATACTTCGAGTTTGGAAGTTTTTGGCTAGACTTTGGGCTCAATTTTCTTTTCAGGATGGGAAAGTAAACGTCTATCCCAGTTTGAACCGTTTCATTTTGAGGTTTTTGTTTCTGCCCAGAAATAGGTTATAATAAAGAAATTTGCAGTGGACAACTTTAAATGGTTGAGATACAAAACATTTTGGTTTTTAGGGTTGTATTTGTATTGGGGATAACTGAAGCGGTAGGAAAACTACATATGTATTTCAGAACAATTTAAATACAATTAATTTAAATAAATAATTATTACGCTTATTGTAGTATTTACGATAAATTTCATTTCAAAAATGATATTTAAGGGAATTTGTTTTTTTTTTTTTTTGTTTTAGTATCTGATCCTGAAAACACGATCTCTTGCTATTCAACCCTGTGTTTATTTGAAAATATCCCTAAATTAGACTAAATTTTTAATAAGTCGATAAAAATACAAGTAATCAGCATAGATTACATATTTAGAGGCAGTATTATGGTCGAAGGATTGAATCTGCATGCTCAAGCAACTAAAAAACGTATTACAATGCCGAGAAAATTATCGTTTTTCCGAAAAATAAGTCCTTTCAGCATCCCGCGAATAAATCGAAAAATTGTTAGAAAAATTGCAAAAAGGCCTGCATTTCAAAATATGGATATAGGATACAGTACATTATTCAAAGCCTTATCAATTTGTCCCACGTATAAACCCATTTCAAGTATCTTGAAGTAAGTAAACGAACCAAAAATCACATTTGCAATTTTTCAATAACCATGCCTATAGTGAAGTCGGCCACTTAAATAGCATTACGAGCTGAGAGGGCTGTTTGCTGCATATTTCAATCACAAGTATTATTTGTCTGCCAGTATTGGAAATTTTTTTCCTGTTGGACAGGTTTCTTTCACTGGAGTCACTTATGATCCATAGTGCAAGGCATGGAGTCAGATATGCCATATTCTCATAGATGACATATACCCATACATATACATTAGCCATGCTCACAATTTAGGCAGTACCTAAAAAATTACAAGATGATTCTTTATTGCAACTAACACTATAAACTTATTGTGTTTTCAATTTTCTTTTAAATGCTAATAAAAATGAAGTGTCTTGAAAAATTCTCATTTTTCTGTTAGCCAGATTGTATAAAATTTGGAACTTAACCTGCGAATGACCAAAATTTCATCCAAGCGTAAATGTCTATGTCGGTTCATAAACCGTACAAAATATGTATAATCACTTCTCGAAGTCACTGTTTTCTTTGCAAATTAAATTAAATTTCGTTAATAATTATTCCAGCCTTATTGAAAATGAACCATGCCAGTCCATGTTTTGATATAGTCCTAATTCAGTGGAACCACCAAATCCTATTTCTATTGTATCCCTGTAGAAATTGGTCGTTCAATTGTTGTTGCAATTTATACATATTTATTTGTCTCAATTCTGCACTGGACTCAACTCAAATAATTTGAATTTTGATTTAACAAATTTAAAAAATTATTCCAAGTTCAAATATTTAATAATTGAAAACACTAAAAAATAAATATATATCAGTTAATTGATTACTCTGGATTTCGGTTAATCGTGTTGACTGATTGGTCAATTATTCACACACTTCTAATTCAGATAAATCTAATGAATTATGGCATACTTCGAAAAGGATAGTATTTACAATACTCCATTCATTGAGGACTTGATTTTGTTTCTCAGAAATTCTCGAAATCTACAACAAACATACCATGTACTCGTATGTCTTCACCTGGTAACTACAATATGCACCAACAAATGTCGATACAAAATTGTAAAATTTACAGAAATGTAAATTTTATATGAATAATCAATACCAATTTCACTCGAAATTCGAATGCGGCAATATAAATAACATTGGAGCGGGTACACTGAAGGAGAGAACGAGAAAAGCTATAACGGAAGAAGAAGATTTAGCATGTATCGAAGTTGTTGTATTACAAAACAATACAGAGGACCATAAATATGTAATTAAAAATTTGTCCACCGAACATTCTATGGAGAACAGCTTGCTGTACGGATGGCCCCAAGCTTTCCACGGCGTGGAGGGAAAATTTCATCTCTGACTATAGCAATGTTTTGCTTGGCTGTTGAGAAATGGAAGGTGTTTCGTTGAATAGAGCGCAAAAAACTGAAAGCATAAGGAAAGACTAAACAGCCGTTTACTTTAAACAGAGAAAAGCCTGAAAATGAAAAGACGTAGCAAAAGGACATCGGAGAATCGGCTAAGAAGAAAAGGGAAGTCACTAATGAGTAAATGCCGTCCATTAACTGCCTAATAATCAATGTCACCAAAGTCAACACAACACAAAATCACATATAATTGTAACGCAAGAACTCTAATGAACTGCTTCCTCTGCTTTCCTGAATTTTTATCAAAAGTCGCTACTGCATTGATTTAGGTAGTCCAAAGTATGCTCTCCAACTGTAGTGGCAGAGACAAATCTTTATGGAATTTCCGAACGGCCACAAACTTGACGCTCTCAGTATTGAAAAATAATCCACTTTTTTTACCAAAGCTATGAGGGAGGTAACTAAAATCGTGAACTGCTGCGTCGAACATGCACTCGGTTTATCACTATAAAATGACTAAAATATTTTATCAGCCGCCGGAACCTTTTAAGTTTCACAACGAGTAGAGACTAGACTAAGTATGAGGAGAAATTTACCTCTAAATTAAACACTGGTGAACGTGAATTGTGACACATATTCCACTATAAATATAGAGCATGAACAAAAGGTACAGAAATTAGAACAACTATTATTTAAAAGTTTCGTAAAATTCAAATTATGACGGGGAAAAACAGAAACGATAGAAGAAACGCCACAAATATTTGTTAGCATGTACGGGTATATCCCAATATTAGCACTAGATTCACTGCGGATGAGATGACAATAAGACCCGCATTGAATCAGTACGGTAGTCTTAAGTGAAAACATAAAGATATGAAGAAAAAAAAAAACAACATTGAAAAGTGTTGTCATGTGTGTCCATATTCTTTTCCAAAGCGGTATCGTACCACTCAAAGGCAAACTCATCCCACAAATATTTTCATAGCCTTTCCAAGACATGTATATTCTCCCAAACCATGATGGGAAGCGAAAGTTGATTTCATACCAAACCCGAAAAAAACTGGTTATTAGAATCCTACCGACCGATATTCCTCAAATTCTTTTCCTCAATAGCATGGAACGAATAGTCAACAACAAGGTCAAGAAATTAAAGCAATATGCATTATTCGAAGGCTGACCCGTAGAAACAAGACTATAGTACACTATTTAGTGGAACACAAATACATTGACTTTCATTATCGATATACAGGGTGGTGCATGACTCGTGCTACGGTGTAACAATAGCTGTCAATGGAAACCGTTATTTTAAGATGTTGAAGTAGTTTTTTTTTACCCAGAACTGCGTGTAAGATATGTATATCAGCAAGATTACCAAACTCACGTTCTCTGAAAATCGTATAGTCCAGGCTTCTCAGGCGTACCAGGGAAAGGAAAGCTGACACTCCATTCAGAAAAGGCTGCCCAATGAACTCAGTGAATATGACAAATGCAAAGTCCTTTCAATTGAACAAAGCGGAACTGGCAGAGTGGGAAGACAGAAGGCTCCCGAATATCTGGAATGACAGCTGAAATTAAGTTGGGTATAATTTCCAACTACACAGGAAAGTTATGAATACAGATCTGAGATTTAAGTATTATATGTTATTGGGTAAGTACGACAACTGTTTTTAGCTAATCGATATAATAATAAAAAGAAAATTAAAAGAAATAAATAGGAATTTCCGTGGACGAAAGCATTTGTTGCTTAAAGCGATAAAACATTTTAGAATGTCGAGGTACCTAAATGACTTTTTCACTTCATATGTACTTTGGTAGCAAGAATGAATCAAAAGCAAAAGAAATACCCTTTTCCCAGGATTCTTAAATGGAGAAAATTAATTATCCATATTGTGATTTTTCGCAAAACTGAAACAGATGTACTTGTTATCTGATTAAACGCAGTAGCGAACTTAATTAGATACCGTCAAATCAAAAATAGCATGAAAATTTCAGTCAGGTGAACTGTGTCGATGCAACCTATTTTCATTCGCTTAACACCTGTTGTAATGAACACTGAGTAATTTTATGAGGAGTACGAATCTAAGAATATATAAGTTAAATAAAGTAATAATAATAAAGTAAGTATGGGAGGTACCAGAGAGAGTGTGGCCGCTGATTTTTTCAGTTTATGTTCAATACTATTACGCAATGAAATTGTAACTTCAACAACATACGCAATATTTAAGTTACTCCTAGATACGAATTATGGATTACTGTGGAAAATATTTCGGTAAATCGCTGAACGTGTAAGCTGAATGTTTACCAAACTTGACTAATTCAGTATAACTACATAAAAGGGATAGGGTTAATCTGTCGATTTTTTTTTTTTTTTAATTTTAATTTAATTTATAACGATACAATGTAGTGGACAAAGATAAGAATTTCAGCATGGATGAGGAGCTACAACGAAATACGTAATTTTGGTAAATCACTCGTGTAGGAGATACCAGAATGGATGGGCCTTTATAGCCCATTCACAATCTTCGGTTTTGATTTGAGAAAATATTACGTAGCACCAAGTTCGATAACTATTTACGGCAGTTGTCATATTCCAGCCGGACAGAAGGACATCGCTCAATCTAGTCAATGTCATTAAGAATATGTGGTCAAAAAATATTTAGTACTTTAAACACTTCCTTCTGGGAGTTAAATTTTTGTAGTATCAAATGATATATACTTTCACACTTGCTGATGAAGTTATAAAAAAGGCATATATCTTTTTCGCTCAGTTTATATCAGAAGTTTTTATCCTAAATTTGCATTAGGATAAAACAAATAAACAAATTCCTTTGCATCTCATGAATGAGACATAGGAAAGCTTCTTACAATCAGTGAGCCCACAGGCAATCTATTTTTAGGCTCACTCAACGGGATCTACAGTTTAATGATGATTCCGAACGTGACAGTTTGAGAAGTATTTACTAGACTAGTCAATTACTCGACTGTTCGAAGTGTTCGTCAGATACATTGAGAGGATCGGCACTCAAATAGTAGTAAGGGCTGTACGTGGGTTTGAAACCGGGATCATGCGAATGATAGTCGTGTGTACGGTCGGTAGGATAGTGGGTAAAGTGTATTACTTGATACGAAATTTGCATTTGATATAATCTGACTTAATTAGGTAAAATCTGATACATCTGAATTGTTACTGCGTTATGGATAAACTAAATGTACACTACTTCTTTGGACTTGGATCAGGGATAATACATACCTATAGAGAAAATATCGATATGGCTCACTTTCAGACTTGAATTCTTCAATAAATGAATCACCTTCCAAAAGGTTAGAACCAGGCCAAACTAATTTTACTTTCAAATATTTGGCAATGATATTTTCAGTATAGAATCTTATAAGCCAATCAATCTGCTTAGTGCTAAATATCTGGAAAAAGTCATGAAGGAGAGGATGATAAATGATAATAATACTTTACACATACAGCATTTCAGATCTATAACAGAACGCAACAGCACCCAATCACTATATCGGGTTGAGGGCTTAATACAATTTTTAATAATTGAATTAAATTTTAATCAAGCTTTATTACCTTGTCGTGACTTCTGTTTTATATGAGTTATCTGCATAGAAAATAATCAAAGTTATCGGGATACCATGCTTTTCCATCTGTGGACAAGTTCTAGTATTTAGCATAAATGTAATGTGTTTGTCCATTATTTTATTCTCCAAGTCTCAGCATAAAGTTCCTAATTTGCAGGCGGAATACTCTGTCAAATAGATTTAACAAACATTGTAATTGACTGATAAGTTCTTAAGATAAAACCAGATTGTAATCACTTCCAGTCTCTAATAACATTTTAATTAAACCTCTCACCACCAAATGTTTTCCATTGTCCAACTACTATTATCAAGAGATAGAATATTTAATTACCCAGACGTTAGGCACGGAAAAGTGTAAGACGTAAGACGTAAACTTTAAGTTTTGTAATTCGAGCTTGTGGGAGAAAAATATTGGCTTCAGGTAGCTTTGTGGTAAAACTAAGAGTGTTTTTCCCCCTTAATTCTCTTGTCGACTATCTGCTATAACTAAAGTTGCTTAAAAGAGTAAAAATGTATTTACTACTTAAAATTACTGTGGCACCTAGTTATATATCCCGCCTTACTTATGCTAAGCTAAATCTCGAGACCTGTAATATAAAATATATAGGTCGATAAGACCTCAATGTGTTATAAATCAACACGGAATGACCAGCGCAAGCAAACTATAGAAATTGTATTTGAGAGTTGCTGCTGTTAATGGACTCTGTTGATTACCCTTGTGAACTGCAGCCATGAGTTTAGGTTATCTTCAGTCTTCATGTCGCATATTTGGGCAGTCTAAACACAAAAAATGGCAATAAGATTGTTAGAATACACAGGGGTGTCGGGGATGATACGCGGACATTAATACCAAACCGACACTGACAAGCCATTGGATTCAATACAGATATTAAGGGGGTAAAGTTACTTAACATAAATTTGTTATTTACAGGAGGAAAACAATTAATTCATAGCTATTTGGAAGCATAATGGACGCATATGTTTACTAAAACCTAAAGGGGCACAAATTATTGATTCATGAAAGCGTTTCATCTGCTTAGAGTCAGAGAAAACTATTGAGTTTTCCAAGGAGTGTATCGCAATGATTAAAATATAGAGCATTTAATCAACGCTCATCTTGGAGCGGAAATATGCAGTTATTATTTTCAAATAATTCCACATTAAACCCCGAAGTAGGTGGTAGCGACTGTCGAATCAAAATATTTAAAGCCAGCGAAAGTCTTGTTGGGATTGACAGAGTTTGGGGCTTTAACCGTGCCAACTATGGAACGGACATTGCCAAGATTCTCCGAACTTCAAAGTTCCTTTGCAAATCAGTTGTCTCGTGTTTACGCCTATAACAAGAAATTTTCGTCAGTTTTTGCTGGCGAGCGTGGCCGGGAACTTATGGTTGAGTGTTATTTTTTTTCCTTTATTCTCTTTCCGATTAAAGTTACTTAAACGAGTAACAGTTTATTTACTATTTAGAACTATTAGGGTGCCCACCTGGAAATTTAAAAGAATATATTTTTTACACTAAAATTAATTAATATATTTTTATTTATTTATGTCTGGCAAGATAAAAGAAAACAATTTTTCCTACACCAAATACTACGAAGTGGAGCAATTGATTGCAACACATCAAGCTAACTGGCAGCAGCTCTATATTTTTTACAACCTGCAAGTTTATAAATCTCCTTTATTTACAAATGCTGAAGGACTTTTGCTTTTGCTCGTATGGTATTTCCAGTTGAATTTTAATTAGTGGTTAAAACTTTTCATTTGAATGTTTATTTCTATTTTTCGAACAGTGCCAATACCGATAATTCCGATTTCTTTCAAAGCAATAGCTGACTGTTATACTCGTATAGCTGTTATAAAAAAAAGTTAAAAAATGTTGTTTGTTGGGTAAAGTTCGTAGTTAAGTGGTGTTCCTATATTTAGGATGTTATCAGAAAATAATCCAAGTCCACGTGACAGTTTCATACAGTTCAAATCTAAACTTTTGTAAATGTATGAGTCTATATCTCAAAAAATTGTTTGTAGCATTGCATATTAGTAATATCCTCTATTAATTGCCTGATATAAACATCCAAATCCAACAACACACTTGCAGAGTACTGCTAATAAACTTACATAGATTATAATTTAAAGACGTCACTTTCAATCTTAGAAGGAAATATTTTCAATATAGCGATACATTAGATATTAACCCAGGTAATTACATAAAGTTTTCCGCTGTGTCTTTATTTCAATAAAATAAATTTCGCAATAACAGTAGAATATTTTTGTTCCTTTTATCTATCTGGTCAGTTCTTGCCTTTCTTTACATGATCGAGATGGGTAAAGGGCTACTTTTGTGATAGTAGAGACATCCGCTTGGATTGATTACGCGCTGGATGTTGTACGCCTACCAAAGATGCATTGGGTATGCTTCCCTTTAATCAAGTCGGATTCACCAGCAGATGCCAGTGCGTTATTAGCCGACCGCTGCGATAGGCCTACGGTTCGAGGGAACAAAAATCCAAAGAAGTATTAAGCATATTTTGAGTACACTCCTAACATTCGTGGAAAGATTTACAATCTTAATTACTTTTATAAATAAGACCTAATCTGCTGCACATCTTATATAACTCTCAGTGTACAGAGCAATGCAAATTTGCAAAATGTAAATTATATCTACATCAGTCATATGAACACATTTTCGGTTTTATTTCTAGGACAGTCTAGGCCATGGAGTCTACCTTCATTTTATGTTTTTCCCCCTTATTTGATATTGCACTCCAAAAATAGTTTTATGCACATTCCCTATTATTTCTATTCTTGTAAATCAGACAATAAAATTGTTAACTTCCTTGTTTTAAGCAGGATTTTCCTCAAGCATTTCCTTACTTTCTTTAATCTCTGTATGTTTGAATAATGTTGCAAGGGTGGGGCTTATGGCTGCAAGTAGGTTTAAGCTTGCCCTCCTTTACGATGACATATCCACAAATAAAAAGTGACAAGAATTCGATAGAGGTGACGGTTTTCCTTTCTTGCCAGCAATTCCGTATTACATTTGGATGACTCGTTTCAAAGATTTCAACGACATCTTCATGAAACCTTGAAATATATTGCATTCGACGTTAAAAATGAAGAATGCCGTCAGTAATGATTTTTATTTAATTGATGCAATTGTAGCTAACTTTAGGGAAGACGGAAATATTTTCAACATACACTATGAAAGCTAGAAATAAGTTGTTTGGATAAACAGATGGTTTGGATGTATATTTTATTTATTAACAGAATGATGCCATAATTTCAGAAGGCTAAAATTATATTCCTCAAGTGCAGAATGAAATTCCACCGTTTATTCATTATGACTGATGGGACAATCAACGACATGATTGCGGGAGCTTCATGAAAACTATAAAATATAAAAGTATAAAATATAATAAGCTTGTATAAAGCCTGATTAATTTAAAGATACCAGTTATAAATTATTATACATAAATTTTGTGTTAAATTAACACCAAAATAAATTGGTTGAATTTTTTAAACCAACTAACATTATTACGAAAATAACTTAAGCTTTTCTTGTCTCATTTGGATATAATAGTAATTTATTTATTTTTTAAAAGTTGTGATTATGTGGGCATTCTGACGTTTTATACATGTTCATCTGTCGATCTTTTTTGGTAAATACCGAATTTAACACCAATTATACCACTTGTTTTGATTGGGCCAAGGATAAAACTTAATGGAAGTGACCGACGTCGATCAATAGTTTGCTACAGTCCTTTCATTAAATGCACAACTCTTTGCATTTTTTCAATCACCAGTTGTCATCTCTGCTGAAAATTATTTTTTTATACTATTTCTTAACGCTTAAGAAAGCTGTAGTAACATTCCGTAGTGTCCTGCCAATAAAATCAATATCATCAGTGCGCGCAACTTACATGTGGTTTTCTACAAAAATTTGACAGTCATTGCCATCTGTCCAAATATGTTGAAAAGATAACACGAATATCAAGAAGTGTCATGAAAATTTTGGTTATCCTCACTGTGTTAGCTAGCTTCGATCCCTAGAGACGAATAATCTTTGTAGGGATATCAAACTCAATCATGGCTTCACCTCTATACCTTCACTTTTCTATATCATCACTCTCCCAATGAACTTTGCAATACTGAGCATTTTTTGTGTTTCTCAAAAATTATTCCTTTTATTCGTTATATGTAAATAAAGCCATCATAAACCACCCAACTAAAATATTTCTTTAGAAACCACTCTAATTGCCTGTGTAGTTGTTGAAAAATACTAAAAAGTATGAATTTGAACTCTCAAAACCGGCAAAATCGATATATCATGTACTCGTATAAGGAGCAGGGTTTTTTGGGCACAGCGTTATTGCCATAGTGTGGACAAGTTTATTCAATAGCAAAAACACGTTCGTACCGGGATTATATCGATTTTTTTGAGAAATAACATGAAAACATCGCATGCAACTTTGGACTGGAAAACACCGTCGTCCTTGGGTTCGGTTGAACCTTTTTTCTCCTATCCACTTAGTTTCTATTTTATGTCTCAGAATTATTTGTCTTAGACCCACCTTTATATATATTGCTGGTATATCATACATTGTATATTATCATCGTGCTACCTTTAAATAGAATGCTAATTATATTTAAACTCTCAACAGCTCTCCGTGAGAATTTTGCTTTCACTGCATTGTGAAACTTGCAGAAAAATTGCATTGCAAATTTGGAAATAACCCTAATTCCAAATGAATCTAAGGCAAGGAAACTAATTCAGCAAGGTGAAAACACTTATTATTATTTCTTCCTGTTTTGATGGCAGCGGTTTTACAAATACAAATATAGGTATGTTTAATGGAAATTGCTTCCAGATTTTTAAAACAATTTTGTTGTAGCCGCGTATCCAAATGTGATCCAATTGTTCTTGAGGCATTACTTGCAAATTGTTCCAACTATTCCGTTTCCGAGACATCCATTTGCGGGGAAATGTTATATTTGTATTAAAACTGGTTGAACTTTTAATCTGAGCTAATCGTATAACGCAAATGCAAAATTCTTATAAATAAAAGGAAAACCTTGTCAGAAATTCTACAAATTGGAAATTATAAAGAGCCTTTCAATAAGTAAACAAAAACAACAAACGAATCTTAACGAAAAATGAATTTGTAGTTTCAATAATTCATTGTCTGGGAAAAACAGAATAATTCTAAATAGATCTTATATATTTTTTACTATATATGTAGGATCGCTCGAGAATAACAGAGCAACAAGAAGTGGACGAAGGTTTTAAAATTTACTGTTCTATTAACAGAAGTGCAGATGTAAAAGAAGAGCTTTTGCTCAATAGGACGACGTAGAATTTTGAGTTCAGTTGATTTTGAGAGTTTGACACCGCAGGTTGTGTAGTGCGATGGGAAAGTTTTATTGAATAAGTGAATAAAATACTGTGTAATTTGAGTAATATTTCATGTTATCTATCTTTTATTTTCCTAAAGAATTAATTTTATGTTTATAATAAATAAAACTGTAAAAAGCTAAACAAAGCTAGCGTTTTTTATTAAAAACCCACATATATATAACTTTGTTATCACAGTCCAGTTCGTCGAATACAAAATTTAAAATAATAACCGGTATAGAAATTTCACACATATAAACTGGCTTACATTTACCGTCGCCTAACGTCCTTTTGCTTTGGTGCAAAAGTCTGTGGAGTGCCAGATAAGTACTATTGAATGGAAGATATACAACCAGGGATAAATCCATGGGATAAATTAGAAAATTATATGGAAAGTATGGGAAAAGACACGGTTATCTATTCAACTGTTTTCACATTTGACCAAGCATTACATTACATTAGAATTTACAGGAACAAAATTAAATTAATAAATTTGTATGGAAAGTACTAGAATGGGCATGGAACATCATCGAAACGATGTCGTATGCCGAATGTCTCTGCATATGAACCGGTGAATATATGAGTTGTATGGGCCATTTGTATGGCGGTACCAGACATTGCGTGGTTTCTATTTCGATTTTTCTCATATTTTATCAGGCAGTACAAATCAATGAAATGAGCAAAAATTTCTGTTGCTGCCCTCTACGAGATAGGAGTTACAAAGAAGAAACTGATTTCTGGAAAATCAGTCAGTTCGTATGCCAAGTATCAGAAGGTAACCCTATAGTCCATTTTCATTCTTAATCACTATTTTAGGGAATCGTTGACTGTATTTTATTCAACTGGGTAGAAGATATGAACCTAAAATAAATGGGCTAAATCGATCAAAGATACCGAAAAGAGCATGGTCAATCGGTTGATTTTTTCCCAAATTATGTCAGACTCTATGAAGCAACGCAATGAATTAAAATTATATACTAGGACGTAAATGAGGATGGAGGTCATTTACGGTCTATCGTCTTCAATTCCAATCAGTTATATAAAATAAAATTGAATTTTCTATACAAATTAAATACATTGGCTAAAAAAATTATTTGAATTTCTAATTGCAGCACATTTGGTGCGCCACTCTGTAGTTCAAACATATAATTTTTGCTATTTTTATGACTTTAAAAGCGAAATTTCGAATCATTAATTATATTCACCTGTTAATTAAAAATTAGGATTACGAAAATCGTGTTATAGATTCTAAGAGTGAAGAAAAAAAAATAAGAAAATAATTTCAACTCTGAAAAGATTACATTTTATTATAATCCTTATTTACTCGTGGATCGAACTTATAATATATACGTTGTATGGCAAGAACTTTAAATATAAAAAAATTTCTCACAAGTTAAATTTCAAACATTAATCAAACATTAATGTAATTTAATTCAGTTTACAAAAAATTAATAAAAAAAAAGTGAACTTTCTTCTAGATTTTTAGCAGTGCTTTAGCACTGCACCTTACTGATATTTCTGCACTGGTTTAAATCACAAATGAAAACAATTCTATTCGCAATTAGACATATGTATGAACTTGTAACACTTAGCTATACTAAAAGCACATTTCGAGTGGTCTTAAACCCATTTTCATTTCAAAGAAATGGAATAATGTTGAACTGAGGCAAACTTCGATTGATTTATATCTCCGCTTAAAACATATACAAACTCAGGGTCCTGCAACTAAAGCAGAAATATCGACATTGAGAATAATCTACCCTTTTGTGTACACATAATCAATTTTTGTTTATTATCGAAATTACATAGTTTGTGTTGAAATTTGTACACTAAGGCAACGGCATGAAGTATTAAATACTATTAAGGACAGTTTCAGTCAATAGCTAGTATTTTCAGTAACAAAGGATTGATTAGGTTTGTCCAATCATTTAAAAAGTTGACTTTAAAGTAAGAAAAATTAAATGAAATCACAAGCAGTATCATCATCCACAAAATCTGAATACTCAACTCGGTTCAGCTCAGTCGAGCATAGCCAAGTACAAAAATGTAATTTTTGCGAAATATGCCATTTTGCATGAAATAGACGTGGTTACCTCACACAATTACGATTAAAAATTTCAATTATATTCGTTTTTAATACCTTCAATAAAAATGCAACGCCCTGAAGAAAGTGCTTAAAGTGCCATGTATCTTTTGACCAAATACGTTTCACGACTTTTTAAATCGATTGAGCGGTGTGCGTCTGTCTGGATGGTTGGTGGGCAGGATAATTGTCATAAATCTTTACAAATAGGCTATATCGAACCAAGTCTTCTGGTACCTACCATACAAATTGTCCGGTTTTCCGAAACTAAACTTCCTTTCTATAACTTCTTATAGGCAACCTGCAGCAACCCATATGTTTCTCCGTTGCATTGCTTCATAATTGCAGCCCTTCTGGTGCCTCCCAATGTTCGAGATTCTAAAATTCAATCAATTTTCTCTAACTTCTAATACACTTTTATCTGTCACGTTTTCTACAATTCTCTACAATACCAGAGAAAAATCATTCATTCTTATGACCGATTTAATCCATATGTTCTTTCACATTTTTCAATCGGCTATATATTATGCTTAAAATGGCCGACGTTGCCACGCCCATTCTGGTACCTCACACACAAATTAACTGATTTATCGAAGTTTGATTTTCCAACGTAATCATTAATTCGTAGTCTGAAGTTATTTAATTTTCGCCAACTATTTTGCTGTATAATGCTGGATAAAATGTGAAAAGTCGACAAAGTGACCATGCCTTCTCTGGCACCTCCAATATAAATTGCCTTATTTAAATTGTATAATCGTAGATTTCCATCTTTCATTCAATTGCGCTATATGCAGTATAATTGAGACCACATTAAGCGTTTAGTATTGGGAATGAAAATAGATTACATACATTGCCATGCCCCTTAGGATTCTCCACATACAAATTGCAGATTTAGGAAAATTCGTATTCTTTTCACGTTTCCCAAACGAAGGACTCCGGAAAGTTACAGTTTTGCACCCTTCATTGTGCTTTAATTTAGAGAATTTTTTGCAACAGCACAAAAGGACGTTGGATAAAGGTAAATATCAGTTCACCCGACTTCAATTTCTGTACTAGTGTTTGACCAGTATATTCTGATCTGAGAAACACTGTAAATGGGTCTTTCATTTTCGGGAAGTGGGCGCTGATCGATAACAAACATTTGCTTGTATAATGTTGATCATGGGAAATGTCATCTGTAAATCTATTTTTTTGTTTTCGAACACATAAATTTTTCTTGACCCATACGGATAGGAATCCTCACTATAACACATTAAATAAAATGAAATTGTCCTTTAATTATGTTAAATTGGCTCATATATGTGACAAAAATATACCGCAACATATTTTGAGCCACCAGTAAAACAAACAATTCCAGATTTTTACTTGCTTCACAACAACATATGTGTTTTCTGCCGGAGTTATGATATTGGGCATGATTCTGCCCAAATTGATTAAGCAGTCCTGGGTCTTTCATCTTTGGAGTAGTATTTCGACATTGCATGAGCCATGAGCGACATTAATAATAATCTAAATTATGCTTTAAATAGATCGTGGCTCGAATAGATAGAAGCTATTCAACAATCGATAACAGCGCAGATAATGATGATCAAGACGTCATAGGTTAAGGGAAAGTTCCAGAATCTCTGTTAGACCTTTGGCTAAACAATTGAAGAAAAAACAAGAAAAAACAAAAACACAATTTTGTTATGTGCGGCCTAAAGCTCAACCAGATTCTCTTACAAAAATACAAAATCATTTACAGCGCTGCATTCTTTTCCTTAGACTACAGCATTCTTTTCCTTAGACTAATCCGATATTTTTGATCACATCAGGGGTTGTTTGTTGGATGATTTCATACCCAAGCACAGTCGAATTCACAATATGTTGCCACTGAGTGTTAGGAAAATATGAATTAGGGACGTTTTGTTGCCGTAATTGTACAAAATTTGTTCTAGTACTTTAGTAGACATTACTGTTTCTGCATCGAGGGCATCTTTTTCTTCCCCGTCGCATGCCTTGGATAATGGTGATGTCCGGACGTTCCAGGAGCATTTCTTTGTAGCATGATTTTTAAAAGGTTTACTTGTGCTTAAACATTTGGGGGTTCAGTATTTACCCTTCCTCTTGTAACTTCGTAACAATTGTTGTTTAATTAAGCACTGTTTGTTGTTGGGCCGCATATTCATATGTTGCGGTTAGCACAAAATTTGATTTTCAGCAACAGCCATTACCCACTTACCTTTCACGCATTGGTGTCAGCACGCCATTTAAATTGTCCAAACTAGTCGCCTTCTCACTGCCGCCAATACCAGTTATTTGTTCGATGGTCTAAATAAATTAGTCTAAATTGGAAGGGAATTCTGAAAGTAAAATTTAAAGAACAGGCCCCTTCAGGAAAATGCAATTTCGTTTTGATCTTGATATTGTAACTTAATTTAAAGTACTTTAGAAATCCATTTCTGATCCATATTTAAAACAGCAACTTACTTCTAGCGTTGATTCTTTTTCTATCTAAAACAAATTAAGAACCCTACATTGTTCCGTCTCCCCATCAAACCGGAATGAAACATATTTTAATTCGGGAACCTGAAACAAAAAAAAAACAGAGTTTCGTGCAGAACCGAAACATAATTTAGTTTTTTTTTTTTTGCAGAGAAGATTGCCAGATTGCGATAAATAAAAATGGTTCAAATAATTTATTTTCTGAATTTTCGGCATCAGCTTCTACGAATGTAGCAGCAACTAAAAACATTATCCATTTTTTGAATTGAAATATTTCAGCAAAACGCATCACAAAATTAATGTGTGAATCAAAATTATTTTTAAATGTGAATTAACTTCGCTGAAAGTCTCTGATTATTTTTATAACTTCGGAAAACAAATTCAACGGGCTCCTCAGGAATTTGAATCAATAATTGATGATTTTTTGGGTCTAATCCGCACTGTCTTTATGTAACTCAACTAAAGCAAATAAATAAATATACTTATGAGCATTTTTATACCAGATTCCAATTTTAGTCGGAAATATCAACATCAGTTTTCCTTTAAATCAGAGGGCTTCTTCTTAATATGTATATGCAGATGAGAATTGAGGAAATTTCAACTGAATATTAAATATCTTGTGTTAAATCACTTAACTTAATAATCGTTTACCTTTCAAAGGCGGTCATAAGGGCGTATTGAAACGAAACGTTAAAAAGCAAAATGAAACATTATTTTTAAAAACATTTATAAAAAATCCAGAAAATCAGAGATTATCTAAATTGTATTTGGAATCCTTAAAAAGTTTGGTGTTTGTTGTTCATCCTTTTTACCATAAGTATATACGAATCTCCAATAAAGAATTTATAATCATTTCAAGTTTCTTTTTGGGGCGAATCGTGAACGCCTACTCCACGGCCCACAGCACTTTCATGTTGACATCTAAACCTACAAGCAGGCTTTCCAATTAAAGAAGATACTGAGTGGTTACTTCCTCGTTTTGTATTTGATAATGTTGCAGTTGGTTTATCCTAATTTATGTCCATTTTTTATTGACGAATCCATCAGTTTTATTAAAAGCTTTATTGTTGACTTGATCTCCCCCTAAATGGTATCGAGTGGGTATTCGTGTCTGCATGTTTTTTATATGGGTAAAAGTGTGAGGTGATGATTGTTAATAGAGAAAGCAAGTTTTTTACATTATTATGCCATTTGCTTTACGAGCGACTAAAAACTACGGATGTCCTTTGGCCTCTAAGCTTCCGCTATTGTTAATGTACTAAAGAAAGCGTTTGATTTTTTGGTCCTTAGCCTTTTCATCTGAATGCAAATCGGGTTTGTTGAAAATGAAAAATGGAAATTAAACAATACTGTTATTAGGAGGAGTTGAGGAGATTTAAAAATAAAAATTAAAAAAAAAAATGCGGATAATAAAATCTAAGAGATAGATGTGTTGGATATTATAAATTATTAATTCAGTTTTAGTGGAGTGCAGATTATTCGACAAGAGTTTTTAATAAATTTCGGAACTAATCGAATCCTTAAAACACGAGCTTTTGGGTATTACTGATTAGTCACATTTAAATTTCGTCATGAAGGTTTTCAAAAGATGTACACATTATAGACATTAGAAATATAAATATAAATTATTTTTGTTCAATCCGCCAATTTGTGTGTGTCGTACCCTAAGGGGCGTGACATTGAACCCCATTCTCGTTCGCAGGACTGAGTTTACTAAGTGTCTGATGCTCCCTAATTTACACTGAATTTCGTGGTGTTGGGTGATAGATATGAAACTATAAATGTGTGGGTTTAACTAAGTTATTTGTATGGAAATTACCGGAGAGGTCTATTCTATCTTCCTTTTTTTAATTTAATAAGCATTATAGTGTACACCGATAAAAATTAAAATAACGTCTGTCTTTGAATTACTGATTGGAGCGGACAAATTAAATATTAACAAATGCCAAGAATATGTAGGTTAAACCTTACATACAATTAGTAGAAAATTGAATTTGCGGTACCAAATTGAATATAGGAAATCAGACATTTTGAGTGGGAGATACCATAGAAGGTCGGCCTGATTGTGAGTTATATCGACCTACGATCTGGGAAAGTATTAGGCAGTACCAAGTTTTAAGAAACTCCACAAATGTCTACGGCAGTTATCGTGCTCACCAGCCAGACAGACAAACTTCGTAAACAGTCATGACGCATATGTTGGGCGTTATATTTTTTCTGTTTCAAATGATATATATGTATACCTTAATTCCCGCGAGTAAAGGTATAATCATTCCTCCGGGAGAAGGTATAAAAATTCGGCGTGTAGCTATAGATCGCGCCGGCACGCCATGAACGCAATTGCAGCAAAAATTGGTTTGTGATTTGTAGTTAATAATATTTACACATCGACCTGAAATCGAAAGGGTAGCCATAATTTGGTCAAGAAAATTGAGAAAGTTTTCAGGTGTGGTAGAAATTAGACATGACCAGAGGATTCCAATTATTTTGGGCCGTTACAAAGAGCCTTAAGCAATTTTCCACGAAGTGGCATTATAAAGGCGGTTTTAATCAGTTTGGACCGCTTTCAGGTGGCGATAGAACGCCCGTTTGTGAAAGCTGACCGGACTTTGCGAATATTTGGTTAAATTTTCCGGTCGTGACGGAGCAGTTGAATAAAATCCTAGTTCTGCATTCCAAATAGCGGTTTATTCGATAATAGGCCGAAGTTGTAATGCGATGAGAAAATTGCTAGCAAACCGTTAGATACTTTTTATGAAGTGATTTGTGCATTATATGTTTATTATTAAAGGATGTTTCGCAACATACATTTATGTTTTTTGTATTTTCTATAGTAATAAGCTTGTCATTTGGCAAACTGTTGAATTGGTCATTAGTTAATTTTTTTTTTTTTTTTTTTGAAAGAAAAAGTGGTAAAAACCCACGCCCCCACAGCGCTAGTAAGGTTTAAGGCAATAATAATTTAAATTTTCAGAATTTTTTGAAGAGAAGTTTTAACATAAGTAATTTCGCTTACATTTACAAAGAGTGCTGTTTGATTAGATGGGGATTATTTGTAGTCCGCGACATTGAAAAAGATATGACGTGTCGTGATGAAATGATATAGCCTGAATTATTGCACCGATTCTGATGGCGGCCGAAATAATTTTCTATATTTAACATATAAGTGTAATTCATAAACAGAATCGATTATATACATTTACAAAAAAAAGCAACAGACTTAAGAAATCGCCACAATAAACACATTTATACATCTCTATTGAATGGAAGACAGTCTTCTTCACAAATGCCAAAGTGGAGATGACAGATGATGTGCGGGTAGTAGTCGATTCTGCTGTTTCTGTTTATTTGAGTATTCGAGATATTTTATTTGATTGTTGGATATTATTGGGTTGGCGAATTCTCTTAACTTTGTTGCCATTGCAGAAATTTTCGCAATCATTTCAAAAGTTTCCATAGGCGGTCATTTTTATTCATTTTTATTGTCTTTATATATAAATTATTTATGCAATTTGTCGTCAATATTATTCTTGCTGTAGAAACCTGGACAACTCATGGTAAATGTCTTTGTACTTAAGTCGAAAAATAACTTTTTTTTGCTCTTTCCCATTAGAAAAGTTTCATTCTTAATTAACCGTTTTAATTGATTTCCTGCAACTCGATCTTTCCTCTTCAGTCTTTGATTAATTATAATAGCAGTAATGTGTTGATTCATAATGCTCGGTAAAACTTGGGAAAAATCGACCATGTAACCTTGACCTTTGCAGTACCTTTTATACGAATGACCAATTTCCCATTCCACAAGGCGTTATACTGAACTCGGACAAATTTGATACATCAGATTTCTAAAAATGAAGATGGACAGCATTTCTACACCCCTTTCCAGTTCCTGCCGTACAAATTGGTCAATTTACAAATATTTTAATTGCCGCCTGTAATCGCCAAAACGTAGACTGCACATAACCACGCACCACGCATAGGATAACCATGCACTTTTTGGTACCTTCCACACAAATTACATAACTTAACCTACATATTCATAAATTTATACAGGGTGTCTTGAAACAAAATTTATATTTATTAAGTTTACAGCTTTCCTGCTTATAAAGAAAATGGTTAAAGCAGAAACGAGAATTTTCCCTGCAACTTGGTTTCCAGTAGATATGGCATGAATTAGCTTCCACGCAGGCTGTTGAGAAACGGCTGTCATCACGGAGTCTACCTGTCGAGCCATCATAAGAAATGCTTAAATGAATGCCGCTAACGTTATTATTTTTAAGAAATAAATTCCGAAGTTGAGTACTTTAATAATTAAAACAATATTTTTCGATAAACTTCACATTTTTCTTATTCCACCCATTAAATACAAACTTTCGTGTAGCTCTCATTCAATTGTACTAAAGGAATTACAATTCAGCGCACATCAGGTGTTCTGTAAACTCAGTTCTGCTACGTCCGTTAGGACATCACAAATAAAAATTAATCGGTTTAGCAAAAACCAGTGGTTCCTCTATCTTATAAGCGACAGATTTCATCAAACTATAATTTCTTTTCTTTTATTGTGCGTTAATTCTAAGCATTTTTTGCAAGAATATAGCGATTTATCACGCCCCTTCTGACACCAAAGCAAAAGTAAGTTTGGTGAAATTAAGTCAATTCTCCTGACTGTAATTTATTTATAGCTTATAAATTGTAAGCTCCGTTAGCCTAAAATAAGGTCACAATTAAAATTTTGTGGAACCACGTAATTTTACCTACGTCTTAATATGTTCTCCTACATCAGAATCTAAAAAAAATTTCGACCTACTCGAATTATGGACACTGTAATGCCATCCTAATCACAGTTACATTGGCTGAAATTAAACGGAAATATGGAAACTATATGTATATACATTCTTTATCAAGATCTCCTTGTGCCAGGCAACATGGAACGGGCATACGTGGTTTTATGGAATAATATTACACATCATCACTTTCATTAACTCACATCACGTAGTGGGGATTTCGGAGTAATAGAAAATTAAAGATATAATTCCAAGTCGACTTATGAGAGGACAATGATTCGCCTACAACATTTTTCCTACAGCCACTACCCGGTCATTAACTTTAGTAGCTGTCAACAGTTTTAGAGATTTACCGCTCTTGGAATTATTGATTTGAATTTTCACACAAAATACTAACTAGTTGCACATGGGATTTTCATATACTAATGTGAAATAATGAAAACCGGACCGAAATAGGTTTTAATGAGTCAGTTTCACAGATAAACGGCTTCGAAGGAAATATAGGAACTAAATGCCCGAGAACATTAAAATTAGCACTTACATCATACATAACTTAGTTGCTATTAGTTACTTATAACTTACTATCTTCCAATTAGAAAATGTAGATAAACCAGCGATTTTTGTTAAATCTAACTTATGTGAAAGATTTCCTAAGGGCCATATCAATGCCGTCCATTTTCGATCGCAGTACTAGGATGATTCTTGATTCATTCGATGATTTCTAATTTACACGGAATCTAGTAAAATTGAAAGAAATGTAAAAATCTATGAAAACGTTGATTATGTTAGAGTAGCTTATAGGAAAGATTATCGAACGGCATAGTTGTCCGGCAGACTTTTTTAAATTTTACCAAACATTACAGTTGAAAAAATATTGAATTTCAGATAATTGGTAATTTTGTATGGGAGGTAGCAGCAGAAGCAAGTTAATGTAGCTCATTTACAATCTCCGGTTGTGTCAAATTTCAAAAAGTTTCATAGAGATGACAGCAGTGAATTACATTTGTTTTTATACTCATTCGGGTAAAGTTATAATTAAGAACACAAAAGCATTATAACCGGACGTGGCCGACTACATAAAGGGGTAATCTACTGCAAATTGAGCATACGAAATCTTCGAAATACGATGTAGCATCATTTTGCATACTTGTACACAATTTTCTGAAATTCTGATGAAAACTGTTGCTCACAGAACAATATATTATGGATTACCCATTTAGCGTGGTTTTAAAACCGCTGGTCTAGCAAGGCTGTCAGCTGCTAAATGCATGTCATCCGAAAGGTTATTTAGGTTATTTAGAGAAAGGTTTGCCATTTACGAATTTGAATCAACCAATTTAACAACCGACGAACGTGTAAAAATAGTTAAAATTTACTGCAAAACTGGTGAACAAAATTGTCTTCAGCAATGAAACTCATTTCTCACTCGGTGGTTATGTCAGCAAACAAAATTGTCGCATTTGGGGCCCGGAGAATCCAGAATTGATTGTGGAAAAGCCATTACATCCGAAAAAAGTGACTGCTTGGTGCGCACTATGGTCTGGAGATATCATTGGGTCGTATTTTTTCGAAAATCAAGCTGGAGGAACCTCAAAAGGCGGCCATTTAAATGATATTGTATTTTGTACATAATGGCAAGATCCAAGCATTATAATGAATTAAAAGTCTTAGCGAAATCAAAGCTTTATGTGTGTTTTATTTAACTTTACTTGAAACTGAAAAATGGACAACACTTATAAACAAGCGGGTACATGCCAAAAGTTCGACTGAAGCGAAATCGAGCGCGATATACCATTTCGTCGTTAAATATACCATTTGCCATAATGTGCCGACCCATATTTATAATCATGTTTGAGAAATAAATACTGTTACTAAACTTCACAGGTACAGTATTGGTGGACATTGCGATCTACAGCCCTCCTCTTTGCAGGAGTTCAGTCCTCGGTTTATGACCAATTTTACGAAAACTTGACAAGGAACTTCGGCTTGAGGTCCTTCTTAATGATTCTTACATTGGAAAACTAAATTTGAAAACTGAATCACGACCCAGTGAAAGAAATGAACCGGGTAAAACCAACTTAAAACTGACGACTAAATAAAAGCCATTATTTGCCGGACTCGAATAAGAATGCTTAAAGATAAAAAAACTAATTCCCTTCCATCTCTTGAATAAACCGTGGGAGAGCTTCAGACATTCAGCAAGCTTACACACATTCTACTTTTAGACTCATTCAACGGTGACCCCAAACGTTACAGTTTGAAAAGCATTAACTAGACTTGGCGATTAGTTAACTACTTGAAATGTTCGTCATACACATCGAGGTGACCGCCGCTCAAAAATGTGCGGGATTGAAGATCATGTCAACGACAGTCGCGTGTACTAACCATTACGCCATGGTCGGTTAAAATGGTTGTCATACATCTCGTTAATACGTGTTTAGAATCAGGGACATAATGATGTTTACTCAATTCATTTGCATTTGATATTCTGTCTTTAAAAGTTTACATAATTTATCTGTTCTATCCTTTGCTAACGAAACCTATCAGAAACCGTCATCTGCTCCAAGAAAACTTTCCAGAGTTCTGTTTCTATTTGTGTCGTATATGGCAAAATAGGTTAAAAGAAACCCCAGAATACTGGGTGGCATATAAAGATGGTATTGTATTATTAGAAGATTTCGTGCGCCAAGCGTCGCGCAAATATAGATATCTGATTGATATTTCACCTTACTATTTTGATAATTATATGAAACGATTTAAGAATTCTAATAAGGTACTTGTTTGACATGAATATATGAAATCTCCAACAAAAGTAATGGATGCAAAGCCGTTTCCTGTATGTAATTTTATTTATACTATATAGGTAAATGAAACTAAATTCGCTGAAGATGTATATTTTTAAAACGGCGTTTGCAAAGTATAACTACTGTCCTGTAAATATGGAGTTGGTTTGGTTCCTTTAATTAATTGTTTGGTTTAAATCTGCACTGAGCAAATATGAGCAAGCGCAAAACAAATTTCAGACAGCTGTAACTGATTCAGCATCTTAGATAAATCTACAAACGGTTAAAAAATAGTATAATTTAATATTTTAGTTGTTATTATTATTATTTTTTAATGTTTTAAATCTCTTACAGAAAAATTCGCAGAAATTCTCTGAACCCGCTATCCGTCAATATCTTAGAAGAAATTTTAATCAAGTGAACTAACTTATACAGCTTCACCCAATGCCCTTTACCAGGGTGCCAGAAAGTCGTTACGATCCGTTAAGTTTTCACTGGAAAATACTTTGAATTAACGCACAATGCAGCCAGTCGCTTGACGCGACCTAAATTATACGGAATAGAGGAACTACATGGGTTCAACTAAGTAGTTCATATTGGACGTCATTGACCGATCGATTTTTTCACATTTTACCAAGAATTATAGCGCATTAGAGGTGACGAACATTTAACTTGCAATTATTGTGGGAAGTGGAAGTTGCAAAATATTGGACCGTGTTAAATTTGAAAAGATATTATAAGAATGTGCGGCAGTTACCGTGTTCACTAGTCAGCCAGTTAGCCGGTCATAAAAACGAACATCGTTCAAATGAATTAGAAAGGGATGGAGTATATTTCGTCAGACAAAACTTGTTAGTTTAAATCCTTTTTTCTTGGTAAAACATTTTGACTGTATTAAATAATGTTTTGTTTTATTCCCTTATGGTGAAGGTATAGCAAATTTCCCTTCATCCAATTAATTGCATAAGGGAGCACTTCTCTCATTCAGAACGGGACCTAGAGTTCAACCACGATACCGAACGCCAGTTTGAGAAGCTTTTACTACAAGCGTCGAAGTGACCGCCATACGACCGTACGACATACGTACGATAGTCGAGTGTACTAACCACCGTACCAGAAGCGGCCACATAATTTTACCCCCAAAAACCGTAAGTAAATACTGAATTTATTTATACTCGAATATCTTTCTCATTAGATTTCCCTGGTGAATTTCCAGATGATTCGAATGAACAAGAATACGTAACTACAAAATCCACTTGTATCTAAAGGCCGTAGAAGTAGACCGGAAAACGCTTCGTTCCAGAATTATCACTAAAATTGTCATTGTATCAGCAACAATTTCCACATTAAGATTTCCAAAATGCTTCGGCAATTAGACTTTCATGCCGACAAAAGTTTTATTTGTTCAAGTAAATTTATTTCAAAAAATAAATATATAACCATAACTATAGTATAATAATAACGTTTAATTACATTTACAGAATTAAATAAAGATATTCTACATGCTATTGAAATTCATGGTCCTGACAATCTATTTAACGAAATGTTAAATCTGAAAATTGCCAAATATCGTTCAACCAAAAGTGCTTCTTGATATACTTGGCACAACGTAATATTTTGTCAGTTCATAGCCGGGGATTGTAAATGGACTATATTTACCAGACTCTTCTAGTGCATCCCATACGAATTGACCGATTTTCCGAAAATCAGTTTTTGCCGTCACTCCTAATCTGTAGAAAGTACCAACCGAAAATGCCTAATCATACATACTTGGCAAATCGACCGATTAACCATGCGACTTTTGATGGGCCTTTGAAATGCTTTCCACTGCACCCGCTCTTGAAAGAAAGAATAGAGGTCCTTAGTCCCCTGTGTCAATATCTACCATTTCTCAATCCACGCCTGAATGCCAGTCCTGCTAAATACTTTATTTTCTCACCGGGCATTCATAAAACCCGATTCTGTTGAGTATCCGTGAATCGTGACATTGGTCGATGCTAGTGGAAAATATTGTTTGACATTTTTTTAATCAACATTTAACTGTTTCATATTTATGTCATACATACAATCTTAATCCTGATTTACGCTTTCAGTATATTTAATGGGGAGTGAGTGAATGAGTACGTGCGTACGTGTTTACACATCTTCTGTGCGAGTCCTAGGAATGATGGGTTTAAGGATAACAGTCGTGTTTATAGTTCTCGTACAGCAGTAACTACAACATCATTTATTGGAATGATACGATTGTGCAAGTTAGTATATCTTAAGATATTAACTCACCTACACCTTATTATAGATACAATATACCCACTAACTTTGTATCTGGATGCCAGGCCTGCGATTACAGCGAGGATTGTGATGGGAGTTTGGGATGTTGCGGTGTTCCTTTGTTTGCTCTGCTCTTAATTTTGATGCTTTGTTATTTGTGCTTTTCACGTATTTTCACATAAATTTATATGTTTGTACGTTTATTGTCTGTTATTGTTGCTGTTGCTACCACTCGTACTTCATCAGTTTTTCTAGCATTTTCACTTTGTTACTGTGTATAAATGTTTTTTCGTCCTTCTTAACATTTTTGATTGCATTCTAAGAAGCAGAATGACAGAAGATGGACAAAAAATAACAACAACATGAACAATTTTTATAACGTACCCTCGTTCATTCGTTGATATAATCCCTCCTATTTTGTTGTATTAGTTATATATTACTTCCTATTCTTCATCTAATGTCCCAACAACTTCTGTTCTCGTTCATACTTTTTTCACCCTGTGACATGTTATTATAACTACTTGTCTTTCACAAAAGGAACAGATGAAGAAACAGGTGGAGGGAGAGGCAAAGGAAACAAAAAAGTTTTATATATTTCTTTATCTAAAATAGAATCGTTGATTACGTGACTCTTTGTTCGATGGATGAAATGAAATCCAAGCACAGACAAAAGCAAAAAACAATCTTGTCAAACCTTTCACAAAGTTGAAAAGTATTTACACTTAACAAATTTCAGAGAGTGCACCCACACCAATCTCATATCGTTGTACACTTTATTAGAGGTATGGGTGAAATGGAAGTAACATCATCCTTTGGAACTTCGGCGGGATATCATATCACAACGATAGTAAATGTATATGATAATGTGAAGAAGTATTTATGTATTTAACTAAATTCATACGATCAGGAAGGAATGCCCTCTAATTTGTATGCCCTGAAGAATTATTTTTTAATTTTTTTTTATAAACTGAACTTTAAGGTCTAGTAAAAGGAAATACAATATTTTGGCAAGATATTGGAGTCTTTTTTGACATGGCTAAAATGATCCGATATCCGATATTAAAATGATTTAATATGCACCGTTTTGTTCCATAACTTGTTGCCATTATGAAGGTAATTCCATTATGCCTCTCTCAATGAAACCCTCATTCCTATTGGAAAATACTGTTGCAGTCGACTTTCACTAGCTTCGCTTAAGGCGAAATTTTCACTAGTGAAATCATTCACCGTAGGCAGGAAAAGGATGGCCCAACCAACCAAGCGTCCCACAAATGATTCCAAGTAGTTTTTTGTGCAATTGAAATAATGCCTACATGATGGTCAGAGAGCACAATTTCCATTATTTTATTGATCTTCCAGAACATGACATCAAATGTAGTGTAGAAATTTCAGCCAAGTAATCGGGCCCTGTATATATTCATTGTCAGTACAAAATGCCTAGTGCCTGCTGAATTATCTGTATACGAGTATATAAAATTGTTGCGTTAATGGCAGACTGCAGACTAAAAAGGGATAAATCTAGTACCATCGTCTAGCTCAAGCGGCTGGAACTAAAATCGGTATCCAAAAACAGGGTACCAATAGTGACAACTGGTGCGCGAAACAGGAATGAAATTTGCGACATCGTTACTTCCAAGGGGTAAAACAGGGCTGGGAGTTTGTATAAAAATGTCACCATTATCCACAAAAAAACGATTGAAGCTAAGTTCACATGATATTTAGTGCAACTTCGTGCAAGATATGATCATAAGAATATATAAGTTAAATCGGCCATTCATATGGGGGCCATCAGAAGGAGTGTGGTTAATTGGACGCTTTTTTCAAATTGTAGACCAATGCACTAGAGAAAAATTTGGGATAATGGAGTCTACACATGAGCAACAATTTTTTTTTTCACAATTGGTGTCTCAAATATGTACACTCATTCTTTCGGATGAAGGAATAAAGAGCGTACATAAGCCAAAAAGTGTGCAAAGCGGCATTCGCTACCAAACAGAGGAATACTATAGCAATAGTCTCTTTAATATCGGTTTACAAATCCAGTGGGATTAAGGATCCATAAACCGGTTTTTTGTAAAACAGAATGGAAAATGGGAAATCAACTTTTGTCTACTTTTATTTTTCGGTTTTTAGGTATTTTTTTCCAAATCTGTAAACGGCAACCTTTCGTCAAATATCAGAACACTTTGCAGTAATGCTAATTTTTAAAACTGAAAAATTAAATATAATTAGATATTACTCATCGCTCCATTTTCATTACATTTCCATTTTAGCAAAATGTAATGTAACTGAAAAGAATATATAAATCCAAGAATATGTGAACGAAGTCGGTCATTCGTAGCAATTGGATTTTTTCAAATTTCATCACATATTATATTTGAAGCAATACAAAAAAACAAAACAAATATCGAAACCGTAGATTAAATGATGAAATAATTTGATATAATAGAGGAATGCCCGAATTTCGAGAAATCTTTCAATTTGGGAGGTACCAGAAAGGCTGATCCAAAGAACATAATACAAAGTTAAGTTTTGTAGGCGTAAATAACCAACCTTTCACTAAATAAATGACAATAACAGGTATTTAACAGCTGACAGCTTTGCCAGACCGGCGATTTTGAAACCAATAAATAAATAATTCTATATCATAAGTTTATATTACTTTGAAAAATTAACTTGTGAACAATTAAAAGAAATTTATGAATACTTTTGTATCAATTCAAATCAAACAATCTCTACAAATTTTTGTAACACCATTCGACGATAGACAAAGAATTTGCAAAAACAAAAGCATTTAATTTGCTACAAGTGAAATTGCCATTGATTGTTTTACATCAATCTAATTGATAAAGTGAATGATAGAAATGAGCAAAATATTTTCTAATTGATTGAACAAATGACAGCACCAAACATGGATTATTAATGATATTCTTTTGAACATACAAATTTTGATTGACTTTTATTGAAGCGAAATGCGCAAATGTTAATGAACTTAATCATTTCTTATAAATAACATTGATTGTGTCTCCTCCCAATCAATGACAGTTGCAATCAATTGCTAAAATTAAACTTTGTAATGTGGAGAGTAACAAATGAGTAGACAAATTGTATAACGCATTTTCAAATAAAATTGAAATGGCATTATGTATAATGCTGAAACAATTGCGAAGTGATGAGTATGAGAAATAAATCCTTATACGAGTAGTCAACAAAGAAAAGATGTTAAGCAGAGTTATGAATGCCGGCGCATAAGAGATCATTTAGATCAAAACTAGATTACGGTTAGATGGTGAGGGTTTGCCTGTCAATTGAACAATGAGAACTGGCGAGATGTTCAGAATTTAAATTTACGGATAGTCATTCTGTCTCGTTGCGACCTCAGCTTGGTAATGACGCGTTGTTATGTTTGTATCTACGCTGCTATGTTAGTAACAGTTTTATTGCCAGTTACCGGCAATCTCAAAATCTTACGAGATATTTCGTTCTGGAGAGTAGAGTAAGGATTTTCTTGAAATTCAAATATTATGTGGCATTTGAATCACATTACTTCAGGAGTGTGCATCAGTCATATTCAATTTCTGTACAATTTCGTCAGAGGAAATGGAAGCAAATTTCAATTGGTACAGAAAAATTTTAAAATGTGATTATGAGTTTTTAAGTCGTTTAAGCGGCTCCTGGTAACTTCCATACGAACTGACTGATTTTGCGCAATTCAGTTTCTTCTCTGTAACTAATCATTAGTAAACTGCTTGACAACCATGTCTCTTCTGGCATCTGTGCTTCATGTGACCGATTCTAATATGTCCGATTCATGTCTTTCATTCCAACACATTAAAATTTGTGAAATTTCCTAGATATTGAACATTTGTCAAAGTGGAGTCTCAGAATGAAAACAGTGATTTTCCACACCTCCGCCATACATTATTAGGTTAATGCCGTTCAAGCGTGAACGTTCCGTGCTAAAAATGGAGAATATTGCCAAACTCGTCCTGGTAGATTTCATACAAATTGACCGATTTGTCGAAATTTTGCGGTCTTAACCCCAAATTCGTAAACTGCAATTTCTTTAATTATTGTCAAATTTATCGCATTGTAAAGCACACAAATTATATACTTTAAGACGTACGAGGTGTGCTCAAAAAATAGGGTGAATTTTCAAATTTCGCGTTGTTGTTTTTATGTTTGTACACTCGTTTCTAAAATAAGTTGACGGTTTTATCGATAATGCATGTTTAGTTTGTTCGTGAGAGGCATAAATAAGACAAGTGTTCGGCGACTATGAGCTATCGAAAAAAATGGATTGAAGAAGTTGCTTAAAATTTTGTGTAAAAAATGCAATTAAGTGCTCAAAAGCACTTAAAATGTTGAGAGTGGCATACGGTGAGAGTACTCTGAGTCAAAAATATGTTTACAAGTGGTACAAGCTTTTCACAGAAGATCGAGAAGATGAAAATGACGACGCTCGCTCTGGACGCCGCAGCACACCAACAACCGATGAAAATGTTGAGAAAGTGATGAAAATTGTTATGAAGATTCGTCGAATCACAATTAACGAAGTTGCCGAAGACGAAGTTCGTTCCAAAATTGCTTAATTTTAACCAAAATCAATGTCGCATGAGCATCGCTCAGGAATTTTTGAATGAATGAATTGTTGATCACGATGATCTGGATGAGGAATTGCTGAATGACGTCAACGATGATCCAGATTTGCTTAAAAGGATTATAACTGGTGGCAAATCATGGGTATATGGTTATGATGTCGAAACCAAAGCCCAATCGTTCCAATGGAAGAATCCAGGAGAGCCAATACCAAAAAAAGTACGCCAAGTTCGATCAAATGTCAAGATTTTTCTCAATGTTTTCCTCCATTACCATAGCGTAGTGTGTCAGGAGTTCTTACCACAATGTCGTACGGAAAATAAGGAGTATTACCTTGAAGTTAAGCGGTGTTTGCGTGAAGCAATACGAAAAAGACGTCCGGAATTGTGAAAAAAATTCATCGCTTTTGCGTCTTGACAAAGCGCATGCTCACTCATTTTGCTTCTGAGAGATTATTTGGCCAAAAACAATACCGATATCATGCTCAGCCATCGTATTCACCAGATTTGTCCCCCTGCGACTTTTTCCCGTTTCCAGGATTTAGGTGTTTTGCGATGATTGAAGAAATAAAAACCGAATCGCCGAACACGCAAAATACTTGCCTTATTTATGTCTCTCACGAATAAACTAAACAGGCTATATGAATAAAACCAGCAACATATCTTTAAGGCGAGTGTACCAACATAAAAAAAATAATCGGAAGTCGAAAGTACGTAGCCCGCAAAATTTGAAAATTCATCATATTTTTTGAACACACCTCGTATATTAAACGATTTATATCTTTTATTTAACATTAGAATACGAAAATTCGTCAAAAATAAGAAAAAATTATAAAAATTTGGTTGGAATTTCATATGAACTGTTACCCAAAATTATGAGTAATTTGTCCCGATAATAAAGACTTATTTCTCATATTCAATATGTTATCTTTCCTTTCCGGTTTATGGGAAAACCCGCCCACAAATACAGTACGAAATATAGCCCATTTTTGTAGGGAGTTGGTGTCAGCGATTTGAAAGCTTCCGACTGCATTCAATCTGCACTGCGTACTTCAGATTATTTCTTGATTTTTTTTATATATGAGCATTAAAATAACAAGTTACTGAAGCATAAATCATTTGAATTCAGAACTTTTTTAAATTTAATTAAAATAATTTTATCTAATTTCATTAATTCAAATATTGCACCACTGTTAATAAGGTTTACTTCTTTGTCATTAAATATTACTTGAATAAAAAAAATTATTAAGTTAGAAATAAATTCCATACGAAATAATTTATTATTATTAATTGGCATATCTTGTTTCCCAATCGATTTTAACAAACCAACGCCGGGATACATGGCTAAGGTTTTTAAACCAGAAACGTTTCCTTTGAACTAAAGTTGTTGGCACATCTAACGTAGCAAAGTTATTGTAGAAAATGTTAAATTTTCTTGGGCCATATCAACAAAAAATATAATTAAAGAAATGCTATTTGGATACAATTAGATAGCATCTTTGGAATAACTTTGGGCTACAACTCGAAAAGAACTATTTTAAACATTGCGTAGACAAGAGGTCAAAGTTGTTCTCTCAAAAATAACAACCATGACACCCAGAAGGAATTGTTTACAGTACTAAATTTCTGTTAGCCAAATATGTTCCATGACTTTTAAAGTCAATTAAACAATGTTTGTTCGCTTAGCTCATCAGAAGTCACAATAACTTTCGTAACTCTTTCGCAAACCTCTTAAAACTTTGCACTGCCTACTATTTTGCCAGGCCGTAGTAAACAGGTTATATATACCAGTTTGTTTACTGTTCCTCCCACACGATTAACCGATTTAGCCCACATATGCTTAGCTTCACATTCCAAGAAGATGTACTGAGTGAAATCTTATAAACAGCATGTTAGATCTAAAAACGAAAATGAATGCCGTTCCCACAACTTCTCTAGTATCTTCCATACAAATTGGCACAGTCGTCGACATTTTTTGTTTCCTCTGTAAATCCCGAATCGGAGACTGTAGCAAATTAAATTTTTTTTCTCGATTGTGTTCCGTTACAATTCTTTGTACAATTTTGTTGGTTCGGTTTCACGTATTAGTGTCCAGCAAATCCTTGATAATTTCTTTAAATTTTCATTAAATCGTCGCTGACCGCACTTAGGTTTTGTGGAAAAAAATCTAAATGCGAATGAAGAAAATGCATTTTGAGTTGCATTCGTGCACTTAATTCGTGATAATTTTTTAACAATTCAGCAACAATTTCTCTGTAGGTTTTACTCTTATTGTTTCCAAGAAAAGTGTTTACGATGCTCTTGAAAGATTTCCAGGCTGCACATTCTTTCACCAATTAACATTGTGAAAAATTGTTCTCATTCAATAGCTTCCTGCTTTGAGGGTCTTCTTTGATTTTAGCATATGAAATTTTCGAAAAACCCGCTAACAAATATTTAAATGCTGCACTATCTTTGTCCAGAGCCTTGTCCAGAGCCTTGACAAAGTTCCTTAAAAGCCCACATTTTATAAGCAGCGGCGGAAGAAGAACGTCATTTGAATCAAATAATGGTTTATTTGAAATGTTTTGTTTTCCTGCTCAATACTCTGTTCTTTTTTAATATTTTATTCTGACGAAATGATGACATGTAGCGACAAAGGAAACAACAATATTTTGCAAAACCTCCTTAAATATCAGTCAACAAACCGGTGACCTGAAACAGATTAATTTACAGTTATTTACGATGGTCCATACTAATATACAAAGAAATTTAAATCAAACACCTTAAGGTCACCACAGGTCGTTGTATTTGAGTAATGTCAAAATGTCAGTCATTGATTCGTAATTTTCCTTTATATTAACGGCATGAGCAATCCATACCAGGTTTTTCATTCCCATTATGCAAAAAAAAAGAGCCTTTAAACTGTACTTAGAGCCATCAATAAACAATCTTCATTCGGATTTGTCATATGGCTGGATCATTTTTTGAAATAAACCATCAACATCAGTACAGTATAGAATAGAGCGTTTCTTTTCAAAATATACAGCCAGTTCCAAGCTTCTATCTGTATAGATTGTTATTTTTGTCCCAACTGCAAGATGTTTTCACTCCTGCATGCTAGATGTTTCCTCCTGAAGCTAGTAATTCTGCGTCCTGCTTCGTTAAATGTAAATCCCGAATTAGGTCATTCAGCTCAGCTTGAGTCACTAAATGGCGTTCATCATCGGCCTGATACAAACTACCACTGCTGGAGAGAGATGTTTCGGACTCACTGCTCGTAGCAATTTGAATGAGTAGTAATGGATCATTTGGGGGATGTTGAACCGATTAGGAAACCGATGGGACATTCGAGTAAGTAATATTTTTTGGATTTTCCATATTGAATCTAGCAACTTTTGTTAAACAGAAATAACAATCGGTTTGGGGGTTACTTGACTCTCTCCAAAGTACTGGAATTGAAAAACCGAAATATATCTTCTTGCATTTGACCGCATGTAAAAAACTGTTTGCAAAATATTGTCGATGTCCACAGTTTGTTCAAGTTTCTAACCAAAATAATATAAATCTGCATATTTTAACGATTATGATGTTGCATATTCTTTCTTTTCATCCAAATATTCACCACATGCAAAGCAAAAATAGCTTGAATCAGTAATACACGATCTCCCTGACATGTTTAAACGCTACTATTATGAAGATTTAGAGTGAATGTGGGCTGCTGTGAAATTAATAATTGTGAAATTGTGGTGTCAGTGCTGACTGTTTTACAGTATTACCAGCATGCGATAAAAAATTAACTAGACGTGATAGCTAGTTAAGAAACACACTTCGTTTCTGCAGTCAATTTTTTCAAAATTTGTAGATCAGTGCGTTCGTCTCTTGTTTTTTTTTTTTTTTTGCAGCAGTGCATCCTTTTGAGGTAGTTTTCGACCACTTTTCCCCACATTTTGGGTGGTATCTCGGCGATGACTTGACGAATGTTAGTTTTCAAATGGCCAGACGTTTTGGAATTATCCGCTTAGCCCAGCAAAAAGTCTATCGACATCAAATCGCATGATTGATCATGAATTGACGTCGCAAAACGTGAAATTACGCTTTCTGGAAACTTCTCATGCAATAAAGCCAAAATCGGTAATGTTGTATAGCTCGTGGCACTGGCTTGTTGAAACCACATACAGTCCAGTTTATAATCTTCATAGCGCTCTGAATTGACGGCAGCAGTTCCTCCAACGTCATTTTCGAAAAAATGCAGTCCAATGACACCTCCAGACCATAATGCGCACCAAGCAGTTACTTTTTTCGGACGCAATAGCTGTTCCACAATCACTTCTGGGCTCTCCGACCTCCATGTGCGACAATTTTGCTTGTTGACGTAACCACCGAGTGGGAAATAAACTTCATTGCTGAAGAAAATTTTGTTAGAAAAATCTGCACTGAAAGCCTGTTACTGTAGCACTAAATCAGCATACGATATCTACTGCTTTCTGAATGATCAGTCGGCTTTAATTGTTGCGTGAGTTGGACTCTATATGGATGGAGGTGCGAATCCAAATACAAAATAATCCATAATGAGTCGTAGGATAGGCCCAATTGCTGAGAACCGCATGGAATCAACTGCCACACACATCCTAATTTTTTGCCAGATCGTAGTCGAGGATTATAAATGGACAACATCGACCCAACCTCTCAGTTACCTCCCATGCAAATTGACGAAATTTCAGAAAATTATTTTTTCAATTAAAAACATTGCATTTGCTTATAATGGTTGTCAGAATTTGTAAAATTTGAAAAAATTGAAAATGTTTGTTATATCGAAAATTGTAGCGAAACCAGGTTTCGAATCCACACACTGTAAACTTTCGCACAACCAATATATGTATATATCTGTTCAGTATATATATGTAACAAATCAGAAGGTTTTTATCAAAATATACTGTGATTTAATGCACAGTAAATGATGATTAATCAATTATAACTTAATGTCTTTGACTAATTTGCAAGTGAGGTGCAATTGAAAGCGGTCCCGAAACTAACCAACCTGACAAAGAAGACATGAAAAAGTTGGGAATTTTTTTTTATTTCTCAACATAATCTTCTTTTAGCTCGATACAATTTTTCCACCGATAGTTTTTATACCTTGTTTATAGTAAGAATTGTCAAACTGCTTAAAATAGTCATCAACCGCAGACCACTTCAATGTCGTTTGGAAATACAGGGTTGCCCATATTCGACGGACCCATCTGGCAACGCCATAACTTTTGACAGAGATGTCAGATCGCTTAATGACATACCGCGTTTGAAGCGTCAGTCCAAGCAGATTTTTACCATGGAACAATACACGCCACGCGAGCGCTCTGAAATAGTTGAAATTTACATTCAACAGAAGAAGTCAATTGTGTAAACTCAACGTGCTTTTAAAATATTAAAAAATGTGAGAAGTGCGCCTTCTAAGAACACCATTAAGCGTTTATACGAAAAATTTTCGACTGGTGAGGCTCTTTCTAATCCGAAGAGGCCAAATAAAAGTCGACCAAGGCGATCGGCCGAGAATATCGCTGCCGTACGAGCCAGTGCTGAGAGGTCCCCAAGAACATCCCAAAAACGCCGTTCTCAGCAGTTGGGCATGGCTCGGTCCACTTTACAACGGATTATTCGCGTTGATTTGCATTTGTTCCCGTACAAAATTCAATTGACGCAAAGATTGTTGCCTGCGGACAAGCCTCGTCGATTGGAATGGGCCCAACGAGTCATCGAAATGGCCGATGAAGACGAGCAATTTTGGAACAAAATTATCATGTCCGATGAAGCCCATTTCACATTGAATGGGACCGTAAATAAGCAAAATTGCCGTATTTACGCCACTGAAAATCCTCAGGAGATTCAAGAATTGCCTCTTCATGACGAAAAAGTCACAGTTTGGTGCGGCGTTAGTGCGAAAACGGTCATTGGGCCGTTTTTCTTCCAAAACGAAAATGGCCATGCTGTTACCATCAACCAGGAGCGTTATCGCGACATGATGACCAATTTTGTGATGCCAATTATTCGTCGAAAGCGTATGAGGCAGTTCTGGTTTCAACAAGACGGCGCTCCACCGCACACAAGTCGCATAACAATCGATTTTCTGAAGAGTTTGTTTCCGGGCCGTTTGATGTCGAAAAGTGGTGATTTGGACTGGCCACCGCGTTCGCCCGATTTGACGCCCGCTGACTTCTTCTTGTGGGGACATTTGAAGTCAAAGGTTTACGTTAACAAGCCAAGGACCGTAGAAGAGCTCAAGGACAACATTCGTGAAGAAATAGCCGCTATTCCGGCCGAAATGTTGGCGAAAACGATGGAAAATGCTGCAAAAAGGGCACAATACGCCATCAACGCCAGAGGCGGCCATTTGAGAGATATCATATTCAAAAATTGATGTAAACAAATCTACTTGGAACAAATTAAATGAATAAGATTGCCAACCGCCAAATTTTTATTTGTTTCTTTGATTTTGTTTTTAAAAACATGGGTCCGTCGAATATGGGCAACCCTGTACCTATAGAAATTGGTCGGAGAGAGCTAGATTTGGCGAATAAGATGCGTGATGAAGCAATTCGAACTTAAATTTAATTTTGACCATCGCAATAGTGGATGTGTGAACTGAAGCATCGTCACATTGAAATAACACTTTCTTTTTCGCCAAAGGCGACTTTTTTCCCATAATTTCATCACCTAAACGTTGCAATAAATTAGCATAATATTTGCTGTTGATGGTTTTTCCTTTCTAAAGACAAAAATAATACCATGCATCCCAAAAAAAAAAAAGTTATGAACTTGTCTGCAGATGGGATACGATTATTCCATTCCAGTCCACTGATTCGACAGTTCCTTTGTCTCAGCTGCGAAGTGGTGGACCCATGTCTTATCCATGGTTATACCTATAAATCGACGCAAAAAATCGGTTTTTTGTGGTGAAACATTGTCAAATACTCTACTGAAACATCTGAATAATCACGATGCTGTTTTTTGCTCTATTGAAAGCAAGCGCGACACTCGTCTTGCGCACAGCTTGCTCATCTTCAAATCTTCGATCAATAGACAATGTAAAGCACTTGTTCAAATAAATAACGGCGACCAATTTTTTGTACGTTTACAAATTCACCGAGATCGTGGCTCAAATAAAAATACTAACAACGTGCCGCCTTGAAACTTAAAACATATGTCTTATAAGGTTGCCACTTTTCAACAAAATAATTTTTTTCAAACTATTGATACCTTCTATACGTCAAGTCGGCTAGTTTCGAGACGGCCCTCGTAGATTAATAATAGCCTGATGCTTGCAGCTGTACTGTATTTAATACAATTGAGTGAAAGATTTGAATCTAAGAAGGCACAAGTTAAATTTGATAACTTGTGTGAGAGGCCCGGATAGGGCGGAATTATCCAGTTGTTTTTTTTTTCACTTTTCGCAAGCCACTCCAATTAAATATACAGCGTTCGAATTAGGGCATACAAGGGAACAATTAAATTTCCACACATCAAATTATTTGCTTTTGAGGTATTGGAGTAGGTGTGGCGATGCGCTCTATATTCATTTTCAGATCTAAGTTTATTAAACGCACGATATGTGAAAGATATGAAGCTAAGAACGGTCGTTTGTATTCGAGGTACCAGAATTAACGTGGTTAAATGGTCGATTTCTCTCGAGTTTAACTAGGAATTATGAAACAATACAAAGAAGAAAGAAAATTTAACTTCGAAAAATCGGCGAATTTGCATTGGATGTATCAGAAGACATGCGGCTTTATGTAAACCCTTAGCTTGTGTCAAGTTAGACTGTACTTAGTGCAAGTTGATAAAAGATATAAACATAAGTATATATGGGCTACATTGGTAATATGTAAGGAAGATATTAAAAAGAGTACGGTTAGATAGAAATTATAAGAGAAAAACTGAATTTCTGAAAACAGGTCAATTTGTATATGTACATGAGATATCAGAGAGGATTGGACAACTTGGTCTGTACATAATTCCCGATTAGGATCTGGAAACACATTAAGCTGTGCTCTATTTTAAAAAGTTTGATAAAGATTTACGAAAGTTAGGTCAGTGGGGAAGTCTGAACAGACAAACTCACTTAGACTGCATAGTTCATTGAGGCAAGCAAATTTACTGCCCCGCCAAAACTAAAACTCCGAATATTTAGGATCTAACAAAGTTACTCTAGAATTTCCAACGATGAAGAATAGAAACATACTGAAGGTTATGCAGATTAAAAGAAACGGCACTTCCGTGTCAATTTCAGTTTGTAATTTTCTAAAAAATATATATAAATGGCAAGCGTTTCACCATCCTTCAGGACATATATGAGTATGGATACGTGTTATGATGAAACACAGTGCTTATATCGGAAAGAAAACCAGGAAATTCCAGCAGGGTAAACCGACTTGCAGTACCTTCACTCATTCTTCTTTTGCTCTGGTGTAAAATTGTACGAGGTGAGAATGAGTGAGAGAGTAAATTTTCTGATTTAACACACAATAAAAGACGGAAAATTGTAGCTTACTGAGGTAGTTCACTTTGAAGGTACTGAGGTGTTATTAATATTTACCAGAACGACTAATTTATATGTGTGACATCCTAAGGAGCTTGTCAGTGCAGTCCACTTTTACTTGCCAAACTAAGTTAACCAAACATGCAGTTGAAAAAAATATAAGACCAAAGGAAAATATGGTTTAAGCAAAGTAATTTGTGTGTTTACCTGTTTTTTAATCTAATATTTTGTCAAACATTTGGCAACAACGGACAAAAATTTAAGTCACTTCAGTCAAATTTTGACAAGCATTACCAATTAGCGCCATAAACAAAAATCAATATTATTGCTGCCTTCCATTTAGAAAGCGGAATTTCGAAAAATATGACTCAATGACCTCAAATTGTGCAGATTCGATAGGGTTACACAAGATGGCGTTACGACGGCATTAGTCTGAAAGAAAAAAATGGTTTTCGGGAAAAGTGGTAACCTTATAAAATAAATGTTTTAAGTTTCAAGGCGCCACGTTGTTTAGTATTTTTATTTGAGCCACCAAAAGTAAACGATCTCAGTGAGTTTATAGACTTGGAAAAAATTGGTCCTCGCTATGTAATTCAATATTTCTATTTGAAAAGTTTCAGTCCAACCAATATTAAAGTCGGGCTAGATTCTACTCTAAAGGAGTTTGTTCCTTTCAGGCCGTAAGGCCTAAATGAATACCGTAGTGTTCGACCAATTGAGGTGTCCACGCCAGACACGGTTAAGAAAATCCGTGAGCTAGCGTGAGCTAGCTGAAATGATAGGCATTTCAGTCGAATTTTTGCACCGATTTATAACCTTGGATTAGACATGGGTCCACTACTTCACACCTGAGACAAAGGAACAATCAAAGTCAAATCAATTTACTGTAATAGGAAAATTGATTCCAAAGAAGGTGGGGACGGTTCCATGTGTGGGCAAGGACATGGCATCTATTTTTTAGGATGTGCGTAGGATTACTTTTATTGATTATCTTCAAAAAGAAAATTCAGCGTTTAAGTGATGAAATTAGGAGAAAAGAATCGCATTTGGCCAAAAAAAATATTGTTTTGTACTCCAGTTCACACATCCACTACTGCTACGGTTAAAATTAATTAATTAAAGTTTGAATTGCTTCAACACGCACCTTATTCGCCAGATTTAGCTTGCTTTCTATATGCAAAAAAAAAATGTTCCTAACATTTTGTGTCTCCTTTGTTAGATCGGGCAGTTTTGCGACCACCCACACGCATGCGCCTTGTTCCGTTACGCCAGTCCATCATTCCGATTTGTGACACATATTGTCAGTATATATCGGTCCTATCTGTTATGTTCTTGGACACATCAAAAATCAGTTCGAATTGCAATGTACCACATATGGTGAAGGAAGTAAAACCTGCCATGAAATGTTATTGAAATGAACTTCTGTATCGATAAAAACTAGAATTAATCAATGGATCAAATTTCTGTAAGAAGAGCGCCGAGAAGTAACTGTCTCCCGTATTGACGCGGAATTTGAGCGCATTCTGCCATTTTGTTTGTTTACAGTCCTCGATCTTGTGTGCGTTTTTTGATTTTCACAATGGATAAAAATCTTAAATAAACTGTTTAAAAATTCGTATTGTTGGAATCTCGTGTGCCTAATAGCTCAAAACATTAGGGACTGTTATAATCGACTTTGTTATAAGCACGTGTATATTAATGATAAAGAGAATCCAACAGCTGTTGAGATATAGTGGAAGATTTGCCTCACTCTAGTCGGCCATCAGTGTCTTCTAGTGAAGTTGACATAGATAAACTAAAGAAAATCGTCGTTTACGTTGGAAACATACAGTCGCAGAGCTTTCCGTGTCTTCTGTTGCTGCTCAACTAGTTCCGAAAGGGCTGAATTTTCTTCAAAACCGCAGTCGCCTATAGGTTGTTGGAGACATGCTAGAACGAAACAATTATGGCCTGACAGTCATAAAATTTATTACTGGTGATGAGTAATGGGTCAACAAATTTCGGAATAGAGGCCTCTAACTCAGCCGAAACCAAAAAACCTCATCAAAGTTCCAAGGATAGACAGCAATTCGTGGATTCAGTATAGGAATCAACCAATTGCATTCTACTGATAAGAGAAAAGTAACTGGGAATTTAAAACGCCTGATTACAAAATGTAGTACTATGTTCCTCTAGAAACACAAATGCAGCAATAGGCAAAGGACATGTCTCCGCGTTTTTTATATGTGTATTATTTATTAGTGCGTCACATTACTCGTTTCAATAGCTAATCGCAAATGGCTCATTTTGATTTATTCAACTAACGCATAGCCACCATTAATTGAATAAAATTTAATCTGTTGGATATCCTGTTTCATACGTATCCTTTTTGGCACTTGAATGTAAGTAAAAACCTACTATAATTATAACAAATGAAGCAAGTTTTCATCATTTACTCTACTCCTAAAATCTAACGAGAATTGGAAACTTCATGTTCTTGGCCATTTAATAACTAAGATTTGCCATTAATTTCAATTTCAGTGCAAATACAATTCAAAGATTCTTGTAGATGCCAAAAAAATATAATTCTAGGGAAACGTATTCTTTAGATCTTCCGCATACACACTTACATCCCTTCTAAGAGCTTGAAACTTTTTAATTGTTCCAATTCATATTATGGCACACAGACCATACAACCTCTAAGTGCTTCTGTGTGCAATGAAGAAGAAGTTCTCCATTTTCTGTCCGGATCACCACCACAATCAGTGCTTGGAACTGCATCTGATTGCCAATGCCTTTGTCATTGTTTGAGTGAAAAGTGCAAGAAACCTTTTTCGCCATGAATAAGAATCAATTCTGGTTTAAGTTTTTAACAAAGCCCTCCAACAACAACCATTAACACAACAGTTCAGATAGAATAGTTTCCATTATAGTCCGGCCCCACATGCCTTCATTACTCGGCCTGGAAATAGTACGTAAATTACACGTAGACAGTAGCGCAACTGCTAAGGTTTCCTGTGTGCATTAAATTCTGAAAGCAGAGGGCCCACCAGCCTCTACAAAACCTCAGATATTCGCAAAAAGACCCTTCTCTTCCATTCTCTCCGCAGGGGTATGCAGCCGCCCTACAATCGTCTGCTGACCACACTTAAATGTCATATCGTGTATGACTATTCATCGCTATAAAAAATAATGAGCCAGTCACATTCCTCATTTCCTTCTTCTAGAGAATGCAGCTTATAGTATCTACAGAAAACAACGAATGCTAATGTCAGGACATCTAAATAATGCTTTGCCCCCCAAATGCCACATGCGTATTTGGAATGGAAGTGCAAGCTCTTTGTCTTTATAAACACTGTTGATGGAAGGCCTTGCAAGCCAAGAATTCCGCTACTGGATATAGGAACTGCCTATCAGTACACGTACAAACGTTCGTGTGCAGGTACACAATGTAATTGGCTAACATATGTTACATACTCGTACATGTGTAGAAATGTTTGTATGAAAGTAACGTAGGCCAACATCAAGGACAGCAACAATAACATCGCCATCACCGGCACCGCCGCCAGTACCGACATCGGCAGTAACAGCTCACATAGAAATTCAATAGGAATGAATACATGAGTGAAATGAGTTTTTCTCTATCCATTGTAATTAAAATCAATACTTTGAACATGTGTACATTGACTGCATTCCGAGAGAACCATATGAGTCATTGCGCTAGGGATGGCAGTATTTCTATCCGCCACAATAGAATTTTACCGAGAAACGTATTGGTAAGAAATTTTTTAAATAAAAACAACCCAGTAAGAGAAAAGCATCCAGGGAAGTTGCATAGATCCACTGATCGTGGATCACTAGAAGTGGTGAACAATTAGATAAACATCGCTGAATTTAACATGGGCTTATCATAGAAGGGATGCTGTTGTTTTTGCCACCTTTCACCAGATCCTTTAAAGCAATGAAAACTCTTTAGATCATTTTTCATGAAATTTTATCCTTTTAATCAGAATTCACATAACTAATTAATCTAAGTTGTAAATTAACAACAATTTTAAATACATCTTAAATAATTTTATGTTTCTGCTTCAAAAACAATAAGAAATATGCTGAAAATATTTACTATTCTTGGAACGACTGACGGTTATAATGCCTTCATTTCGTCTGTCTCTTTTGTGTAATTAAAAACAGCTTCCCAAGAAGCGGAAAATATGCTCATATAGCATTTGTGGAACCTATGAAAATACTATTATTACGAAATGACTTACACTTTTTTGTTGGAAAATAATTCTGTTACTTTGAAAGACATTTTGATGTTCTATTTAAATAATAACGTATTTTATTACAAAATTATATTGCAGTGGCTTAAAAGTGAACAAATATCGAGCTGAACTAAAGCTGAAGCTGAAAGTATATATTAAGCTAATAATTTCAGAAATAGGTATTGTTTTCATAATCTATCATTGTTAAGGTAAATACTCACAGTAACGCTCACCAAATGCTCATATAATCGAGAACCCTAGACAACAAAATATCTCAAGGACATTTACATTAACCTTCACCTAGCGTCGTCTTACGCAGCTTCAAAAGTGTGAATGGTGCCAGAAAGGGTGTGTTTAATTTACAGGATCTTGTCAAAAGCCATTCTGAATTAAAGCACGACAAAAGAGTGCAAAAGCAGCTTTCTACAGATATCACTAATTTTTTCAATATCGGCCTATCTAATGTGTGATACTCCAAGTGCTTGGTACTGGTACTATATGCTTGATGCGTGCTCAATTATACTGAACGTAGTGCTATTGAACAAAAGATACGAATCAAGGCAAATATAAGTTAAATAAATAATTTATATGGCAAATACCAGAGACGGTGCGATTATTCCATCGATTTTTTCAAATTTTACGCAGCATGTAATACAATATAATTGGAGAATTTAATAAGCTTCAGATTACGACTTAGATACTGCAGCGGAAAATTACATTTCGTTAAATGTATCAAATTGTATGGGAGGCGCCAGAATGGCTAAGGCAGCACCTCCCATTTTCATTCTCAGAACTCAATTTATCAAACGCGTGATATGTGACAAATGTAGCATAATTCAGTACAACTGATTCAAAGACATGGAAATAAGAATACAGGGTGCGTGGCCACTAGATCGATTTTCTACAATTTTAAAGGGTATGTAAAATATAAAATGTAATGGAGAAATGTCTGAAATGCTGAATGATTGAATAAACAGAGGAATGATTGAATTTCGGAAAATCGGTCAATTTGTGTGGAAGATACAAGGACTCAGCGAAAATGGACAAAATTGTCAAGAGGTGGGACACCTTAGCAAATGTTCAGTGTGTACCAAATTTGACTACATTCGTCGCAGCTATGCATGATTATGAATCTAAGAATATATTGCCTAAATAGGCCATTTGTATGAAAGGTACCGGAAGGAGCGAACGATCGATTTCTTTCGAATTATACCAAGCATTATAAAAAGATGCAATAAACAAAAATATAAGTTACTACAAATGTGAAATTCGGTCAATTATGGGAGGTGTCAGAAGAGGTAGGTCTATCCACACCACACCTATTCATTTTCATTCTCAGAACAATATTAATATGAGGTACATGTGACAGAATTCAGGAGAACTCTTTGAAAGATATGAATTTGGCATTCATGTCGAGCTACCATCACCGACGAATCTATTTCGTCGATTTTTTTCAAGTTTTGCCGAGCATTATAAAAGAACACAATGGACAAACATCTGGTTTACAGTTGTCTACTAATTAGAGAAAAAAAGACTCAGTTTCAGAAAATTGGAATAGGCGTAACACTTCCGTCCATTTTTATTGCCAGACAAAACGCATAAGGGGCAAAAATCAACAAACGCTTAATATACAAAATTTGAGAAATACTTAATTAGCTCATTTGAATGGGAAGCATTATGGTAATTCGATTAAATTTTGCCAAATAATTTGAAGCAAAAGAACGGATAAAAACTTAATCGGCCAATTTGTATGGGAGGCTCCATCAGTGTCCAGGAGTGTCGATAACCATTTAATTTTTGTCTATTGAAAAAAGAATTTACAATCAATATATATGCCTAAATGCTTAACCATATTTATCTCTAATAAATAGATTTTTCCTATACATCCAAAAATTGGTCATGATTTGATGAAGCGAAAAAGAAATTTAAAATTCCATTGATTTTACTAGTAGAGTCAGAACGTTATTTTTAAAACAAAAAAAGGACTGAGACTCTTTCGCAACAACTTTAAAAAAATAAGTTTCAAAACGAAACATCACATGGAAGAATTGCATTTCACTTGTCTTTAACTGTCTAGAAGAGCTAGGTGAACCGTATTGCATTAGCAATTTGCAATTTGCATTTCCAGGGAACAAGAAAGAAATTTCAAAAACCTATATTTTCCTTTCTTCCATGAACAGGAAAGCTGATTGCGAACGTTAAATACTTTGACCGAAAAGTAAGATAAGTTTTCATATTTCTCAAAAAAAAGGATCAACTTTTTCTGGTAGTTTGGACTATAATATTTAAACCAAAAATGTAGTGTACACTTTCAAACCACTTCTTTTCCCTTTGGGAAACCAGAGGGGGAGTGACAAATTACTTGGTTTCTATAAGAAACATTTTTTGAATTAACACAAAACAAAAAAAGTAACATTCTAATTTTCTAAAATACGACGTGTATGAATATGAATATCATCCCCCCGCCAATTTTGATGCTGCAAACTTGATCGCATGGAGGGTCATAGTCGCTAGGTGGCGTTGCAAGTATAATCTTATCAGCAGTTTGTCATCACCTCACTTAACATAACTTCAAATTCGATAAATAACTACAACATAATACAGGATGGAGCATCAATTGTGCTACAATGAGAAGTTCAAATAACTGGTTTTTAAACAATGTATTTCATTTACTTTTTTCATTGTATTATAACAGATTTAAATTTATTTTATATAACTAATCGATTTTGAAGATGAGAGACTGTAAATGACCTCCTTGTTCATTCAAGCATATGAAACACCTGATCAAAAAATTATTCGAAGTCGGGATCGCCTCAATTATTGTAGTAATGGACTGTTTCATTTCAAATTCCTTGGTTTCGTTTTGTACACCTCTTGTTTGGCATAACCTCACAAAACAAAGTCTGGTGCAGTTAGGTCAGATGACCTATGGGGGCCAGCGGAAAGTGCTGTTTCTGTTTCCAAATGCTATTGGAATACATCTCCCTTATTAAACCGGAAGGTAATGATAATAAGAGATCGCTGAAGAGATTTTCTAAATCTTAACGATGAACGTTGCAGTTAGTTTGCAAAATTGGAAAAATATTCCAAAATTTGACCGAGTTTTAATATTTAACTTGGCGGAATCAATCGTTGTGGTCCACGCACTATTGTAGCCGTTGGTATATTCCTCCTTGCCACTTATTTTTCTCTTTAGAAATGTGACGAATATCGTGATGTAGTGTACTTTAATGATGATTTGATCTCCTCAGTCCTGCAGCAAATAACCGTCATACGCCGCCGTCTCTTTAACTTACGGACAAATGCAGAACAGCTCTGGCTAATGTTATGTAACAGAACAGTATAACGCGATAGTCTTCTTCAGTTAATATTCTATATACAGGGTGGGCCATAAGGGTGTTGGCGGTTTAAATATTCAATTAAAAAAAAAACTACGAAACATAAAAAAAATATATTTGTATTTTTAAAAAGTAGAAGCATGGGAATTTTTAAGACTTAAAAATAATGTTGTCCAAATGGCTTTCCTCGTCTGCTTGACACTCTTAGAACCGAAGTCGCAAATTTTGGAAAACTCGTTGAAAAGTTGTTCTCGGTATTTTATTACTTTCCTGAATAATGTTCCTCTTCAACTGCTCTAAATTGGTCGGATTATTCTCGTAGACTACCGATTTGAGGTAGCCCCATAGAAAATAATCGCATGGAGAGAGATCGGGGCTATGTGGGGGCCATTCAATATCCCCCCTTTTCGAAATGAGTTTTCCAGGAAAAACATTTTTCAGCAGCTCTATGGATACGCTAGCCATATGACATGTGGCCCCATCCTGTTGAAACCACATCCTCGAGCTATTGCCTTGAAGTTCTTGCAAAGCTGGCACCAAAAAGTCTTCTAGCATGTTGCAATAATTGTTCGCTCTAACCGTCATCGCATGCCCTCTTTCGTCCTCAAAAAAGTATGGTCCAGTAATACCGGTTGACGTTATCCCAGCCCATACGACAAGCTTAGGGCTGTGAAGTGGACGTTCATGCAAGCGTCGGGGATTAGTCTCGGACCAGAACCGACAATTTTGCTTGTTCACATGGCCATTAAGGTGAAAATTGGCCTCATCACTAAAAAACATGTTGTTGAAATTGTTGAACCACTCTAGCATCAAATTGACAAAGTTAAGTCGGTTATTGGCATCATCGGGTTTTAATTCTTGGACTATCTGAATCTTATAAGCCTTCAAATGCAAATCACGTTTCAAAATTCGTCGTAAAGTTGTTCTTTTGACATCCAAAGACTGACTTCTCTTACGTGTTGACTGTTGCGGATTTCGCTGAACTGAAACACGAACACGCTCCACAATGTCGGCTGATCTTGCAGAAACTGGGCGACCACGAACCGTAATTGGTACTGTTGAGCCGGTTGTTTCGAACATTCTGATCCATTTTCGTATCACATTGGCGCTTGGAACTTCACTTAAATCGTGTAAACCGTGTTCATGCCGATACAAACGTCGTGCAGTAATCACTGATTTATTGTTTTCGTAATACGCTTGGACACAAAATGCACGCTGCACTCCCGTGTCCAGGAAGCGGCGCAGCGAACAACATATCCCCCCGCCACCCCGCGCCGCGCGTTACCGAGAAATTGAAGAATTAAATCGCCAACACTCATATGGCCCACCCTGTATATAGCGCTTTCAAGACAATTTCAAGTCTATAATTACACCTTAGTTATTCGCGAAACGTGGTATTGTGAGTTGATAAAGCCGCAACGTGTGTGGTCTGACCATCATGGCCTTCGAATTAAACCGCACAGTTACTCAAAAAACTATTTAAAGTAATTTAAGGTAGCTAATGAAGGATGGTGCTGCAAAAAAACCATATCTGGGCAGCTTTGTGGAATTTGTAAAGAACCTCACAAAAAAATGTTACGAATAAGGGCCGCCGGTTCATCGCATATGTCCTTCTACTTGAAGAAAATATTTTAATTAATTAACGAAATTAATTGACGTGAGTTTGACTGAACCCTTATCAAACTTCAGTCAAACACAAAACGAATGCCTTAAATATATTTTTCATTTACTGACTCTCTTGCTCCTAATTCAAATAGCAATAAATTTTAACTGAAACAGTAAAAAATTTACAAATAAGTTTTAAATAAGGCCAATATAACGAATGCTGGATATCCCACAACCCCCCAAATTGTGATGTTCATGCATGGTACGATGAACAATGTAGCGCCACGAGCGGGTGCGTATTTAATGGCAGCATTGCATCCAAAGTTCGTATGAGGAAAATTTTCCAAAAGAAGTGACGAAAGACGTATTAAGGACAAACGAGAAGAGCATATCTAGATGTTGATATTCTAAAAAATTGAAACAAAGATAGGAATGCCGACAAACGGGCGAAGTAATGTTTAAGGTTGTTGGAGATCAGCTTATAATCAATGTTTGCCGGTCCCTGACCGAAAGCATGCACTATGAGCAGAATATAAGCACACAATGTCTTATTTTTAACAGGACGATCCAAGTTTATTTAAAAACTGCTGAAAGGTCAGCATCCTACCCATAGTTTCTAAGAACCCATCTGCAAATTTAAATTGCTTCCATAGATAGGTGGACTGTAGATGCATTTTTGGAGGATAACACACTTCCATGTAACTTACATATGAGTATCCAAATAAAAAACGCCGATCGATTGATATGTCAGCATTTCCAGAATCAAGCAGAGTCGGGAATATTTCTTGATACAAACTCTACCCACTGAAGTGCTAACAACTAAAGCCAGATGTATCGTAGTATAGTTACGGTTTTATATCACAGTATTGCGTATATTGAAAGATACCACTAAAAAACACAAAATTATTGGAGCCATAGTTGAGGTTGGTATTCCTATGGAGCTACTGCATTTTTGTGGAATGACACTGGGTGTTTTACAAAAATAAAAACAAAGCCATATATAAGGCGACAACTTAAAGTGCGGTATTTACAACGTGATTATGCAGACGAGTAACTGAAGTAAATAAAAGTAAGAAATAGGTAGGCGATTTTGATGGTAAACCAAACAAAATTATTTGTTTCGCCTAACAAGGGGTCTACTCATTTGGAATATTACAGCAGCTATAGTTTGGAGTGATAGATGTCTTTACCTCAACTCCCACAATGATTAAGATAAGTAATGTCATCATGGAAAATACAGGAAGGTTACAACTGCTAACTGAATTGACTAAGAAAGTTATTACATAAAAAAGTGTTCGTTCGACAAAAGAAAGTGTAAGCTATACAAAATACAAATTCCAGGTTCGCAACTATATATAATATAAAAAAATTATATCTGAAACAACGTCTCTTTACTACTATACATATATAGTGCCCCCAATCCCTAAATTCTCCTGACAATCAGTGATAACATGTTGAGTATTCAATGGCAACTGTCGCAAAACCATACCTAGTAACGAAAACCACTCTCAGGTATATTTTGGTCGCATACACTGCATCGACACAGACAATTGCACCGGTTAACCGGTCAGTTTGTTCAAATGTTACAAAGAACTATAAAACAACACAATGGACACAGACTTAAGTTGCTACATTATATGAGATAGTAGTTGCAGGAAAATAGCTCAGTCGACTTACAAAGTCATACAATGCATTTGGTCAAAGGACACTTGGTACCTTAGATGTTTTCATTTGCGTCTTAATATTACTGCTAAAGGACAACGACGTTGAAGGGCAAAGGTCTACCGACAAAGCTATTTAAAATCGGTGCCAATTCGGTGATGAAAAGCTTCCATAATATTCTAATTACAATTTCTCAGATGAGGGAAGTTTAAGTATATAATAACATATGTTTTAAAAAGAAATTCGATATATATGTAGTATATACCAACTATTGTGTGATGGGACTTGTGGTTTTATACTTGCTAAATTCACAACTTAAAATATATTCACACTATAGCGAGTCCTGTATCCAATAAGAAAAGATCCGCACTTATCACTTTTTCATTGATTATATTCCTATGAAACTGATACATGCGCAATGACGCCGACCAACTCAAAAACTTCAGTGGAAATAGACGGAAATCCATTTAGGCGAAACGCCAGTCTAGTCGGCCTAGTCAGTAATGACAAAAATTTTCATTTTTTACATTTAAGAGCTGGAAAAAAATTGCAAATGTTCATAATTTACGTTACGATCCGGCGTTATGTACGTGAGAACGTATGACGACATTACGGTATTAAACATTTTTAGCTCATGTACATGGGCATTGTAAAAGTCAGGTTAATTTCATTTGTATGGGAGATTAAGTGAGCTGTATGAGCAAACTTTTTCCTACTGGACCACTTGTCTTAATTGTAACTATAACTACCAAGCAAAATAAATGCATTCGTGGAAGCAGATATTCATCACATTTATGGAAATGGGAAAAAATTGCGCTATCACTAAAGAAATTTTTATAAGGTTGTCATATGAGAGAAGCACTATTTTATTATGCCTCTTCTGTACACATTCATGAGTGCGGTAGATGTGATGAAAATTCAAATCTTTGATTACAATTTTTCATTATTCAAAAGAATTGTTTTTGTTCTAGAAAATGTTTCTTCAGATTATGAGTAGAACTTTCCATTGAAAAGTATTTCCTCAAAATAAATAATTGCACCAAAGTTTCGTTCGAAAAAGCATCCTTAAGGGTTGGAAAAGCATATAATATTCTATATAATCGAAGCTTATCCACCGACTACCGTTACAGTCCACAATATTATAGTCCACAATGTTAACTACATAGTTTATGGCAATAGAAAATGTTTCATTTGATATCTGATTACTTACAGTTTTTATAAATAGAATGGCTATTTTAATATATCTATATAAGACAGGATAGACAAATATCAATTAGGATGGAATAATTAGGTAAATTAGCATAATATGACCCAGTAAACGCAATTGCATTAGTTTCATGCACTTGACCATACACCTCCTAAAATTCATGGCTCATATGAAACCGACACTATCCGCTAACGAGCATTATTCTGTCAAAAACTTCTTGATTTAATTCATCAACGTGTGCCATAATTTAGCACTCTGTGCTTGCTGTACAGCAAGACTTGTGTCTGGTGCAGCCAAAATTTTTTCTATTATACAACTTGCTAAGCCCATAGAAGCGATACTCTCATCTGAATTACCAAGCTGCCAGCTTTAGTATTATTGAAACAGATGAAATCATACACAACTCCGCAGTCAAAGATATACATTCACATATCGTCTGCACCGAGCAGACTATTTGTTAGTAGAAAGAAATATTTTGAATCCTTCTCAATGCTTGAGGTAGTTGAAGTAACATCTTGCATCATCAGCATATGCGAACAATACATAGTTTTTATTGAACTCAGGTCTTTCCTCGTAATCGTCTTCAAAAGTAAGAAGACGGATATTATTTATCCCAAGACATGATAATAGCATTATGATTTATCACCATCTCATCATACATAATATATAAAGTGCGGTTACAAAATTTATGAGCAGGGCCCTACACAGTTTCGTCAAATATTGCTTTAAATTAATGATTAAATAATGCAGTTGTTTAGAACCACTGAAATTGTTCTTTATTCTAAGTCTGGGTTCAGTCCTTTTGTGGACAAATGTGCCCTTAATGGACCAATGTCACCTGTAATCTGCTGTATAGATGAATTTTTACCAATCCATAAACTGTGTTTCTGCAAAAAATAGTTATTTTTTAATATTATTTTAATAACCATGCTTAAAATTGGAGTGGTTCTAACAAAATATGAATATAACATAGGATAGTCTTTTGCTGTATACTCGTACATACAAGACTGCAGTACATCGCTCTTAATTAACGAATAAATGCTAAAATTGTTAAACAATTCAGGAAAATTCACTTTACCATTACCTGCTTTCAAATATGAAACACTTATGTCAAATTTAAATCTCCTACGTCAAGCGGAGCAAATTTTATTAGGGTTTGACGAAAAGAGGAATTGGCTTAGGTCGACGTTGGTTTTAGCCACGGTCTTGAATACAAATTTATTATTTATTTGCAATTGTTACAAACGAAATAACAACCAATTATGTATGCCATTCTATAAAGGTTTTTATATACAAGTAAACAAAAGTTATTTTTAAAACATATCTAATATAATACCAATTACGGCAGAATACTAGTAAATATACAAATTGTAATATGAAAAAAGAAAGGCAAATACTATTACGTACACTTAAAAACATAAAAAACCAGCAAAAATGAAAAAAAGAAAGAAATGTGTCCATATATTTGTTTTCAATTAATTTAATAATGATAATAATTAAGCGATTTACGATTATTTTAATTACGAAATTAAATATAAATGGGAGCTAGTAGGAATAGCAATCAATACTGACGACGGATTGGTAGGATATGACGGAAATAAAGTTGGTGAAATATAAATATAAACCGAGTACTAGTAAAACATTGAGTGTGAAATAGGAGTCTATGATTACAAAATTGAGACAAAGCAGAGAGGTGGAATGTGATGAAAAAATTTTGACAAAACATAGTCGTTAGCGGAATAAGGGAGAGGAATGTTATTTAGGTTTAGGTAATTTTTTTATATTAAGGCTATACATATATAAAATTATTGCGTTATTGATTGAGTAATCATTGCCCAGACAAAAGGACTACAGGACGAAAATTTGTACGTACATAGCCGATAACGAATAAATGCGTTATAAGAAGGTATTTTTTAAAATTCACAATTTTGGGAATAAAAAACGATGTAAAGAGGCAGATATCTGGTATCAATGTCCTGCTTAAAAGACCAGAGTTACAATAATGAGAATTGGTGGCTATATTTCGGTATTAAAGAGCAAATACGCGGTAATTAAAGTTTTCTAACATTCGAAAAAACGGGTACAACCACCCAACTCAAACGGCTATAGCTGGAATCATGAAAATTGCTGCCCATAATCCACTTCCAGAAAAGAAAGCCGATAGGAAGGCATTTTTCAAAAATCGCACTAAAATAAAATCGGAGTAAATGTGGCCAAATCCAGCATCATCGCCCTGTTCTAACCGCCAAAGTTGCAATCTTCCAGAGCAAACAAGCAGTTGAAAAATATTTTTCGAAATTCGAAATCATAGAATCATAGCAATTGGGGTTCAAGTTTCACTTTCAGATTAGACGTGCTGTAAAAAGTTATTTCTCAAAACACAAACTTTTAGAGGGAAAAACAGGACAACAAGGGAAAGATCAAGTGCCTTCGTCCAGTTCAAATAGCTAGATCTAGAATCATGGAAATTGATGGCCAGATTGCTCTTCCAGATTAGATATTAAGTAAGAACGGATTTTTCAGTAAAAGAGGGTAAAAGAGGCAGAGCTGGCACCATGGCCAAAATCATGAAAACTGGAGTCCACGTCGCAGGCGATAACAAGGGGGTTTTCAAAACTCGTACAGAGTAGATGCGTGACAGAATTGATTAGCTTTAGGTGTAACAAATGGTAGAAGCGCGATAAAAATAATATCTTTGCTCATAATAAATAGCTGAAGTTAGACTTATGAACCCGGTTTTTTATACTCTGCTTTTATAGCATAGTCGTGCTCAAAAAGAGAATACTTTTAAGGAGGAAAATTAGCGCTAACGCTAATCAGTCTAAATTATCAAATTGCGTCTGCTACGAATGAGAAAAGATTTATAATTTATCAAAAAATGACAAAAAGAAAGCGAACGGTTGTATCAACTATGGCAAACGGCGGACTAGACTTTAACAAAGTTGATGTCATAAAATTAGGAGCATAGAGTCCTCTGTCAAGATATGGATAAAACGGCGACTTAAGAGGTAAAATATGGGATTGCCACATAAATAATGACTAAACCTAAAATTATTGGCACATTCCCCTTAGGTTGTAGTGACATGATGTTAGGAAATATTTTGAAAATCGTCCTTTTAGGGTATAATAAGGAAGAAAGGGGGCATAAATGGCAACGCGTCCTGATGCGGTCTGTTTACATTTTTTGGGAAAATCGAAAATCCATAGATGAGAAATAAAAAAAACGATGCAATCATCCAATGTTCTTTTGCACTGTTGTTGAAGTGTGAGTGGCACCAGAAGTGTATACTGCTAGGTGTTTTTCGAAAAATATTACAGCACAGTATAATAGATAAATTGTAACTTTCAGAAGTCCTCCGTTTGGTAAGTGTAAAGGGATTTTTGGTAAATTGACCAATTTATATGTCTGGTAGTCTAAAGAACTAAGTGTAAAGAAGAAGTCTAAAGAACAGGACTATGCAATGCACTTTAGTTGCCAGGATCAAATACTTGATGCTTTTTAAGTTATACTGAATATAGTACAATTGAAGGGAATATGCGAATATAGGTATATGTAAGTCAAATAAAGTAATTTGTATGGGGGATACCAGAGAAGGAGCGGCTATTTGTCGGTCAAATACAGGAAGAGCTTGCTTCAGTATTATAAGTTACCCGTCAAGTCATTTCCAAGCGATTGCATGCATGATTCAAAAATAAGGAACTTGGGTTCCTTATGAGTTGAATCGAAGGGACGTTGAGCGTCGTTTTTTCGCCTGTGAACAACTGTTTCAGCGACAAAAAAGGAAAAGGTTTCTTCGTCGTATTGTAACTGGTAATGAAAAATGGATTCATTATACCCATCCAAAGAAAAGAAGAAGGCTGCCTGGTCACGCTTCTACGTCGTCGCCTCGGCCGAATATTGACACTGCGAAGGTTATGCTCTGCATTTGGTGGGAAAAAGTCGGTGTTTTTTATTATGAGCTGTTGAAACCAAGCGAAACCATCACTGGGGATCTGTATGGACTTCAGTTTATGCGATTGAGCCGAGATCTGTGCGAGTAACGTCCACGATTCTGGAGCATGACAACGCTCGGCCTCACGTGGCCATGCCCGTTAAAACCTACCTAGAAACGCTGATATGGGAAATCTTACCCCATCCGCCATATTCTCCAGATATTGCGTCGTTCGATTATCACTTGTTCCGTCCAATGGCACACGGTCTGGCTTATCAGCAGTTCCACTCATCTGACGACATCAAGGAATGACCTGTGGATAGCCCCAAAAGATGAACAATTTTACCGTGACGAAATTCGAGCTTTGATAGAAAGATGGAAAAAGTAGTAGGTAGCGATGTGCAGTAATTTTAATTAATCATTTGTAAACATGCTTTCATAATAATGTTCAATTTTTATAGAACTTTGTTGCGCACCTAGGTAATAGTATCTTTTTATAATTTGTTTACAAAGTTGGCGATCCAAAATACTTAACATTGGCTTCAGTGAAAAGTTGTGAGCATTTCCCCTAGATGTCTCCAGCGAGCCATACCTCATAATGTATACATCCTTTGGGGTCATACTGCAAGCCGAATTAAAGATGAAGCGTTATCTTTAAAAAAATTATTTGATCGGTGAAGAACTGAACATATCAATTACAAATTATGGGCAAATATGTGATATTTGCTAAATATGCAATATAATGAAAAGTACCAAAATGGACGAGATGATAAGTTACAGCCCTAAATTAGAATGTAGGAAAAAATTATAATATGCAAATTTTTGTATGTTTGTGTAGACGCTCTATTTCTAATTATGATAGGACCAATATTTTAGAGTTTAAGGTAATATTTCCGTTTCAAATCATCACCTGAGCGAATATTGAAAAATATAGCTCCAAGAAGCGTTCGAAGTGCCGAGTATCCTTTGGCCAAATGCGATTTTTTAAATCGGTCCGTCGTTCTGTCCGACTGGTCGGCTAGGCGGTAATGGTAAATAAATCGTATCGGCACTTCCCTTCTGGTGACTTCCATACAAATTAATCGATTATACGAAATTCAAATTCCTCCCTGTAACTCCTCATCCGTAACAGGCAGCAACACACATTTTTGTCCATTGCATTGTTTTATAATACCCGGCAAAATTAAAAAAACTGTCCGATTAACTCAACCCAAATGATTTGAACAATGTGTTCTAAGGTTCACATCTTGCATTACAGTTTATCAAATTTTATGGACGCTGAGCGTTTACCAAAGTAAGGTCTTAGAGAGAAAACCGAGCACATTGCCACATCCATTCGAATACTTTCCATATAAATACACCAATTTTTCTAAATTCTATCATATATTTTCAGTATATATTTTCAATTTATAATATTAATATTAAACTACATGTTTTTGTGTCTTACATAGATTTATAATTCTCTTTTACTGGGAAAAATTATTCAAATCTCCACGCTGCTTTTGGCAACTCTCATACAAATATCAAATTTAAGCCATATTTTTACCTCTGCTGAATACTCGTATGGAACATATCATGCGTTTGGTAAACTAACTAACAATCGATCCTCTTCTGGCATCTCCCACACAAATCTTCCAATTTGTCGAAATCCTATTTCCAGCAGTAACCTCTAATTCGTAGCCTGAAGTTCCTTACGTTTTTGTCAATTATATTACGTTATAATACTGGCGAAAATGATACTGACGAAATGACCACACTCTCTCTGGTACCTCCCTTACAAATTATAGTATATAACTGATATATTCCTAGTTGCATTCATTTGTCCACTCACACATCATATTCGATATAATTTAGCATGCAGACTTCACCGTCACTCCCCTGAGGGTACCACACATACAAATTGGCCGATTTATCAAAAATCAGTAGTCCCCTTATGTTTCCCAAACTGAGGATTTCAAAAAGATACAATTTTGCTTCTTTTGCTGCGCTTTCATTCACCAAGATAAAAGAACATTGGGTGAAGGTACATATAAAGGAGTTAACCTGACCGAAATTTCTGGTTATTGATAAGCGTAATCCTCAGTTCTTTTCTAGAATAGCAGGTCAGAATTTTAAATCGAATGATGAAAATATTTGTATTTGATAGCCTTTAACTGCTGGATAGGCTATAGCAATTTAACTTAATAGTGCTTGCCAAAATTTGAAAAAGTCGACCAACTAACCACCCACCTTCATCATTCACACAAAGTTGCCGATCTACCAAAATTTCAACCTTTCTTCTGTAATTTCTAATCGATAGATAACAGCAACATAAATTTTGTTGCATTATATTAAAAAATTCGACCAAATAACCATGCTTCTTTTGATACTTCCCATAGAAGTGCCCGGTTTAACTCATGTGCACCAAATTCACACTAAAATTAAAGGAACTTAGTATACGAGTACGTCAACGGTTAACGTTTCGCCTGTAATAACCAAGTGGTGCAAAGCAGCATTCTGCAAGTTTGTCTGTTATGTTGCTTTATAACGTCTTTGCTGGTCCCAAACGAGTAATATATTTGCTGTCCAATAAAAATAGTTTGGTTTGGTTCTCCCTAGGCTTATTTCTTTTCGATGTTTAAAGTTTTTGCAGTAACATATTGTACTTTTCGGTCGATGGTGATCACATCATCAGCAACCGCTCCATACAAGTTACCTAATTTGACCCACATATGAATAACTATTTTCATTCATATATTTCAATCAGTTGCACCAAATTCAGTCAAATTTAGTACCTCTCAAGCGTAGCTCTGTAAATGGAAATTGTAATTTCCCTTACGGTACCATAAATAGACGGAAATCAATGGTTTCCCCACAGTTTCTAAACGGAAATCTTCAGTAAGCTGTAATTTTATTTCGTTTATTGTATCGGTTTAAATAAACATATGATAAGAATCGAACGAGTCACCTTGTCCCGTCTGGTAAGCCGCAAACTTTTGCCCCAGTGCAAAAGGACATTGGGCGAAGGTGTAAAAAAAAATCGGAGACATAGATTATAAATGTATCGAAAAGAAAGCCTTCTGGGATATTTCAATTCTACACGAACTTTTTCGGACGTAATCCGCTGGGAAACATCAAAAATGAATATTTAATTGTAACCGTATAGCGAGTACATAAAAACTTTCTCTATTTTAAGTCAAGTGGAGCGATTTAAAGCATCCTAAATGAAGCGAAATTGTAACTTTCTGAAGTTCTCCGTTTGGGAAATGCAGAAAGAGCACCGATTTTGTATGTGGGGTACTCAAATTTCGTGGCAGCGCAATCTATTTTCATTAGCAGTATTAACTTGATGCGACCTCAATTATATTGAACAGAGGACAATTGAATAAAACATACGATTATTAGTGTATCTTAGTTAAATACAATATTATAAACCAATATAATTGACGGGAATTCGAGTAACTTCAGGCTACGAGTTAGAATTACAGTGGAAAATCAAATTTCGATATATCGGTCAATTTGTATAGTAGTCACCAAAATGGACGCTGCAACATCCCAGGTTTTAATTCGCAGAACTTAGATTACCTAACGTATAATATGAGACATATTTCGTCGACTTTGGTACAACCGATTGAAAGATATTGAGGTAAGAATATATGGGTTAAATCGGTCATTTATATAGAAGGTACAATTATAGAAGAGATATTCTCGCTTGATCGATTTTTCACCGATGTTGTAGAGGACCGTAAAACAACGTAATTGTTAAAAATATAGAATGCTATAACCGACTGATTAGAAATTACAGATCGGCCAAACGGCCAGCTTGTATGGCATGAAGAGTTACAGAGAGGAAATTGAATTTCGGAAAACTGGTCAGTTTGTGGTGGCATGTCATAGTGTCCATTGACATTACGTCCATGGACATATAACCCTTTAAAAGTATCATAAAGTCCATGGACATTAAGACATTTTCTGAAGTGTCATAATGTCCATTGCCTCGGTGACATAAGGTCCATGGACATTAAGACACCTTTTGAAGTGTCGTAATGTCCACAATATTGCAAATATTTTCTACATTTTAAAAAGTACCGTTATTTTCATTATTTATATATAAAATTCGGAGCGACGTTGCAATTAAAGAATAGCTTGAGTTTTTAGTTGGAAAGTGACCTTTGTTGTGTGCGGAAGAAAAAGGCGTGTGCTATTAAAAAATATGGAAAAGACAGTATTTAAATGTGAATGGCCATTATGTCACTTTCAAAAGTGCCTTAATGTCCATGGACTTTGTGACACTTTTTTGTGTATCATAATGTCCACGGACGTAATGTCAATGGATGTTATGACACGCCACCCAGTTTGTATGGAATGAACCAGAAGGGAAGCGCCGATATAGGTGATTTGCAATCCCCGGCCACGATGTGAGAAAATAATAAGATGTGAGAAGTTGTAAGACATTCCGTAAAAATTTACGGCGATTATCGTATGCTTGATAGTGCGCTATTGTCAGCGCTATCGCTCAATCGACTTAAAAAGTCAAGAAACGTATTTGGACAAAACATACTTGGTACTTATTTTTTACACAGGGCTCCAGTTTATAAAGTTAATATCTAATAATGTTTATAAAGTTTCATAAAGTTTTATAAAGTTTCTGTCCAAAATTTTGAACTAAAATTCTGAAAAACTGAATTAATATAAATATTTGCAGAAAAATATAAAAAAATAAATTAAGTCGGTGTAAAAGTTTTGTTTATTATTCAAATTCTTTAGGTAAAGATGGTCTATTACCAATTTTCTTTTCTAATTCTTCTATTTCGATTACGATTTTGTTGTCGGCCGAGTAACATGCGTGAGACAAAATCAATTTCAATCATTCATACTATATCATGGCTTTCAATTAGTGGTATTAGAAAATTGTATTACGATTGAAATTTGATTACAATTGTTTCAAATAATAAAAATGGGAAAACCTCAATTACCATTCCATAACCGTATGACTTAAACTAATTGTAATGAAATCAAGACAATTTTTGTAAAAACGGTGTTCAAAATTGATTCAAAAAAATATTTTTACACAAAATATTATAAAGTATATAAAAATCTTTTTCTTCGATGAAGCAGAAATGTCGATTGCAATGTGAAGTAAAGAGTCAAACCAAATCCTTCAGCTTAGAACGAATATGACCGAAGTCATTATTTTTTTTTTTTTTTTAATTGCTTCAAATTGTGTTGGAATCGTCTAAAATTTGTTTATAACAATTACCATTTACTACGATAACGATGGTCGAAAACCAGCTCCAAATTTTTGGTTAAGCGAACTGACTTACATACACCTTCATCCAGCGTACTTTTCATTAATGTATGAGTGTGAGAGGTGTCAGAAGAGATGCGGTAAATCTCTAAGTTACTGAAAAATAAACTCTGATTTAAAGAATAACAAGAACATGAACATTACAACTTCAACATTATGGATAAGCACTTAATTTTTGATACAATCGGCTCTTTAGTATGTGAATTACTCAAAGCGTGGGGCGATTTTCATTCGCAGAATAAATTTAGTGACACTAAATGAAAGATATGAATCCAGGGAGATGTGTGTGGGTTAAATTGGGTGATTTGTACTAAAAGTGGTCGATTTTTTCATATTTTACAAAGCACTGTAAGTAATTCAACGACGACCTGTTTCTTGGGGCATGATTAGTTCATATAGAATACCTCGTATAATCCATTCACTTGAAATGTGAAATCTTTTATACCACACATTTGATCTATGAAAAAAAATTGCAAACGTATTGCTACGAAAACGTAGATTCATACGATTTCAGAATAAATACAACCAAAAACCATGTGCAAATTCATCTAAAGTGTTTATATCAAATGCCTTTGTCGATACCTAAATTCTGTATCCCTTTAGTCTCAATGTCCTTTAAATATTTCTCATTCTGACATTTGGTGTACATTGAATTTTCCTGTCATCGAAGGAGTCTGGTCGGGGACATTAAACACTCTTCAATATTGTGTCGTAATTGCATGTCTGTTATTGTCATCGTCGTTGTTGTCGTTGTTGTATCCATTGCATTTATTTTAGTAGATGTATTAGCCATTGTTTTAGTATCCACTTCAGATAAGTAGACATAGGTTTCGATACCAACTAATGTTTGACTTTCTGTACGTTGTTGCTGCATGTATAGGTTAGCAATCCAGTAGCGGAACATATATGTATGTCATGAAAGGCCTTTGACGGATGTGGAAAATGCCTTCCGTTTGTTTCATAATTTACTTTTTTCAAATAAGCACGAGCAAGCTGCAATATTTAGTAGAAACTACGTTTTATGTGATGTCTAAACATACAGAAATGGATATGCAAACAGATCCAACAAATTTATACCAACATTACAACAAAAATTCATCAAGCGGCATATGTTGCCACCTTCGTACATTCAAGAGCAGTGGCAGACTTCTTGCGCCTCCGTAAGAAATCAGTTTAATCGCTTTCTCATTTAGGATAAAATAGTGGATATGCATTACCTCACAAGATAAGCGATAATATGGCAATTATAAGAAGGTAAAATACATTTTAATTATGTTATGCTCCTCGTTCGTCCTTGTTATTGCCTACTTATATGCGTCAGAATGGTCGCAGTGTTTGTAAAGATCTGACTATAAGGCGAGACATTCTACATCACACAATAATCGAGAAAGGACGATAAAATTGGTGATCTTCTGCTTAATGACATCGGTTGTTAAACTTAAAAAACTTAAACTTATTTTTTTATTGAGCTCTTATACCACAAGAAACCACAAAGTTGTTTCTGGATGGCGCCTGATTTGGCGTCAACAGAAAGAGTCAAATATAGAGGCTTGGACGGAAATAGTTGAATATAAAATCGGATTTTGACAGTTGTGTAAAAATAATTCGTAAAAATTATTTTATTTAACGAAATTATTAATTTTCTTGGCCGAAGAACTTTTCAAAATTTGTTAGCGCAAATTAAAGTGTGAAGATCTATTAACTTTCTTTTTATTTTCGTTGTAGTTTTGACTATTATATTTAAAACAAAAGAAAAATCGAAACTACTATAAACAACTATTAAAAAAACCAAAACAGAGCATAAATATGTCCAACTTTTTGAAAAAATAGATGCAAAAAATGTTTAAAGAGAAAAAATTATTTTAATAATTATTTGAAATAAAATATCAGATTGATCAACTTCTAAATTTGTAACATTTATTTTGTTTTATTTTGGCAAATTTTATAGAAGGAATAGTTTAACATATATAAAAATAATAATAATAATATAATACAATTTCGAGGACAATATAATATTGTTGTATTTGAGTTTATTTAAGCAAGTGTTATTATAGTTTATAACTTTAGATCTTTATTCCATTTATTTAATAAAATAAAAATCATGATTGGTCATTCGAACGGGAGGTGCCAGAAAGGGCGAAGGGTTAGCCGGCAGATGTTCACTAATTTTGCTAAGAACTGTAGCCGAAAATGAAGGTGGCTACAGACTACGTAATAGGAGTTACAGGGATTAAGTCGAATTTCAGAAAGTCAGACAATTTGTATGGGTGGCAGCAGAAGATACGTTACAATATAATCCATATTCAATTTGACAAAATTTAGTGTAACCGAGCAGAAGAAAACTTATGAATATTTGAGTTAAGTCGATCATTGCAACAAGAGCTATGGCTCAAAGTAATGGATAAAAATGCAGGTCGCTGCAATATACGAATTAGGAGGTACAAACAATTTTGGAAAATCTGTCAATTTCAATGGGAGGTACTAGAAGGGGTGGAGCACATTTACAACCCCCGGCTAAGATTCGACGAAATATTGAGTTGTGATAAGTTTTGAGAAGTTTCATAAAAGTCATTTATCGCGTCTAACTGGCTGGCTGGTCGACATCGCTCGATCGATTTAAACAGTCATCAAACACATTTGGTCGAAATATAATTTTTGTTACCTTAGACGCTTCTCTGTGGATATAACATTTTCCGTGTAAAAACATATAGTTTCATTCCGTTAGGTAAAAATATAAAAATACTGAAAACTGTAACATCATCACAGATAAACATTTTTTTTTTTTTCAAAAACATACTCGTATACCCAAATTTTTACTTATATTTTCATTTTTGATTTTTAATAATACAAATTAATCATGATTTTTGATAAAAAAAAAAATTATGAGGGGCACGTTTTGATTGATATAACAAAGGTCAATCATTTGTGATTTTTATTTTTGACTTTTAAAAGTGAAAATCAATCCTGATTTTTATTTCCGATTTTTATTTTTAAAAATCAATTTTCGCTTTTTAAAAATAAAATCAATTTTAATTATTGTAATCAGTTTTCTATTTTCTTTTTTTTTTTAATTATTGTTTTTGACAAATGTAATAAAGATCAACTAATAATAATTAAAAATGATTTATATAAATATTACTCGCAACCGTTAAGATTCTGGCTTAAACGAATTAAAATAAATTATTATAAAAATTATTTGCTTTATTGCAAAAGTTTGTAGTGGAGGTGCTTCAAATGCACATGACAAAAAGGAGTTCTTGAATAAAATTTTGGTTTGGTGCTTTAAATTTCATAGAAAATTTTCAGAAACTAGTAATGTTGTTTTTGTGTTATAAATTACACATTCACTTGCATCTGAAGCGCTGACGTAAAAGTGTTTATTAGAGCGTATCGAATGGTAAAGGAATACGTTGTTTTGATACGGTCCATACAAGTGACTTTAGTCACTGTACGAGGGGGTTTCTAAAACTAGCCGACCTGACGTATAGATGGTGCCAATAGTAACAAATTATTTCGGTGAAAAGTGGCAACCATATAAAAGATATGTTTTAAGTCTCAGGGCGCCACGTTGTTGAGTACTTTTATTTGAGCCATCAAAAGTAAATGGTCTCAGGTAATTTGCAAACATGGAAAAATTGGTCACCCTTATGTATATCAATATTTCCATTTGGATGGTTTCAGTTCAACCAATATTAAAGCCGAGCCAAATTTTACTCTGGGGGAGTCTGTTTCCTCTTAATATTGTTTTTAGAATAGATTACATAATAGTATGAGTCTGTTTTATATGCCTTTACCTGAATGTATATAGATATATATGTATAGCATTTCATGTAAAACAAAATATTAAGCACCACTTAGATTAAATTTCTTTCCCAGCCCAGTATATTTCGTCTAAACGTTTTTATATTGAAGTATAGTCAGCTATTGACTATGTTTCCCGTTCTCAATCTCTATTCGGATTATCATTTTCATTAAGAATGCTCAACAAACTTAAGAGGTGTTTTGACAAATTTCGTCTCAAATTACCTACTTTTAATACGCATTACATTTATTCTTGTAACAAAAGTTTTATTCATCCATGAGTAAGGGTATAAGTTATTGTTAAGACTGGCAAATCTTAGTAAATGCTTGGCAAATCTTGAGAAAATCGACCATGTGACTACGCGCTTTCTGGTACCACCCGTACTAATATTAGTTGCACTGAATTAATTCAAATGTGGCATATATCTCACGTTGTCCCAATACTCAATAGCATCACATTATAACGCTTGGTAAAACATGAACAAATCGACTACGTAACTAAGCCCTTCAGGTATCTCCTACACCAGATACTAAGATACCAGGTATACTAAGATTCATACCTAACGTTCAAGACTCATTATCAAGAATCAGACTTGTAGTAAAATTAGCTTTGCGAAAGAAAATGATGTGAATTACCACTTTCTATTCATTTTTATTAAGAGACTGGCCAATAGATAAATGATATTTCTTGCTGTAGTTCTCCTTAATAAAATAAATGCGTCATTAGCTGTAAATTAATAGCCAACTAATACATCTTTCCAGATATACCTTGTCGTCATTTTTGTGACCCAAAAGTTATCTATTGCTGTGATCTCACAATACCATAAAAAAAATTTCATCGTTCTGATGTGCCGTTCTGTGTGAATTCAGGACGGAACAGTTTCAAAATCGTCATATGATGGAAACATTTTGTATTTCGAAGAGAATGGAACGATATCATTAGAAATTTATTTCGTCTTTTCTTAAATAAACTAAAATTAAAAATTAAAAATTGTATTTGGCCCCATGTTCACAAATATTTATTGAAGGGTTATAAATCAAATACTCATGGTAAAAATGACCTCCAGAAATACAACAAATTATGATGAATATGACTCTTCACTTATAATCGTGGAGCAAAATTATACTTCAAACTAATGAAATATTTTCATTTGTCGTCTTATGCAGATGATAGATCCCCAGTAAAATGAGACGGCATCATAATTTTATTATTCTATCACAATTCGGTTTATTGGAGAAGTGCAGTCGCCATCTATTGTGTTCAATGATGGAAAGTTGAATAAAACCAGTTTGACGAATTTTTGAACAATGTTATATATCGAGAAGGCCTTTTCAATTTCTCCGCTGAATAGGTAACATTGTGTGTTGGCACATCCACGTGCATATGTGTGTAGACACATGATGTAATGTCAAACTGTCAAAATCTCTGCTTATTTACACACCCTGCCTGGGAGTAGAGAGCAGTGTTGCCGAACATAGCATCATTGTCCTCAGGACATTGTACTGCAATCATTTGTATGCACTAATCCAATATGGTGCGATGCAAACTCTTTGAGCGCTCTTTAATTAAGTGATTTTGAAATTTGTATACGAATCCGAATACTTAACTGAATATCTAGCGAAATCAAATGCTGTTATTAAAGGAAAATGTTAGTAGGAAGCAAAGTGCCAGGGAATCAGGGAAGAGACAAATTTAAGTTAAATGGCAATACACAATGTATGTGGCTATTCTGTAGATATGTGCACATGAAGCTAATTACACATAAGATGCGACCCAACGAGATTAACTTTTGCCTCATCTTCATCAAAATTAAAATCAGTACGGAAATATCTGCAAGATTGGAAGTACACACATTCCCAGTTACTTGTACTTTTGATGACGATCCATTGGCTTAATAAATCATAGGAGTTGCTGCAAACTTCCCCAATTAGCTAAAGATATGTGCTGACTGCACGCATTAAGTTCTATTGTGTCTTTTTCTGTCCTTTAAAATAAATGTTTCTTTTTTCCTTTTTTGGTGCAAAATTTGCTTTTCATTTCATTGACTTGTAATTATTGTAATTATTTTATTTAAAATTTAATAAAATATCATTATTAAGAAATAAATGATCACGTTTGAAACAAACAACAAACAAACAAAACTGGTTCAAGCAATCGCAACACTCTATGAGTAGTTTTTGAGTAAGAAATGTCATCTTATTATAATACTAAAGCCATCTGTTGGAAAAATAATGGGTTTCTTCTTATTATATACTATATTTCAGAACATGCAGAAAAGGCACTACCATATTTGTGGTGAGTCCACCTCAATAGAGTGTACCTGGAAAATTGGTTAATGTAATTCCGTTCTGGAAATTAACCGCTCCAATATAACCACCGAAGCCGTCGCCAGATGAGTTTAATGACTACAAAATCAAAGGTGATATCGAATAGGACCGAAAGTGTCACACAACGCCACTAAAAACCAATTGAAAGTACGTGGACTCGTCAAAAAGTTTAGTATTTGAGTTCCATACGAACTAAAGGAAATCCTTTTAACAAATCGAAATCCTCTTAACAAATCGGATAAACGCTTACGATTTACTGTATTATCTCCAACAATATGGTCCATTTTTGAAACGTATTGTCACTGAGGTGATTGATAACAGTATTTCAATTCGAAAAAGATCCTGGGCTTAACAAAATAAGCTACTGCAACTTCATCACAGGCTGGTTATGTTATCAGTTTGGTCACATTTTAAAGGATGGTTTACTTTTATCTGATTCCATGGAATTGAACCATAAATTCTGAAGCACTGAAAGACGAAAGATGAGAATTAATAAATTGCCAAAGCGTAATTTTCCACGACGAAAACGCTAGGTCTTCTCCATTTTTTAGCCTTCTCGGCAAAAATATCTGATCTTGAATTTTCATTTATTCCAGAGTTTCAGAAAAAATTCCAGAAAAATTATTGAAAAGAAACTCCTTCAGTACGGTTGACGACCTAAAAACCGAGTGGCTCAAGTAGTTTGCTTGGAAGAATCCGTCTTTGTTCGAATCGAATTAAAAACATGCCTGAACGAAGGCAGAAGGTCATTGAATAAAATGACACCTATGTTATGTTCAAAAATGCACGATCAGAGACAGGTGGCTAAATAGCTAAATCGAGTCAGAAACTGAATCTGAACCAAAAAATTAAATTTTTATAAAATTATTCAATACAGTTTTTAGACGTCTTACCAATTTCTCTTATGCTCCTCTCACTCGCTATATTTTTAGGCTGGAATGCCAAGTATGGACACAAAGTTTCGCAATCACATTACAATTGAATCTGTACTAAGTGAATTAGTAATCTTTGTGTACGGCTCTGATGGTAAAAAAAAATGAATAACAGACGCCACCGCTTCAAAGAATTTCTGCCAGAGACCACAAGAGCAACGCCGACACCAATACATATAAAAGGTCGTTCAAAAGTTGCGACATTTGGAGAGCATTAGGTTTTCGCAATATTGACAATTTCTCTGAATATTTTTGTAAAAAACTCTTAATTTTATGGTAAAATAATTTTTTTGAATTTCGTTCAAGACCGTCTCCTAGTTCAAGTGGTGATATGCGAGATGATAATGCATAACAATTAGTTGAGATGTATTTCTCAAATAGTGTGAATAGATCCTTTTGTAATCCCCATATTTTTTTCTCGGTACTGCGGAACAACGGATTATGATATACGTATAATCACCTATGCCAGGCAATTGTCCCTGGAATGCACTGCCCATTGAAGCATACTATAAAATGCAGTTTTCTCAATTAGTTCCTGCGAGAGAGTAAGGTTGTTTGAATAATTTGGTAGCATGAATGGTTTCGCATACATTTTTGATGACGAAGGCATATTCGATTAATAATTCCAGTTTGCCCTTTGGCGATGTCATTCTCCGCACATCATCAGTTAGCATTTTAAGAATACATTCAGATCTGCCGTAGTATATTTCTAACGTGCGACTAATGTGCGGAACCATATCGGACAACGTCAAACAATTTCTCAAAGTGTCACGTGCCTTACCATGCAGACACTTCTGCACCCGAATGAGGTATTATTCATCGATGTGCCCGGCAGGCAACGTTTGTATTTTGTATGTATTTGTTATATTTATTCTGAAAGTGGATTATGGGCACTTACATGATTCTAGGTGTAGTCGTTTGAGCATAGCGATGGCAACTGATTTATCTCTTTTTATCCTGTTTTTACACCAACAATATGAGTTTTGAAAAACACCTTCTGGCTCTTGCCAATTATTGCTAATACTAGACATTGCTGCCATATTTGTTCCGTTTTATACAGTTTTATACAGTTTTAGCCCTAAAATTACGAATTTTGTAAAATTCCTTCTTATCGCACACTTACTCTATAAGGAGTATGTGTACCCCAATTTTCGTAATTCTAGCTTTAGTCCACCAGCCACTCAACAGACAGACATTACCCAATCGATTTAAAAGGTATGTGTATGGGTCGGGTTCAATCTGACATATGTATAGGTATTTATCTCAAGAGATTTTTAAAAATATAAAAAATAGCGGGAATTAGCTTTCGTTTCCAGAGTTTATTTAAAAGATTATACCTTGCAATAAATACAAGATTATGTGTTCAGCCAAACTTGTCTTACACGTATGGGGAGAGAATCAGAACAGACTTGAGCAAATCAAATAAATTCTCTAATAGATCAGTCGACTCAAAGTTTACTCTGAAGCACTCAATCTCATTACAATTGAGAACTTTACATGTAAACGTCTCAATTGCAGTGGAGATGATAAATTCAGGATTTAGAATTTGCGAACGTGGGTTCTGGGAATAAACAGTATGAAACACATTTGATCAAAGGATACTTGGCACTTTCCTCCTTATAAATGTTACATTTTTGGCCGCATCAAATGATATATACCTTCATTCCTTCAGGTGAAGTTACAATAAAATCGAATGTGGTGCCCAAGAAGACGTCGTCAACATTGCAAATTATGTAAGCGATGCATCAAATAATCTTTTTGGAATTAATGGTTCCACATTAAACCAAATAAATAAATAACCACTTCAACCAGTTGTTAATGATATATGCTTATCAGAATCAGAACAAAAGTGTTAGTCAGGTGAATTGACTTCATGCAGAGTGCTATTCGATTATTCCAATAATGTAAGCGGTGAAAGAAGGGGCTCTGAATTAAAGCACGATAAAAGAAACAAAAAGTACAACTTCCTTTGCTTAAAAATCATACAGTGCCCACTGATTTATATTAAATCAGACAGATTGTACTTGTGTCCCCCATAGAGCATGCCAATGCAGCCCACTTTCATTTTTTGAAATAAGATTTCTCACCGGCTCGTGCGTGCTACAGTTAGCTGTAAGATATGCTCCTGGGAATATATGAATTAAATTGGGCAATTTGTATGGGAGTCACCAGAGAGGGAGTGGTTTTCGGCAATATAATATAATTCTGTAATGCACGAATTTAGGATTACAGCGAAAAAATACAATTTCTATAAATCCGTCAATTTTCGACTTCGATTTCGCAAAATATTAAGAGGTTTAATAGATTTTACAAAGATTTATGATAGTTATCGTATCGTTACCTTATACCTTCATAAGAAGGAATTCTTTAAGCTTTGCACAGCTTAATGTTTTGCCAGATTGCAGCCAAGGACACAAATTACTTAATTTAACCTACATATATTTCATTCAATTACATTATAATATAATGCACATCTTGGGCTTAGTATACTTAGTTCTAAGAATGTAATTTGGCTCTTCCCTGATAACAACACGAGGAACCCGATTGTTTACGTGGTAATACTTATATGGACGACATGGTTCTAGAGCCATGAACATGAGTGTTAAAAAGGCAAGGACATGAACGCCGGCTAAAGCTGTGGATACTAATGGTATATTGCCAGGGCTATTTAAAACCGGTGGTGATGTGTTGTGCATGAATCAGCATGAAACCTGAATTGGATCAATGAATGATTGCCCGATAATTGGAAAGCAAGTCTGTTATGTCCTGTGTTCAAAAAAAGGAACTCCAGCGTGTGTAACAACTATAATGATATTAGTCTTTTCCCCATCGTTTAGAAGAATCTGTCGAAAATTATTAGTCGAATATAAAAACAAATTTCAAAAAATAAGTTGAATTTTCAAATTTCCCAGGCTACGTACATTCGACTTTTGATTATTATTTTTTATGTCGGTACACTCGTCTCGAAGATATTTTGGCAGTTTTATCCATGTAGAATGTTTAGTTTGTCTGTAAGAAACATAAATAAGACAAGTGTTTTGCGTGTTCGGCGATTTTATGCTATCGAAAAATATCAACCAAAGAAGTTGCATCAAATTTTGTGTAAAAAATGGAATTAAGTGCTTGAAATGTTGACAGTGCCATACGGCGAGAGTACTCTGAGTCAAAAAACTGTTCACAAGTGGTACAAGCCTTTCACAGAAGGTCGAGGAGATGTGAATGACGATGCTCGCCATGGACATGAGAAAGTGAAGAAAATTGTTGTGGAGAATCGTTGAATCACAATTAGAGAATTTACTGAAAATGTCGGTTGGCTCATGTCATGCAATCTTTTCGGAAATTTTGGCCAGCGAAGTGTGGCCCAATTTAACAAAAAAGAACGTCGCATCAGCGCCGCTCAGGAATTGTTGAATGGCGTCAACGATGATCCAGATTTGCTTAAAAGAGTCATAACTGGTGACGTATCATGGTTATGACATCGAAACCGAAGCCCAATCGTCCCAATGGCGTTTGCGTGAAGCAATACGAAAAAAACGCCCGGAATTGTGGAAAAAAAAATTCATGGCTTTTGCATCATGATAATGCACCTGCTCACTCGTCTTTGCTTGTGAGAGATTATTTGGCCAAAAACAACACTGTTATCATGCCTCAGCCACCGTATTTACCAGATTTGGCCCCTTGAGACTTTTTTCTGTTCCCAAGATTGAAGAGACACATAAAAGGACGGCGTTTTGCAACGATTGAAGAGAAAGAAAGCCGAATTGCTGAGAGAACTCAAGGACATACTAAACAGTGCATATCAGAACTGCTTTGAGGATTGGAAAAAAGCGCAAATGTATTATATCTGGGGGATATAACGCGTCATTTCAGAAATCACATTCATAGAGTGCATTATAACTAGTGATGAGATACAAATTTACGGGTTTGACATGCAAACCGGTCAGTAAAAACCACATCAAAAATTCCAGGTGATGCCTGATTTTTCTCTTTTCCAAACTTAAATTAACATTTTGAGGCATCCATTTTTAGTCAACAGAAGACACAAAAAAGAATTTGTGGCGAGAAGTCTTTTCCGGAAAACACGTTTGAGAATTGATTTGATGATTGGGTTATTAATTAGCAAGAAGTCTTTTCCGGAAAATTTGTTTGAGAAATGATTTGATGATGAGGCTACTCATTGACATAAATGTATTATTTTAGAAGTGTATTGTTTGAAGACGATACAATGAATATTAAAAAATAATACATATTTTTTATTTCATTGACCAATTACAGTACTTTTTGACATAATGTGTACCGGTCACTGTCCAAGAACTGCGAGATGTTACTGCAGCCTTCTCAAGCACATAAAAGCGATCTCCAAAGTGAGTCTGGCGGTAAACAATAACGAAGTCATGTAATTCGTTTTGACAAACAAAAAGGCTACCCCTTTGATACCCTGCGTGAATAGAAGTCGAAAAAGAAATAGCTAAAACAGGACAACAAAATCTGGAAAAAATTAACTTTTTTGAGAAATTTGTTGTAGAGATCTTTACTCATATTTATTGTATTTGCAGACAAAATATATACTTAAAATTCGATTCAAGAATTCATAAGATATATAAACAAAATTAATTTTCATACTGACGACACTATCTTCATTATTTTTTAGGTCCAATTACTTTAGGATATAATTTCGAATCTTATTATTGATCCATACCGCTAAAACAGTTTCTATATTTGATTAACGAGTGATTTAATTTGGTTAAAATATTTAAAGATCCGAATAATACAAATATTGTAATCTGATTCGCTTTATATAATAAAATGTATGCTTACATCAAATATTTTCTATTCATCATAAAATTTGAACACACGTTATTGCTTGAAAAGTGTTCCATTGATTTAAATATTCTTAACCGAAACGAACTTGCGTCAGTTATTATAAAAAACTCCAAAATTATATTCGGCAGGGCGATTTACGTTTGACGTGATGAGTTGAAAATGCTTCCGAGTTTTTTTAAATGTAAACATTTTTAAAATATTATCGGAGAGAAATCTGGAGTAAAAATCTAATTTAGTTTCAAAATATTGAATAAAAAGGCCAAGATATTGTGTGAATTTGATTTCCTTAACAATGTCAGTATTTTATTACTGAATTCAATTTTTCATTCACAATTAATTAATAGGAAAGACCCAACCTGATTATTCAATTACACTTTCTAAAGTTATTAGATTTATTTTTTACATTTGTAAAATCTTTGTTTTTTTTTCTAATGTTATAAATTTTGACTATAGTTAGTTAATTAGTTAATAATTAATTTTTCTACATAAATATAAATATTTAAAGTTTGGAGCGAATATCTTTGTTCTATTTAGTGAAAATTTCTCTTCCCCGTTTCACACCAAAATAAAAAGGAGTTCGACCTACTTCCACACGTAGGGACAGTAATTTACTCAAAAACTGAGTTCTGAATCTGGAAGGATATATGATTTTTTATAATGTTGAAATTTTCCATTCGAAGAGTCATTCTTTCAACGCCGTCAAGACTTCTTATTTTTACATAAACTTCTTTTAAGTTGAGAGCTAATGTAATAATTTTCAGTAGAAAATACGAATTATTTTAGGCCTTATTTATGCTGAAATAGGTTACAATAACATATTTAGCGAAAAAAGCCAAACATAATCAAAAAAACATTTTTCATAATGTTAAATAAAATTCTTAAAGCTAAATCCAAATTGTTCCCTCCAAGCAAGTTGAAAAAAATAGACGCCGGTTGCAACGAATACCTCGGAGTAGTACATGAATTTATTTAACTCGGCACGATCGTCAATAAATCCAGCGATGTCAGCAACGAAATGATATTATGGGCTTGGCAGGCGATCAAAAATCAAGAGGACGACGATAATTCAGGGATTTTAAATTTAGTTTCGAAATCAAGGCGACTCAAAAAAGAATCTTAAGATCTACATCCGTTTTGCAAAATACAAAGCAAAATAAAAGACTTTTAAAAAGCTAGTACACCAAATTCAATCATATTAAATACATTTATCAATCCAAAAACCTTAATGGAAAGTTCACACTTCCACAGTGTGTTAATATACAATTTTTCAATACAAATACAAACTACAAAGTAGGACCAACTTAGAAGAACTGTTTCAAAAATCAGTATGTTTATTTCATATTGATCAAAAATCTTCCATTTTAAGATATCTGAGATTGCCCAATTTCTTAATTTGCGGAATTAAATCTAGATGAAAACATAAATCCGTGATTGTCATGAACAAAATCGCATTTTGTAAAGGTTCGTAGTTATTTTGATTCGGAACACAGGCAGACAATTATTTTTAATTCAATCCGAAGTTGTTCCAGCTTTGGAATGAATTTCAGTCCTTGATACTAATAGGATAATTTATAATTAAAATACAGGTTGGCAAATAACGTTCTCATTTTGCGGGAGCTCCCGTTATTCGGGAAATTCAGACTAATCAAACTAATGGAAATCAAATGGAACCAAATGGAAACTCAAATTTCGGTGAATCGATCAATTGATATGGGAGATATCAAAATGAGCGTATCAATACGGCTATTTTCGTTGTGAGAACTTTGCTCTCAGACTAAACGCATGGTATACTGTACATTTGTTCGAAAATGTGAAGATAAGAATATATGGGTTAAATCGGATGGTTGTATGGGAGATGACGGAAGGGACGTAGTTACTTGATCGATGTTTATTCCCTAAAAAGGAATAGGAAAGGAAAGTAAAGGATTCAAATGTGCACTGTTTTATTGCAGCCGACTAACTTAAATTGCAAAGGATTGATTGACTTTCGGAAAATAGAGGTATCAGAGGTTCTTACTACAATTTTTAACCAGTCTCTGACAGAAGGGACATTTTTAGATGAAAGGAAAATTGCTCACATTTCCCCTGTATTCAAGTCTGGTCGGAAGGATATGGTGGGGAACTACCGCCCCAATGTAAAATTGTCTGTTATTCCTAAACTTTTGGATAAAATCATAAATCGAAGATTATTTGTAACTCTAAAAAATACCATTTGTTCGCAACAACATGGATTCTTCCATGGAAGATCGACTGCCTCTAATCTTTGTTTATTCACTCACTTTTGTCATGATTCCATTGAAAAAGGTAACCAGGTAGATGCACTCTACACTGATTTTAAAAAAGCTTTTGACAAAATTAATCATTCAATATTCATAAGGAAACTCTTCAAAATGGGGTTTCACTCGTCACTATTGAGCTGGTTACATTCTTACATCTCGGGAAGAGTTTTATTTGTTAAAGATCATAAAGCTGAGTCTAATTCAATTTACGTGAAATCGGGTATACCACAGGGTAGCCACTTGGGCCCATTGCTTTTCCTCTTGTTTGTCAATGACATCCCTAATATATTAAAGTATTGTCAATGTCTGTTATATGCGGATGACTTGAAACTATTTTACAATATAACATCTGTCCAGGACTGCGTACACTTTCAACAAGATATTGCAGCACTAATAGTATGGTGCCGCGGCAACCTATTCTATTTTTAAATTTTTCTAAGTGTAATATTATGACTTATACTCGTAAGCACTTACCAATTGTGTACAGCTACGTATATGAAAATGATCAAACATTTCCGCGTGTGAGCATCGTAAAAGATCTGGGTATATATTTTGATAGCGCACTGACTTTTAAAGATCATATAAATTACATAGTTTCTAAATCCAATTTACAACTTGGGTTTTTAAAAAGAAATACTAAAATGTTTTTGAATTTTAAAGCTATTACTGTTTTATTTGGGTCTTTGGTAAGATCTCAGAGTACGTAAGCTTTGTTTGGAGTCCTTTTTATGAAGTAGGTATCAATCGGATTGAGAAAATTCAAAAGCGCTTCACAAGATTTGCCCTTCGAAAGAACTTTTCTTTTGATAACATGCCACCGTACGAAAGCCGTTGCAATATTCTTGGAATTATGGAGCTTTCTAACCGCAGAAAACTTCTTGGCATCATTTTTATAAAGGATATTATAGATTCAAACATTGATTCGCCCGAATTGCTATCCGTTCTACAGTTTCACATACCAACACGGTCTTTTAGAGAAACACATATGTTCGCTGTTCCATTCCATCGAACTAATTATGGAAGAAATGAACCAATTACTCGATGTTTGCAAATATTTAATTTGGTGGCCAATACTGTCGATATAACTCTCAATAGACGAGCTGTACTCAGACTTTTAGCTGATACCTCATTCTGAAGATTTTCACTAAATTTGTAATTTATTGTTGTAATCTATTGCAACTGACTACTTAATAAATATGTATAGTTGTATACTTGTAACTATAGTTATGTTATTTTATTCAATTTTTCCTATTTTTGTAATCTGTAAGAGCAATGCTCAGTAGATGTAAATAAATAAATAAATAAAAAGAATATACATGAAAATGTGATCTGTTTCCATTCTGAGGACGTGCCAGATTCTAAGTAGTTCCATAAAGTAGTTCCAGACAGACGTGCATCGCTCAATCGACTTAAAAAGTCATGGAATACACATTAGGTTCAAAGATACTTGGAAGTTTAAACGCTTTCTTCTAGGTGTTTTTTATGATTTTTATGATTTATTCCTCCGTGTGAAGGCGCGATTATTGCAGAAATTTGCATACTAGTACCAATTACGGTCAATAAGACTGGAAACCAAATAAGTAATTCTTCTCAGTGCCTTATAAATCACAACAGTACAAAATACGTATATACTCTTTTATTATTAAATATACGAAATTTTTGTTCTCTTATTATAACTAAAGAAATTCCTATCTGCAGTAACAATGACACATTTATTCACTCCCTTAAGAAAGCTTTGTATCAGATATGTCACAAAAATTCCCAGCAGAAAAAATCTACAACCAGCTTAAACAAACTAGAAAAATACTGAAAAACTGTGAAGCACACACAGTGTATGCTCTTCATAAATCATTGTAAAACTCGAAACCTTTTGCGGGCATAATACTTAAATAGCGCAAAACCGATTTGTCACCTGTACTTTGAAAGAGGAAACAAATCTCCGCTACTAAAGAAAAAAAAAAAAAAACAACAGTATCGTACTGAATATATGGAACTTGAAATCATTAACATTGCAACAAACACAAAAACACACACACACACAGATACAAAGGCGCGTATTTAGACACGACGAAAGATGACAGAGTATCAGCCATACATAATGCTTAAACGCTAATGTTGTATGCAAAACACACTAGCGCACACACACACACAGACACAGCAAGGCATTCGAAAACTCAAACATAACCTCAAAAAGGTGATAAAAATGAACGCACACTCCTGGAGTGTTGGAATGAGATACAAGATATGCAAACATCTAAAACCAACGGCATCATCATCAGTGGTATTCCCGTCATGTTTACTCGTCATCACCATCACCATCGTCCTCGACGTCGGAGTCATCACTCTCCACAGTATCATCATTATGAGCTCTATTACCAAAAACAACAACAGCTACTGCTCCGTATCATATCGAGGTACAATGAACATATCATCGAGAACGTCATCAGCTTCAGTGCCGACCACGACCAGGACCGTGTTGGAACATCATCAGCCGTGGTTTTTGCCATTTAGTTTACAAACCAGCCAACATTACAAATCTGTCAACTGTGCCAATTTATAAACGGTAATATATGCACAAAAACAACAAAATCAGCAGCAGCAGTAATAGTAAAAATGACAACAAAAATGCCAACAACAACAACGACAACGGTATCAACAAAACAAAGTGGATCGTTAAATTTTCCCTCTATTCAAAAATATTATTATATACGTTACACTCTATGCTCCATACGATGTGATGCTTAGTGCACCCTACACTAAAACCCAATGTTTAATGGACGACAACTTTGTTCTTTGCTTCAGGGTCAGACAAATGTGTTCTTATAAGCGCACATGACAGATATAGATAGCATTGAAATATCGGAGATCCATCCAAATAGAATCGGCATAATAATACATACATATATATTTTTCTAAATTTCTGGTATTTATTTTTGTCGTTGAGTTTTTTAGCAGTTATTGAATGTTTCATAAAAAATGTATTTATAAAATTAAAATACTAATAATTGGGCAAAACCCCAACTTTTATTGCGTTTTCACACTTGTCAACACGGTTTATGTAATTTAAACTGATTGTGATGTGCAAATAAATTAAACAAGAAACGATAAGCCGAATAACAAAACAGGTTATTTAAATTTTTATGAAACTAACTAGCCGACCCGGCAAACGTTGCTTTGCCTTCAAATTTTATTTTTTTGGGAATGTTTCAATGTTAAACAAAATTCTATTTAAATACCGTTAGCAGGAGCAGAAATAATTGCTTTTTAATTTGTGGTTTGTATAGGAGGTACCACTCCCCATTGTCCAATCCCGCCCATATTTGCAGTAGCACTTAAGATATGTACACCAAACCTACGCGCCAAATTTTGTTCAAATACCGTAAGCAGGAGCAGAAATAATTGATTTTTAATTTTTTGTTTGTATGGGAGGTACTACGCCCCTTTGTCCAATTGGATCGAATTGTAAATCTAAACCATCCCGGGCACCACCCAGACGCATATACAAAAATTTATGCAAAGCGGTCCAGCCGTTTAGGAGGAGTTCACTGACAACACCCGTACAGTAGAATTATATACATAAAGATTGAGAAATCTCAAACAATACGGAGAATGAAATATTTGCTAACTGTGACAATTGATAAAAATTTTTCAGAATATGCAGGAAGAAATTATAATTTCAAATAAACTGCCTAAAATTCTCCAGCCATCGGATTTAATAACTGTTTTGATTTGATCATTGATCATTGTTTTGACTCGTTACTCATCGCTATGTAAACAAATAGTTGTTTCGATGAAAATTTCTTAATAATCTTCTTAATAATTGAAGCTAATAAATGCAACGATTGCTGAGATGCATATTGTAATTTCTATGTGTAATTTCTCTAAGTGTATATTCTAGAAAGATCATCAAAACCGCTCCCAGAGCATTCAAGTACAATATATGTAATCTCTTTCCCTCTTTATCAGTAAATAGGACTTTTGTAGAATTTCGTTTACGACAGTAAGTTATGTTTGTTCCTTTTACTCCCATTATATAGCCTATTGTTATCTCTTTTTCACTTGTTATGTAAATAAGAACATTCTAGAAATAAATCTATGATAAACAACACTATTTTGTAAATATGTTTGTCCTTGTTGCACCCGTTATGTAAATACATGTTCTTTATGAAATATCATAGCATTTTCTAAAATAAGTCATTTTAGTATAAATAGAGCAACTTTGTACGTTTTGATGGAGTAATAAAGTTGAGGTTGATGTGGAAATACATTCCACGATACTAAAATATACTGTTAGAATAAAAAAGTAAAATTCTAAAAAGTCCTTGAGAAACAACATAGAAGAAAACAAAAACAAAATAATGTATAAACTTTCTTTTGTTTGATTAAAATAACTTTATAGAAGGGCAAAATTTTCAATAAAAATTCTAATCTTATAAAACTTCTAATAGAGGTATTTTTGGTTCAAGAACAAAGATTTTGGGTGTAATCTTATTAAACCTGTGATAAACCAGTTTCATAATAACGAGTAATAAATTTTTCGGTTTCAAAAGTAAAGTTAAATAAATACACATAAGCTGTGATTTCGATGAAACTTTCATTTCATTATAATGCTTGGAACTTGCCATTATGTACGATACAACATCATTTAAATGACAGTCTCTGGATCGGTTGCAGCAAAGGATCCTTTTGTCGTAGTTTTCGACGACCTTTTCGAACATTTCAGGCGGTATCTCGGTGATGACTTGAAGAATGTTGGTTTTAAATTTACCAACATTTGAGAATTATCCGCGTAAACACTGCCTTTGACGTAGCCCAACAAAAGAAAGCCTAACGGCGTCAAATCGCTAGATCTTGGTGGCCAATTACGCCGCCGAAGCGTGAGTTTAAAGAACCAAAGTTGTTCAATTTTACTTTGAAAGTTAGCATTCTATTACTCAGATCATTTCGAAATTTCTTTCATGTTCGAAATGATCCACTTAAAACCACTAGATGGATAACCCTGTATTATAAATAACAATAGTATCCTTCTATTCACAGTGAATTGTGGTTTTCCGTTCAGTTTTGGCAAATGCCTTAAAATTGCTTGTCTATAGTAAAATTTCTCCATGAAATCACACATTTTTTAATTTGTTCTTGGATTTTCGTCAGCATAGCCTAGTAGACGACGAAGCTCCGTGTCAAAAATAATTGTTGTGAAATTTTGAGCTAAATTATTCCACCAGACAGTGCTATGATTTTCACGACAGAAATTTTCTTAAATGCCAACGCCAACATTTTTTTTTTTTTAGTTTCCAACACAGAAATCGGAACAAATTACATTTTTACGTCATAATAAGTTCGAGAATACATTTGTGAACTTGTGAAATGAAATAATAAAATAAAAAAAGAACAATTTATCGCCTTTGTAAATATATTATCAGACATATTACGACGTAAAAACACAAGGTCTTCCGATTTCAGCGTTGGAAACCAAAGCAAGAAAAGCTGGTAATGCGTTGACATTTTTCGCGAGCGAACAGCATTGAACATTCTACCTACCTTACGGTATCAAACCGATACAAAATTTTGAGTCAAGTGAACTGACTTGCATGTAACTACAGAGCAAAAAGTGCTTTCGTGGAGAGCAAGGAAATATGCCACTTTAGCTTAAAACAAATGATTTTGCCGAACTGTTCGGGCTAAGCCGCAGGGAATTCGTATCTAAAATAAGGTTTCCAAATTCCCACAGACCGGGAAGAAAAGAATTTAAGTTTCATTGAAATGGTTGCTTGTTCGACCTGTTTGAAAAATTATTTTTCTTTGTATTTTTAGTTAATTTGACATTTTCGGCTTAAACTTTCTAGAATAACTAGAGCAAATATACGTAATTGGAAATGTATTACATGATTTAATTTTAATTTGATTTCTTTTGGTGCAATCACGCAAGTTCTTTTATGGATTTTGTCCGAATTTCATCGAAGGTACGTAATTATTAATAAGAAACCTGCAATTCTCCTTAACTTGAGGCGGCAATTATCTTTAACTTAAGGAGCCAGTGAAGTCAACGAATTGAAATCATAAAATTATTCCACATCTTCCAGAAATGTCATATGAAATTTGTTAACTTTTAAAGATGCAGGAAACAATTAAGTTGAAAGTATGAAGTTTAACATTAATTAACATATTTAATATCAAAAAATACAGCGTATTTACCACATTATTTGCAACTTGTGTTTAATTGCCCTTTAAATTGTTCCATTTGCAATACATTCTGCCATTTCATTAGTTTTCATTTCTAACATTTGTAGGTGGATTCTTGAACCAATTCATAAAGTCTCATTTGCATATCAATGCAAATACCTCCATGCGCATAATTGCCACTTCAACACACAAAGCACCTACAGTGTACAATAGTAAGTACTCAGTGGCGAAATTTGCAAGGCCTTTCATTATTTATCACATATTACTAATGCATTGTTTATATCCTTGCATACATCACATTATATTTTGAATATTGGAAACGAAAAACTTTATCGTAATTTGCATAAAAAGTGGATATCGCTCGCCTCAATCGCATTAATTATAGTTGACACCGATCCCCAGTGATGGTTTCAACATCTCGTAATAAATAACATCGACCTGGTCCCACCAAATACAGAGCATAACCTTCGCAGCGTGAATATTCGGCCCAGGCGACGACGTATAAGCATGACCATGACATTCTTTTCTTTGGGTTGCAGTAATGAATTTACTTTGTATCACCCGTTACAATACGATGAAGAAAATCCTTCCTTTTTTGTCGCTGAAGCAGTCGTTTACAGGCGGAAAAACAATGCTCAACGTCCCTTGGCTTCAACTTATAAGGAATCCAAGTTCCTTGCTTTTGAACCATTCCCAACGCATGCAATCGCTTGAAAATGGCTTGACGTGTAACTCATAATACTGAAGCAAGCTGTACCTGCGTTTGACAGATTCCCATCAAGCAATGCCGTCAATTCAGTGTCTTCGAAGGTTTTTCGCCTTCCTTCACGCGAACGGTCGTCAACATCAAAATCACCGTCTTTAAAGCGACGCAACCAATATCAACACGTTGTTTCACTTAAAGCAGCATCTCCGTAAACGTTTTAAAAATCTCGATGAGACTCACGCGCCGTTTTCTTCGATTGAAAGAAAAAAATCAGTTCCTCCCGCATATGACGATTATTTGGCACCATAATATACATATTCGCACAACCAAGAGAATATGACGTCAAAAGAAAATCACTATTGTGTCGAGGCGTTTGACGTTTAGGTTATGGCAGAATCGACTAGCACTTACAGAACCGAGTGATTAACCACGACTATTTTTGTATCCTGCTCGTTTTCGCAACAAGGCGGAAGAACTTTTGTTGAAGACAGTTCAACTGACTGCAAATTTTGTAGTGTTCTTAATGTGTTTTCAATAACCGTGTCCGTAGTTGGAGATGTCCCTTAAAAATAAAACGTCATCTTGTCATGCATTATAAACCGATTTAGATGGTGTATTTTTAACAATATCGCCTACAGTTAGGCCAGTCCCCTAAAAAAATCTATGATTTGCCATAATTCTTTTAGTATCTGGACCGCAGATTGTGGTTTTCATTTTTTTGGAAAAGTCATAAAAAGCGCGTTTTTCTACAGATTAATCATTATATTGATAGATTAGTTTTTACTAAGCCGATTTTCCCCAAATTCAAGTATTTGTAACCTATGCATATAAGATCTGGTGAACTGAAAACTGCCACAAACCTTTAGAAAAGGCTCATCGTCACACACATTCTGGTACGTTCCATACAAATTGACTGAGCTGTCGAAATTTTTTCTACTGCCATCCTTAATTCATTGTCTGTATTTACCCAAATTTCTACCATTTGTGTTGCATTGTAATGTAATGTAATGGAATGTAATGTTTAGTAAAATTTAAAAACATGAACCGTGGTAATTTCCATACAAATTTCTTATCCAAACCCATATATTGGTAGGTTCGTATCGTTCACTCAGTTGCATTAACTTCAGTATGAAGTGGCAGGCCTCACGCATTTAGTAAAAACATTTCTGCGAAAGGAGTTGCTACGCCCCTTATAAATTGATCAATTTAGCGAAAAATCAGTAACCCATCTAAAATTTCTAAATGACGTTTACTGCCTTTTGCCCTAAAACGAACCACTTAATTCGTTCGAAAATCAAACGAACAAATATACCTATAGAATGTAATATTGTTTTTTTTTTTTAAATTTTGGCAGTTGAAGAAAACTTTCATACGTTTTATAAAAACCCTGTTAACAATGTTGTCGTTCGAACGATTTATGGAAACAATCTGTTAATCTAGAGAATTTTTTTATAAGAACTATACCGAGCCACTGGGACCCTTCATATTCTTCTCCAAGGCGAAATGCCATTCGATGATAATATATGTAAGTTAGTCTGTACTGGTTGATATATCAAACGATACGTACATCTCATAATTATTAAAACAAACCTGTTAATTTCTTTGAAACTTGAAGATCTTTTATCTTTATCATCATAATAATGGTCATAGCCAAATTCTGCAAAACTGTAGAACCTTTAGAAAAAACGGATATTTTATTATACGTTTAGATTAGATTACATTATTTCAGCAATCTGTTTGCTTGATTATTGAAAAATCCTAATCACTAGAGAATTTTCAGTCAGGTAAACTGACTTATATACTCGTATATCCTCACCCAATGTTATTCTGTGTTATTGCAAAAGTGTGTATGATGAAAAACATGATATTGCAAATCGTACTTACCTTGCGATAAGAGATATTCTGAATAATAAAAAAATGCTCAGCAGAAGAAATGTTGCTTTCCGCTTGTAAATTTTATAGGAGTCATTAATTTCGCCATTAAATTCGCACAGTTTTATTTACTTGCTACACTGAGGCAAGAAGCGGTCCAGTTCTTCTCTGTTTGCAGAGTTGAGTGAACTAATTGTCTGATGCGTGCTAAATTATACTGAATGTAGTGCAACTATAGTGTACCTATACATATAGTTAGTCAAATTATGCAACATATATAAGAGCTACCAAATAGGGTGTTCTTACGCAGTCCATATTTTTATGACTCGGAACACTTAGTAAATAGGAACTGGGGGAAGAAAGTGAAATTTTGATACGCATCCAATTTTATAGAATTACATACACCTGTCTGAACGCAATGAACTTTATAGTTTATATTAAGTTATGTTGTCAGCTTCTATTCTCCTTTAACATGGAGGTTCAAAGGACATTTTTGTGCATAAACTGAAGTCGTTAGTTCACTCATATATTAAATCCCAGACTATATTGCCTTTAACCAACAAATAAGTGGCTTAAATATTAAGCAATTCGGAGAAGGATCTTTCCTCTTGGACCAATTTGACTACGTTGTGGTAACTGCGACCCGTAGCATTAAGGAATATTTAGTATCAAATAAGTAGGTATGGAAGAAGTGCCTCCTTCTCATACTTAATGCGTAGATTTTGCCCGATTTCCCAGATAAGTATAGTAATTTAATACCTTCACCCTGGAGCAAATATGCAGCACTTATAAAAAACAATTTAAAGTACCAAGTATCAATATTGATTGACCGATGTCGGTTTATTTGGCTGGCTGGCAGGCACGATAACTGCTGTAAATCCTTATAAAACTTCTTAAATCCTCACACACGCTAATATATTTTTAGATTTAGATTGTGAATGGACTATATCGTCCCCTCCCCCTCCTATTTGTTATAACCGATACAAGTTGACCGATTTTTCGAAATTAAATTTTTTCCCTGTAACCCTTAAAAATTACGTAAAATACAGTAACCTATTCCTTTGCTCACCGTACTCGTATTTATTTCAACTTGATAAAAATTGGCCTACGCACTACTTTCCCATACAAAAGTCCGATTAAACCATTATGTTCCAAGAGAATAGGAGCTGATGACATTACTCCTCATATATTCTTAGGTTCACACAGCCTAATATTTTGCAAGATAAAAAGCAGGATTGTAAACGGACTTTTCCGGGTCACCCCGATTGACCGATTTTCAGAAATTGAATTTTTCCTTGTAATTCTTAATTCGCAGACTGCAAGAATCTAAACTTGCTTATTGTATTGGCTTGTAATGCCTGGTAGAACTTGGCAAAAATTGACAGAATGAACAGCCCGTTTCTGTTTGTTAACTTCCACAAAAATGGCTAATTTAAAGTAGATAATTTTAGTTTCATATCCTTGAAGCAGTTATGCTAAATTCAGATAAAATGGAACAAACATCATGCTGCCGATAATTTTTTCCTGGGAGTGTTACCTTCTGATTTTATGCAATTCTTGGCATAAATAAAGAAACCAACAGGACAACTATGACTTTTCTGCTACATCCCATATACTCCCATGTATAGGTACATATGATTTAATTTAATCCATATATTCCTAGATTTGTAACCTCCAATCAACTGCACTAAATTCAGTATAATTTAGTGAGTATCAGGTTTTAAGTAAACTTAGTTTTTCGAATGAAAATGGTTCAGATCGTAAAGCTCCTTGGGATGCCACATATACAAATTATCCGATTTTGCAAAAATTGGCAGTTTTTCTATTAGACAGAGGGAACAGGGAAGGTAAGTTATAATTTTGCTCTATTTATTGTGGGTTAGGGTAGAGTATTCGTTGATAACATTCTACCAATTTATCGCGCACCCTCTGGCACTATGGTCGTTGAGTGGAGGTCAGTTCATCAGGTAACCATTTCCGTACTTATTCTTTAGTTTAGTTTATCATGTATTAATTTAACAGTGAGGATGCTAAATATATTCGGTTTATTAAACAATCTTCCAAACTGCCTATTATGTTGCAGTTATTCTAATGACTGATTATTTATCTACTTAAGTTGCATATCACCATAATTTGGCTTATTAGTAATATGTTGGTTTGATAGTTTTATGACAGGTTTGCCCAAACTGATGCTTGGTAGGATATTTATGATAGACATTCAGTTTGCAGTAAATCTTATGTTCCCTAACACAAGAATCGGAAGCTTCAGCCAACGATTGAGGTTTCATTGTGGTAGCGTTATCTGATAATTCCTTCAACGTAGGTGTTGAAACACATCTCACAATGAAGTGCTTTCTTGTCATAGACCAGGTTTTGATCTCTTTTATGTAATAACATAAGGTAGGTTGAATTTACATGCCTTCAACGTAAAATTGTCTAATGGCCATATTATGTTAATTGTAATTAAATCAATGAAGACTTTGTGACCTAAATTAAGAGGACTTCCATATATGTCTAACAATTCATTTGCCTGACCCTCAATTTTAGTCCTAGAAGCTCTTAACAAAATTTGGCCTTATTCTTATTCATCGCTTTAGTGGAAGTATTTTCTCAATGGAGTTACTATCGAATATTGCAACTATTGATTTGTGTCGGATATTCGCAATGTACATACAAAGGCTAACGGGTTCCAGCTATCTAAAGTCGTTGCCAGTAATTCCTCTGTTTCAGTCATTGAGGTTAAACTTCAATTGGGCACAGCCTAGTATTTTGGCATATTGCGATGGTGGATTGAAAATGAAATATAATGGAGGAATAATATACAGTCGTATGATTAAATAACACTTGTTTATAAGGTTCGTCATCATGTTTTCTAATGAGGGAGTAGAACATCTTCTCCTTCTTAGGTGCCGACCGGAATAGATATATCTATTATACGCCGCCCGCAGAAAATAATTCCAAACGCTTCGATCTTCTACGCTTCTTCTCCAATTCATCACACCAAGCTTCGATAGTATTTCAAAATCCAGGTCCTTCCAACGGAGTTTTGGTCGCCCTCTTCTGCGCCGTCTATCGAGTTCATTTTCGAAAACTTTCCGTGCCAAATCAGTCGCTGTATAATAATGCGTTTGACCACGTCGATGTCGGCATATAGCTCATACAGCTCAGTATTCATGCGACGTCGATACTCTCCGTTAATAATGATGAGCCCGTATATTTTCCGGAGTATTTTCCTCTCAAAAACCGCTAGTATTGATTCATCCGTTTGTGTCATAAGCAGAATTCAGCGCCATATTACAAGATTGGTAGAACCAATGTATGGTACAGCCAGATTTGTGTTTTTTGAGAGAGAGCTTTATCATTGAATCGCTTGCTTAACCCATAGTAAAATCTGTTAGCAAGCTATACTTGCCTCTTTATCTCCATGCTGACATCATTTGTTTTGTTTACAGCGGAACCGAAGTAGATAAATTCTTCCACCACTTGTAAATTATAGTTGTTAACGTGCACACAGCATCCATAACAAGTAGACTCTTTGTTCGTTGAAACCAAAAACTTTGTTTTGTTCTCGTTTACCACCAGACCCATTTTCGCTGCTTCCTTCTCGATGCTTGAGAAAGCTGTAGTAACATCTCGTAGTTTTCTGCCAATAATGTCTATGTAACATATGGCTTTTATTAAAGATGGTACCAGTCGTATTAACTGCAGCTTTTCTCATAATCATCTCCAACAGTATGTTGAAGTGGTCGCACGATAGACTATCGCCCTACCTAAATCTTCGTTTGGTGTAAAAAGGCTCGCTTAGATATTTGCCTATCTTTACTGAAGACTTCGTGTCAGTCAGTGTCATCCTACAAAGACGTAGGAATTCCAACTTCGTAAGAATTCCAAACTCGGACATCGAAGGCAACTTTAAAATCAACGAAAAGATGGTACATTTCGATCTGTTTTTCTTGGGTCTTCTCGCAATGAGAAAATCTGGACAGTTCTTGATTTACCAGGTCTAAAGCCATGCTGATAAGGTCCAATCAGGCCAGTCAGAAACGGCTTTGGTCTTTCACATATCACACTCGATAGGACCTTATAGGTAATGGGTGAAGCAGTGATACCGCTTAAACACATGACACGTTCACTCAAATTGCAATCACCAGGCATGTTTTCCTCAAGCTAAATCGTATTTAGGAGCTGATGCAGACTGTTTATCAACTCATCGAAACCAGTTTTAAACAGCTCTGCTGGCAGGCCATCAGTGCCCGAAGCTTTGTTGTTCTTAAGCCGCAATACTGCCGTTCTGATCTCTATTTGTTTCGGAGCTGCGCAATTTATGCCATCGTCGACAATTGGGGTGATTTCCTCACTCTTGCTGCCATCCGAAACTAAGACCTTATAAAAATGCTCTCTCCTCACCATCCTTACAGGAAGTGAACCCTGTTCCATGCCCTGTACTGCTTATCCTTTGGTAGAATTTCCGCTCTTCACCTCCATTCCTGTACCTTTCTATTTCCTCACTCTCACGCTCTTTCCACAACCGCTTCTTCCTCCTAAAAAGTTGGTGTGAAGTTGGTTTGAAGGCTAAAAAAAAACTAAAAGTTAAAAACCACCTAAAATAAAACCATTTGAATTTCATGAACTAAAAAACCACCTAAAATAAAATTAAGAAAAACATTTGAATTTCATGAACTAAAAACCACCTAAAATGAAGTTAAGAAACTATTTGAATTGCTTAAAATAAAAAAAAAAAATAAAAATCACCTAAATTTGCTTAAATTAAATTTAAAGTTAAAGTTAAATCTGTTAAGTTAAAGTTTGCGCTAAGCGGCAAAAATCTGTAGCCACCACAACGATTTCCGAACCTCCGTCGCCGTAACGTGGAAGCCCTTCTCCGATAGAAGCTATCGCCTACATCAGCCCCAACCAGTAACAACCTCATCTTTTGGCGTAGCACCACCAAGCCGGGTGATGCCCAGGTATCCTAACGTGCAATGTTCTTGCCTTTCCAACGACAGACGGACGCGACGAGGGTTCTGAAAATAAAAAGTTTTTTTGAACCAAATATAGGTCGGCTAAGGGGTAAACATTGACGCACTGAATCGGAAGAAACCTCTGGGAAAGGTAAAGAGGTTAAACCGTCGACCAGGGTTGAGCGCTCAGGCCAGGATCAGGGGGAATAGTCGTGGGTGAAGTAATGCACCTCAGGTAGCAAATGTTGTCCCTTACGCGTTTCGACCTCCGTAAATTAAAAAAAAACGGGATGAATCCCGATCTTTTTATTTAAAGAACTTCATTGTCTTTATTCTGAACAACGGAAAGCATCCGGAACTTGCGGTAAATAGACCTGAGGCTGAGCTAGCCGCCATATTCTTGCGGTCGTGAATACCGTGCGGTAGCAATTACGCCTGTGGGAGAAGAATCTGGGAAATTCCTGTTTAATTGAAAATTAAAATTATAATTGTAAAGAAAATTTGAATGTGCCACAGGATGCGAAGAATGATGAAACAAATAAATCGGGTGGATTATTTTTATAACGTGTTTTGAAACAAAAAAAATAAAACAAAGTTATTGAATTTTTTTTTTTTTATTTCAATATGGAGAATTGAATAAGGTGATGTGGTGGTGGGGTTCTGGACAAAAGTAAGTATAAAGCGACTATGGGACCTCTAAATAGAAATACTATAGATGATCATGGTGGAATCATCAAGATTCCAAGAGGGAGGGAAAATTTCCTTGGCAGTCCATCGGCCAAGGTACCGGTGTGAATGTATGATGGCGATAATGTGAGTATGTTCGTTTTTTTTTTTGTGTCTTAGTCGATTGTTCGATTTTTCTTTTCTCGTTCTTGCTTCGGGTCCCGCTAATATATACAGGGTTGCCCATATTCGACGGACCCATGTTTTTAAAAAAAAAAAATCAAAGAAAAAAATAAAAATTTGGCGGTTGGCAATCTTATTCATTTAATTTGTTCCAAGTAGATTTGTTTACATCAATTTTTGAATATGATATCTCTCGAATGGCCGCCTCTGGCGTTGATGGCGTATTGTGCCCTTTTTGCAGCATTTGCCATCGTTTTCGCCAACATTTCGGCCGGAATAGCGGCTATTTCTTCACGAATGTTGTCCTTGAGCTCTTCAACGGTCCTTGGCTTGTTAACGTAAACCTTTGACTTCAAATGTCCCCACAAGAAGAAGTCAGCGGGCGTCAAATCGGGCGAACGCGGTGGCCAGTCCAAATCACCACTTTTCGACATCAAACGGCCCGGAAACAAATTCTTCAGAAAATCGATTGTTATGCGACTTGTGTGCGGTGGAGCGCCGTCTTGTTGAAACCAGAACTGCCTCATACGCTTTCGACGAATAATTGGCATCACAAAATTGGTCATCATGTCGCGATAACGCTCCTGGTTGATGGTAACAGCATGGCCATTTTCGTTTTGGAAGAAAAACGGCCCAATGACCGTTTTCGCACTAACGCCGCACCAAACTGTGACTTTTTCGTCATGAAGAGGCAATTTTTGAATCTCCTGAGGATTTTCAGTGGCGTAAATACGGCAATTTTGCTTATTTACGGTCCCATTCAATGTGAAATGGGCTTCATCGGACATGATAATTTTGTTCCAAAATTGCCCGTCATCATCGGCCATTTCGATGACTCGTTGGGCCCATTCCAATCGACGAGGCTTGTCCGCAGGCAACAATCTTTGCGTCAATTGAATTTTGTACGGGAACAAATGCAAATCAACGCGAATAATCCGTTGTAAAGTGGACCGAGCCATGCCCAACTGCTGAGAACGGCGGTTTTGGGATGTTCTTGGGGACCTCTCAACACTGGCTCGTACGGCAGCGATATTCTTGGCCGATCGCCTTGGTCGATTTTTATTTGGCCTCTTCGGATTAGAAAGAGCCTCACCAGTCGAAAATTTTTCGTATAAACGCTTAATGGTGTTCTTAAAAGGCGCACTTCTCACATTTTTTAATATTTTAAAAGCACGTTGAGTTTTCACAATTGACTTCTTCTGTTGAATGTAAATTTCAACTATTTCAGAGCGCTCGCGTGGCGTGTATTGTTCCATGGTAAAAATCTGCTTGGACTGACGCTTCAAACGCGGTATGTCATTAAGCGATCTGACATCTCTGTCAAAAGTTATGGCGTTGCCAGATGGGTCCGTCGAATATGGGCAACCCTGTATATATATTTTTTTTACATAAAAGCTGGTATGATTTTTATTTATGTTTTTTTTTTTTTGTCGCTATCCCAACGCCAGAAAGTTGGAAAAGAACCACCCCGTCCGGCGAGCTCTAGCCGCGCAAAACGCCAGCATACTAGCAAATCCAACAATCTGGCAATATTTCGCAACTTGTGAAAATTTTAATTTTTCAAACAGGTGATGGCACATCTTAGCTGCAACCAGGTGATGATCCAAGTCAGTATTCGCACCACGTATCACACGCACGTCCATGACAAATGATCATTTTGATTCCTCTTGTTATGATCAGGAGATAGCCACGTTGCCTTGTGGATATCTTTATGCCGGAATCTGGTTCCACTTACTACCATAGTACGTGCCGCAGGAACGAAACCAGTCTGAATCCGTTTTCAGAGGTGTTACCATGTAGACGGAATTTTGGTTTTGATGCGGATGGTGGCTATACGGTCACTTATAGGAAGAAGGTGTCTCAATCTCTTTCCCACAACAAATGCACATCCGAATTCATGCGTTTCTGCGTGGCAGCTATAGTAGATGTCACAGTTTTTACGCTGAGTACATGCTTGTCCTGTCCATCGCATCTCCTGGATGGCAGTAATGTCAGCCTTATATTTATCCAGAACATCCGTTAGTCGGATAGAGGCACCTTCTATGTAAAAAGTTCGGACATTCAAGGTGCATATCCTTAAATCATGGTCTTATAACATTTGCGGGGGTCGTCAACATTTGGGGGATTCGTTTGATTATTTTCTTCGGCATTTTCATAATAATTTAAATTTAAGATGAGCGACTTATCAAGCCACTGCATCCGAGTGTGAATTGAGTTTCAGAAACAGAAGTTACCTACTGGCCTAAGACGCATCGGTGTTAGTATGCCATTTAGGTTTCTCAACTAGTCGCCTTCTCACTTTAGCTACCATCAAAGGGATGTCTGATGGCATTAGCAGAGAATACTTGTCCGAAGGTCGGAAGTCGTGAACTGCTTGAGAAATTCTGCAAAGTGATCTAGAATAACAATCAGAGAGCCCAAATTAGAATTTCGGTTGGTTTGGTTTTTGGTTTGGTTTTGGTATACTATTGGTTATTTGACTCTGGTTATCTGACTATTGGTTATTTGTCCACTATATTGTAATATACCGTATGTGGAATTATTCTCTTGACAAAAGAGTATTCATCTAGTAATTTTTTACAATTGACTTGTTAGATTAATATGTCTGCTGTATGGTGAGCTGCAATTGTTGATAAAATTCTTTGGAATTGACAGTTAGTGAACTGTGTTGACTTTGTTTTGAGGTTTATGGCCATGGGGAACTTGTTGTTGTTTTTCGTTAGTTATAGAAAACTAATCGTTATTGTTGTATTGTTGCTGCTGTTGTTGGTAACTGTAGGTGACTCGAATAGTCAAACGCCGTATTGAGGGGGCATGCTTCGTCTAGTCCTGATTTGACAGATGTCCATTGTTTTTGTTATTCCCACTTATGATGAAAGACTTCGAAAGTCAGAAGAGACGGTTGATGAATTCAGACCTTATGTTTTGATGGCGGGTCAATCAAAGTGGAAGCTAAAAATCTGAAAAAAACACAAAAATCAAAAAATAAAAAACATGTAATGAATTAAATAGAAAATGAATAAGGCAATAGAACTGTTTCAGTGCATATACAGGGTGGGCCATAAGGGTGTTGGCGGTTTAAATATTCAATTTCTCGGTAATGCGCGGCGCGGGGTGGCGGGGGGATATGTTGTTCACTACGCTGCTTCCTGGAAATTTAGTAGCCATGGTGTCGTACACGGGAGTGTAGCGTGCATGTTGTGTCCGAGCGTATTACGAAAACAATAAATCAGTGATTACTGCACGACGTTTGTATCGGCATGAACACGGTTTACACAATTTAAGTGAAGTTCCAAGCGCCAATGTAATACGAAAATGGATCAGAATGTTCGAAACAACCGGCTCAACAGTACCAATTACGGTTCGTGGTCGCCCAGTTTCTGCAAGATCAGCCGACATTGTGGAGCGCGTTCGTGTTTCAGTTCAGCGAAATCCGCAACAGTCAACACGTAAGAGAAGTCAGTCTTTGGATGTCAAAAGAACAACTTTATGACGAATTTTGAAACGTCATTTGCATTTGAAGGCTTATAAGATTCAGATAGTCCAAGAATTGAAACCCGATGATGCCAATAACCGACTTAACTTTGTCAATTTGATGCTAGAGCGGTTCAACAATTCCAACAACGTGATTTTTAGTGATGAGGCCAATTTTCACCTTAATGGCCATGTGAACAAGCAAAATGGTCGGTTCTGGTCCGAGACTAATCCCCGACGCTTGCATGAACGTCCACTTCACAGCCCTAAGCTTGTCGTGTGGGCTGGGATAACGTCAACCGGTATTATAGGACCATACTTTTTTGAGGACGAAAGAGGGCATGCGATGACGGTTAGAGCGAACAACTATTGCAACATGCTAGCAGACTTTTTGGTGCCAGCTTTACAAGAACTTTAAGGCAATACCTCGAGGATGTGGTTTCAACAGGATGGGGCCACATGTCATACGGCTAGGGTATCCATAGAGCTGCTGAAAAATGTTTTTCCTGGAAAACTCATTTCGAAAAGGGGGGATATTGAATGGCCCCCACGTAGCCCCGATCTCTCTCCATTCGATTATTTTCTATGGGGCTACTTCAAATCGGTAGTCTACGAGAATAATCCGACCAATTTAGAGCAGTTGAAGAGGAACATTATTCAGGAAAGTAACAAAATACCGAGAACAACTTTTCAACGAGTTTTCCAAAATTTGCGATTTCGGTTCCAAGAGTGTCAAGCAGCCGAGAGAAGCCATTTGGACAACATTATTTTTAAGTCTTAAAAATTCCCATGCTTCTACTTTTTAAAAATACTAATATATTTTTTTTTATGTTTCGTAGTTTTTTTTAATTGAATATTTAAACCACCAACACCCTTAGGGCCCACCCTGTAGAAGAATTTAAATGTAGGAAACGTAAACAACTAAAAGTTGTTGATAGTTTTCTTGTGCGAATTTTGATTGTACGGTTTTAAAGAGATGATAGACAATTAAGTAAGGTGCAATTGTCGATGAATGTGGTTAAATTTTGAAGTACGTTTTGACATAAGTCGGCTGAGATGTGTCCATCTATTTGACTGACTGGAGTACCACCGACACATATACTTAAAAAACAACCGATTATACATGTCTCTTCCAGAACCTCACATACAAACGACCAATTTAACATATGTATTCTTAAACTCAAAACTCTTGCTCAGTTGCATTGAATTGAGGCAAATTCTACACATATTAAGCGTTTTGTAAAATTGGGTCTGAGACTGAAAATGAACTACATTGACGTATTGAACAATTATCCTAAAAAAAAAAAATAAAATAAAAAAAAATTAAAAAATGATTTTTAACTGATAGGTTGCAGTAATATAAATTTGTATACATTCTCATCAAAAAACGGGCGTCCAGGGAAGTCAAAATTATCCTGGAAGTGGTGAAAACATGGATAATCATCGATGAATTTAACATGAGATTGTCATAGGAGGAACGCTGTTGCTTTTAACATATTTCCATCGCATTTTCAGCAAATTCTCTATAGCAATGGAAATGTTTTAGATCATTTTTATGATAATTTTTTTCTTTTAATCGGAATTGACGTAACTGATTAATTTCATTAATAAACAACAATTTTAAATATATGTTACAAAATTTAGTGTTTTTTTTTATTAAAAGCAAAAGAAAAATGCTAAATAAATTTAATATTTTTACAACGACTGATGGTTATAACACCTTTATTTCATAGGTCTTTTTGGTACACTTAAAACTAGCTTGCCAAGGAGCGGAAAATATGGTTATGGTTCTTGCTGAAGCACTGTTACTAAAGAGTTCTTGGGGCTAAATTGAGGGTTGCTATCGCTTTTAACAAATCCCATCGAATACACAAATTTTCGAAATTTGTTCTCCAACATGGTTTTTAGGCTGAAGAAACCTTAATTAACGTCATAAATTATATTTGTTAAGATTTGAACAAAGATTCATATGTTGGTGCAATTTCTTGACTCTTCAAAAGCTTTTGGTCTTAGCGATTATTCCTCATTATGTGAAAAAAATGACATTCTAAGGTATACGTAATAGGGAAGTTGCACTTACAAAAGATTATTTATGCAATCAGAGACAGAACTTGGTTTTGAAAACTTTTGTTAAAAGGCCCAGGCCAAACAGGTTAGTATTAAGTGCTTGCAATACAAAATACATTAGATTCAGAATATATGTGCGATTTACATAGATGGAAAGAAGATTTCAAAAGTTCAAATTCATTGGAATTCATATTCAATGTAATTTAAGCTGAAAATTACACATTGGAAAACTGAGGTCCAAATTAGCACTTGGGATCGGCATGTTATATAAATTAAAAAATATGTTTGATGAAAGAACCAAACCTCTGCTTTACAAATCCTTCATACAAAGTCATCTCATTTGTTTATCGATTATGTATGAATGCAAGTGTAAAAGAAATTTTTTTTTTTTTTTTGATATCGTAAAATTAATCCTGCAAAATTATTTTCAATTTACCCCTCGCATTTTCCACATTGACATACAAAGATTTTGCAAAATATATTTATTTCAATAAAATTCAGCTGCTTCTGTGTGTGTTTAAAGTCATGCATGGTGTCGGGTGCGACACAATTACTTTTCAGAGAAATCAGCATAATTTTTATACAAAAAAAAAAAAAAAAAACAGTACTAATCTAAGTGTTACCAGATGTCGTCTAGAAACCACCAAACAACGATTTAAATATATAAGTAGCGTTGAGCATAACAACCTGCCATAGGTTATAACAAATTCAAAAACAATTTTAATATTTAAAAATAAGCTAGGTGAATGTTTTTTCAAAATATTGAAATGCCTCTGATGTAATTATAGTATATCTGTCGTTTTAGTATCACACTTAAATTTTGTATACAACATATTATTATTATTATTTATTATTAATAGTTGTCGATTAGCCTCAATAATCCCATAGAGGCGCCGAGTCAGACACGTACTGCAATATAGATTTATTTAATTTTTATTTTGCACAGCTAATGAAATTTTTCACTTAATTTTGAAGTTTGAAATGTTACGTATATTAAGTTTTAAACTTGTAAATAACGGATGTTTTCTACTTTATTCAAATATTGATGAAATATAGTGATAACTATGAAAAAAACGCATCAGATTTTTAAGAAATTTGTGATAAAATGTATGAGAAGAAAAATTTTGAGATACTTCATACAGAAGTAGCGCAATGGTTGTAAGTTTTCTTACCCAATTCGAAAAAATCCTAATCCACTTGGCGAATTGATAAATGGTCCAATTTTTGTAATACCCTCTGGTTTTGAAATACCACGAACAGAAATACGAGATATGCTATTCCAAACTAATATACATATTCTGCACTTTCATTACCAAAGTAATGCTGAAGGCAAAATGTAGGGCTAGATATCAAATATATTTAGACTAATGATCGCAAAGCTATCATTACCATTCCAAACAGACCGTGATAACGTGATAAAATTACACAGAAACATATTTGAATGATCATATTTACTACCTTGTTTGATGTATAAAGTTCATTTCTACAGATTTCAATTTTGTAATAATTAATCTTTTTTGTATAAAAAGTTAAAATATTCCCCAATTTTACCAGATAAAACTGTTGATAAATTGCTCATCGTTCGTAAGTGTTATCATCATGTCTTTAGCCAACATTATCATTGACACCGTGTTCAACATCGTCCCCGTAATTGATGTAATTTGGTGGTGACGGTGATGAAGGTTACGACGACTGTGACTGTAATGTTAGCTACAAATGCAGTGAATATTTTATCGTACACACGGTTGAGAATATTTTAAAATTATGGTAATGGAAACGTTCAAGTAATTTCACGTGTCATTGTCGATTGAAAATTGGAGGGACAATATCAACAACGCACTTGATTTATTTTTCCAAGGTGTCATGAAATGCAGTAAAGTTAACGCGAACTTTAAAAATCCGGAAACATTTTAAAATGGCAACAAATGAGCCGAATAGAGAATTATTATCGACACTTTTTCTGCTTTCCCAAACATCTTTGCATGCGGAAAGCGTCTTACTTTTCTATACGAATAGCTTTCTATCAGAATGTCTTCTATATGTCTATGTCTTCATATGCGAAATCGGCATAGAAGACTCTTGTTCGTACAAAAATTGTCATGACACACTTTTTTTTGTACGAAAATGGTCATACCAAACTCTTTTTTATACGAAATTCGCCATGCCAGACACTCTTTTTTATTCGGAAATCGTCATCTTTTCTATATGAAAATCGCCACTTCAGATTCTTTTCAATACGAAAATTGTCATGTTGAATACTTTTCTATACGAATAGCGCCTGGTCAGATTATTTTTAATATGAAGAGTGTCTTTTCAGGCACTTTTTTTTCGTATAAAAGTGTCTTGCCATGCACTTTTCTATACGACGAATGCCTTGCCAGACATTTTTCTATAAGAAAAGCGTTGAGGTCGCAATTATCGGGCATTGTTCTAACATGCTTTAGTATACATAATATATTTTTCATGTATACATATATATATTTATATATTTAGTATTATATATATAATAATTATCGCAATAAATGCTGATTAAACTTCAAATGGTTCCCAAAAGGAAGCATTCAAAGTACTTTGACTGGTAGACACGATAATCGTCTTATATCGAAACGGAATTTCTTAAAATTTAGCCCCATATTTTGTCAAAACGTGGCAGGCAATTGAAAAAGGGCTATATCGACCCGGCTTTTGGTACCTCTTACTCAAATTGACTTATTTCCCGCAATTCAATTAGTTCCCTGTAACTCCTCATGCCTACATTTCAGTAATATAAATTTTTGTTGAAAAAAATCGACTGATTAACCATGCCTCTTCTGGTGTCTCTAATATTAATGGCCGATGTAACACCTGCGTTCTTATGCTAATGTATTTTTTTCAGTTGCAATAAATTCAGTCAAACTTTGATCATGTTGAGCGTTTGCCAAAGTATTGTTCCAGAATTAAAGGGAGGCGAAGCCATACCGCTTCTGGTACCTCTTATACGAAGTAATCACTTTTTCGAAATGCAAACTTTCGTCTGTCTCGAAGGCTGCAATAGTCTAGATTTGTTTCCATTATATAAATTGCAAAAACCGATCTCCCACACAAATAACCGATTCTTAGCTTCATACCTCTTCAGCAGCTATGCTCCATTCAGTCAAATTTTGCAAACATTATACATTTTAAAATTTTTACACCCCTTCTGGTACCTCCTGCACAAATTCGCCGATTTTTCGAAAATCAATAATTTCTCTGTAATTTCTGTCCAAGCGAATTCTATGTTTTTGTCTATTGCATTAGCTTGTAATTCTCGGCAAAATAAAACACAAATTGGGCGATTAACCACGCCCCTTCTTGTAAATCCCAAACAAATGATCGACATAACCCGTGTATTCCACTGCATATCTTTCCCGTAGCATCATACGTTGCGCGAACTAAGTTTCGAAAATAAAAGTTGTATGCATTGCTACAGCCCTCCTGGTACCTCTTAAATTATAATTTCGTTATAATTTCTAAGCGGAGGAAAGTCATAATTTTGTTTCTTTTATCGCGGTTTAATTCAATGTATTTTTGTATACAAAAAGCCAGTTCATGCAATTGAAATTTCACGTTAAACACGTTTATAACAATTTGGAATGCTCAACTGGGGCCACATATAATATAATTATTAACAGTTGTAGATAACAACCGTCTTCCGCCCGTCCTTCTGCCTGTTTGTTAAAAGCACAGGCTGGCCTTAATGGTTGAAAAATGTCTCATATTCACAGTCTAGTTGGCTCAAGATTGGACGAAACCGGTCTGGTAAGAAAAAGTTACGCCACCGTTTCAAGAATGTTATGTATTATGTATTATTAGTTAATATTATAGTGTTGGTAATTTAGCTTTTTCCCGTTACATTCAGTTTGTTTCCACCCGTTCACCGGGCGAATTTTGGGTTTACTTTTAAGTTATTCTCCAGTTTTTTTTTTATTATTATTTTCAATAGAAAGAAAGAACAAAAATGCATAATTTGAGCCAAAAATTGATGCAGTAGACATAATCTTATGAGAAATCGATCTAGCACCAGCAAGTTCTTGTGGCTTTTCGAATAGAATGAAGAATCTCAAAATTCTAGGAAAACATCCAGATTCAGAACTCCAGTTTTCGAGATGAGGAGCGGAAGCGGAACGCTTTTTATTTCGTTGTGAAATTGTTTTGAAGAATTTTTAAAGAATAGGACTGAGTTTTTCAAGCATGAACTGAAATGTTTACATTTTTGAGTGGAAATATTTATATTTTAATGTTTTAGCAAGAACTGCTAAAACACCGAAAGTTACATAGTCTTTCCACATTCTTCAACCAGTATAGCATATGGTAATTTCGTGATTGATAGTTAGCTGTTAAATCTTCATGATCGGTCATTTACTTGGGCGCCTTAAAGTAGTTTTGAAAAAGAGCGGCTCACATTTGTTTATTTATTTTTATGTATTTATTCAGTCTACTAATATACATCTTACAGACTAGTATACAAAACGTATTTTATTAATATTCGTTAATTAAAAATTATGCGCAAATTCAATTGAAAATGATTTTTCTCTAAATGGAAATCCAACAGTGGAGAACTATGACATAGTTCCCATAATTTTTTCGTTCTGAGCGCAATTTACGGGTACGAAAATTCAAATTCACAAAATCGAATAATTCTGTAAAATTCATTTCCTTATTTAAAATACTGAACACAAAAATGATTGCTGGCCAAAAAGTTTTCATTTACTATCACATGTAAGTGCCTTCTTAGACCAATATATGTTTAAAAGCAAATTTGCAAATCAACTGCTATATCCTTTAAATTTTATCTGAGTGAATTTTATATATAGTATTCCAAATTAAAGAACAATAATCCAAATTATACCCAACAAAGGACAAAGAACAAAATTGGTAACGTTACATATAGAATATAATTAATATAAACTATAATTTTGAACCAAAAATGACGCCCAGGTTTTTAACTTCAATAACTCTATTAAGAACCATTATAAAAATCTAATTTGTAAATGTTTCTATGCCAGTAGCTTGTGTACCAACCTTCTTCATTATACATCCAATAGTTTATTCAATATATTCGTTCAAAATTGTTATTTCGATGAGCTGTACCACACCCCTCTGTTTAATCGAGACCTAATATAGCGATATAAATATACAATGATAATTTTAAGGCATTCGGTCCATTAGCTTTTTTGTATTTATTTATTAATCCAATAATAAATTAAACCTAAAAATAGATAACTATGTACAATTTTTCAGTTTTTTTGCAAGATATTGCAACAACTACATCTCGTTATTACATAGAAGTGAAGTAATTGAATGGATTTACAATCGATTTGGAAGGTAAAAAATAAATAGTTAAGTCAAACATTAAGAGAACATTATTGTTCATAGTGAAGATGATCACTTATAGACACAAATAACTAGCAATATAACTAACTGGTGCCCGCTACTGCGTATTAAATACAAATCGGGAGTTTAATTTTTCTGCAATTTATTTACCACGGCTAAGAAGATTCTTCCTCTGACTTTAGTGGTTTTGTGGCGGAATTTTGACCGACTGTGTTGCGATGGCTAGTAGAAGCGTCTATCGTTCACCTCGGTGTGTCTGACGACAACTTCGAAGAGTCGTAAAATCAACAAGTCTTGTAAATTCTTCTCAGACTGTGACGTTTGGAATCGCCGTTAAACTGTGTGTTGCGTTGAGTCAATCTAAAAATAGAATGCGTGTAAGCTTACTGAATGTGAGAAGCTCTTCCATATATATGTATAATTCATGAGATACGATGGAATTTGTTAAGGGAGGAGCTACTTTTTTATTCCATGTCCGGTTGAACTCGCAGTAGCTCCAATATCGGACAAAACAAGTTACTTTAGTATGACTGCAGCATTTTAGTTCGCTCTCGATTTTAGTAAAATCCATTGTTATAGATCGAATAGGCCTCAAAAGGAATATGCTTCTTAAGTTTAGTCAAGCCGGCTTGAGCTTTCCGATCTAATCTATAGTTCAATAGTTGAACTATTTATTTCTTGTTCGAATTTGAATTCATGGAGTTCTACATAATTTCACGATTTCAGTTTCTGCCTTTTTCTTTGCGTATTTTTTAAAAGCACCAATTTCAAACTAGTTCTTAAAACTGAGCTAATATGACGTAAAAGGGGTTCACTGATGTTTTTACCTTCAGCCATTTTTTATGGCCCATTATTCCCGCTTTTTCCTAAAAATTTCACTTCATCGCGTTCATATTTTGAAGGAGATCATCAATCAATTCAATGAATTTCATGGGTTTAGTTCGGTGACACTTTCCTCTCACTTTTTAACCGCAGAGATTTTGGAAAATAATTTTTAGCCGGGTTACATTAATTTTGCTGATTCCAGCATCAGTCTTTTATCTTGGGCGATGCTGTCATTTCCCCCCAATGTCTCATGTTTTTCCCAAAAAACACGAATTCTGAAGAACTCCTTCTTATTCCCTGTCTGCGCTGTTCTTATTCTCATTTTTCCCTGTTCCGCATCCTAAAGGCACACTTCCACGTTATAAAAGCAGGGTATATTCAATTTTATTATTTTTGTTTAAGCCATTTGTTTTGAGCTGTTGTAGTTGTTTTATTTTTTTGTAACTTTTCTGTCCTTAACTTCGCATAAATGTAAAAACATATTTTCTTACCTTATCTATTCTGTTCGAAGAACGCAAATTATAATGTTGGTGACTTTAGCTTCGATATTGTAATTTACGTTCGTACCAGTTTTGTTCCAGAAATTTCGAATTTCGAAAAAAATGGGAATGGAAATCGCATTTATGAAAATCTAGCGTCTGTCTTTTGTAGTGGATAACGTTACCATTTTCTCACACTCTCATCCCTATTTTTCCCCACTGGGTACAAAAAATGTCCGCAATATTTCGTTCTTACTTCGCAAATTATTCTATGTTTACCCGCTTAGTCTCGTCAATGACAGTATTTTAATTCTTTTTTACCTAGTTTTTATCGCCCAAAAGCGTGCATTTCAAAACTACGTCTCTATCGCACATTTAATCTCATACCATACCTAATTTGAATCCTTTTACGACCAAAAGCGCGAATTTCAAAAAAGCCCTTGCCTACTCTAAAATGGCAATGTGAACAACATTCTGCATGATTGCAACCGTTTGAGTTGGGTACCACATTCATTCCTTTCTTTTAATTGTCTTTACCTCTAAAGGCACGAATTTTCAAAAACCCCTTCTTACAACGTGTTTGCACCGGAAGAGGAATACGTACACTAATTTTTATGATTCTAGCTCTAGTCGTTTCAGCTGGGAGATGATTCTAGATGTGAGCCTCTTTACCATGTTCTTACCCAAAAAACACGAATTCTGTATAATCCTTCCTACTCTATAAGGAGAACGTTTATACAAAGTTTCGTGATCCTTATTCAGTCAGTTAGTAACAAAAAAAACTGAATCTCGTACCTTAACGAATCAGATTATAATTTTTCCTATTTTTATGACTTTACAAACAAAATTGTTTCACAAATATTAGAATAATATTTGGATCTTTAAATACATTAACCGTTGTTAGTAACTTGTTAATCAAAAATTGCGCTTTAGAAATAGAGTCATACGATCTCTTACCAAAAAATAAATCTTTTAACCGTTTGGATACTATACAATGATCAATAACATTCAACATTTTACCCTAAAGCAATTGGATCTAATGGCAAAAAATAAACAAAATGATGTTGACTGGAAGAAGTTTACACTTTTTTTACAATTCTTATGAATTCCTGAGTCGAATTGAATTTTAAATATTAAACTTTAAAAGTAAATAAAGGTTCCATCTGTTAGATTTTTTTATAAAACGCAATATGTACGAATGTATTTCAGTTCAAAGCATAACAATTTTCTCAGCAAAAGTTAGTTTTTTTTTCTAAATTTTTCGACTTTTTGAAGTATTTCTTGAAAATTTTGGCACATTTCATTAACTGATTTTGACAACATCGGTGAAATTGTATAGATACTGGAGAGAACTATACCAACTAATATTTTTAAGGTACCGAAAGAACTCATATAACTCCTATAATTTCTTAGGAAGCCGACCTAATTGCGAGCTTTGTTACTGAAAAATATTAAAAAATACCCGTTTTCGCTGGAAGACTAAGCGGGATTTGTGAGATTAATTGACATTTGCTTTCTTCTAGTGACTACGGCAATATACAACTTATACTTAATATACAAACGATGCAATTGCAAATAACACTGGAAATATTCGTTATTCTTAAGCTGTTTTATTCAGTTCTTAAAAGTGCAAATTTCTTCCAGCAAAAACAATTTTGGCCACTTGCTTTTAGAATCTTTCAAAAATAATAAAGCGGTGGCTGCTGATAGCTTCCGGCAAAGCTATATAAGACCGGTATCAATGAGGTGATAGTGAATATTAATCACCTTTTACGGCCTGTTTTTTAAAGAATCGCCCTAATGTGTGTACCATACATGGCTAATATCATAAATATCACCACTATCTACCGGATCTATGTAAGTCCATTACGAGTGTGTTATGCGAAATACTGAAGCGTATTCTATCGGCACTAACTGTACTTGAAGAGTATGCTTTAAGCTGGGTTCGTCTACCTTAGACAGACTATTAAGTTCGTAGGCGGAAAGATACTGACTGACGCGTAGCATTCAGTTATTATGGCCTTACTGAGTCGACTTGCCTCATAGTCAGTCGCGAAATCTGTTCGACACACTTCTGGCGATGATAAAGTGGAAAGCTTCATGATAAGCAAAATTTTCAACAAATGCTGCATATATTTTCTCTGCTGATAATGATTTCATCGGCAAACCAAAACAATTTGTTTCGACGTATATGGAGTTTTGTCCATTGGGATAGTAAATTATATGTATATATATGTATTTTTTTCTCCATTCATTTTTTTTTTATTAAATCTTTCTGCCATTGCCGGATCTTATTTTTGGTGAGCCGAACTTTGTATCACCGGACCAAGTCTAGCGTGTCCTTTCTTTTTAGCCGTATGTGACCGGGAAAATGTTGAAGGTTTTGAGCGAGTGAGTTTGAGTGGGAGGACAACTTCGATACATATGACCTGCTTAATTTTCTTATTTCCTCTGAAATATAAGGAATGTTTAAATCCTTGTGTATGTTATCATTCCTAATATACCATGGGGCACCACAAATTTGGCGCAGTATTCTTGATTGTCTTCTCTGTAGCTTATTTATGTTAGAAGCCGATGCCGTTCCCCACAACTGGCTGCCGTATGTCCATATTGGCTTCAATATGGTTTTGTAGATGGTGATTTTATTTTCCAAACTGAGAGCAGACTGGGAGCCAATAAGCCAGTGGAGTTGAGGCATTTTTAATTTCAATTGTATGAATTGTGAGTCAATGTGATTTTTCCAGGTGAGACGTCGATCAAGGTGAATACCCAGATATTTGACATGGTTATGAACGGGTATGGTACTACCGTGAATATAAGCCGCTGATAAAATAACGATGCTAGTCAAGGCCGCTTGTGAAATAATAGTCAAAATACTACTATCATACTTATGGTCGCGGGACCGAACCAACTTAAACCACCAACAATTATTTGCGCGGCGGTCGCCTCAATTTGTTTGACGAACCGTTCGAATATTTGAATGATCGACAAATCTAATAAATCCTTCAAAAAGTAATGTTTGGGATCTTCGTCATCCCGTTAGTTCCAGTTGAGCGAGTCGAAAAATAGATGTAAGGGATTTTTTTTCAGTTTTTAGTCACGAAATTATTATAACGTAGTGAAGCAGGCGACGAACGAAAATCCGAAACTCAAACCTTTCGGTGTTTTCACTTCTTGGCAAAAAAAAGTCTACAAAACCAATTACGAAAAGTGAAAGCGCGTCAAATAATTTTTTCCATATTTCGCCAAATATTCCAAGCTATAAAAAATTTAAAAATGTTTTTTGTTTTTCCAACCAAATATGTGCAAGTAAAAGCGTTTCATAAAATAAACGGCCAAATTTGATAAAAGCTGCATTTCGGATATATGAATTGGAATCAAAATTATTTGTACCTGCGGTATTTGAATCAGAAATGTTTTTAATACACTTTTGCTTCGGCTGGTGGAGAGATTGATTTTTAGGTTCAATTTTTTTCTTTAATAGTACAACATTTAAATTTGACAGGCGTTACTTTCACTAGGATCTGAGAAGGAAAGGCATTGCATTGCTCCGCCCTTCTGGCACCTCCCATAAAGGTCGACCGATTTATGGAAATTGCATTTTTCCGCTAGAAATACGTAGATTGAAGCAGCTTAAGCTTTTGTCAGTCGCCGTACATTGTAATGCTCGGTAAAATTTGAAAGAAAATCGAGCGGAAAACCACGATGTCTCCCACACAAATCTCAAAATATCCAATTTAATCCATATATTCCCATATGCATAAATTTCAGTTAATTCTACTAATTTTACACGCATGAGTTTAGTTTTAGTTTTGCGAATGAAAATGCACCACACATACAAATTGGCCGATTTAGCAAGAATCATTAGTTCCTTTATAATTTCTAAGCGGAAGACTACAATAGAATATAATACCGCTCTTTTTATGTGTCAGAGCATATTTTGATAATAACTTAGCGATTAACCACGTTCCTTGTGGCTGATCCCATATCCTTTTTATGACGCAAAGTATGATAGATGAAGATAACAATGAGAATTACAGCTTCCGTATGGAAGGACCACTTATTTGTGCCAAATCAGTCAATTTCTGTGTGTGGTAGCACAAGTTTTATGGCAATGCTGTTCATATTAATTCTCAGAATTATGTTTAACAAAAGACTGATTCTTGCTAATTTACACTACACTTAGTTCAATTGAATCGACGATATAACTCTGGTATTGGTTAAATTAAATAATCTGTATGAGATTTGCCAGAATTGATTTTTTACAACTGACAAAATATGTAATTAACTGTAGTCCAGCGGAAAGAGTATACTTCGATAAGTCAAACAATTTCCATGGGTGGCACTAGGATGGGCGTGGCAACGGCGTTCTTAATCATTTTCAAAATTTAGTCAAACAAACGAATGAAGTGTGCAAATATGACTGGCACAACTGCATGTAAGATATGGAGCTAAGAATGTGTGATTTAAATCGATCTATTGGTCGTAAGTTGTCGGAAGGGCATGGTTACTTAGTAACTTTTGTTTAAGTTTTACAGAGTATTCTATGCAAAGTATATTATACAAAGGACAAAAACTAAATTAATGCAGTCAAGTAATTATGGAGGAAATATAAGAATTAGAAATGTAGGAAAATAAGAAAATTTGTATGGGAGCTACCAGAAAAGGTGTGATAATGCATTCCGTTTTAATTTTTAGACCCTACTTTGGTACATGTTTAATGCGTACCATATTTGACTAAATTTAGTGAAACTCCACACAAGATATGAAACCAAGCTAGCATGAGTCAGATCAGCTAGTTTTATGGAAGATATCAGAAGAAGAAATAGTTGTACTATTTATTCTATTTATGTATTTTTTGCAATTCTGCCAAATATTGTTAATCAATATAATGGACAAAAATTTGAGTTACTGCAGCTTACAAATGAGGAGTTACAGGGAACAAATTTAATTTCAGAAAACAGTGTTGTATGAAAGATACGTGGATCGAAATATTAAGCTGTGGCGAGTTGTAGGAAGTTTTAAGAAGATTTACGATAGTCATCGTGGCTACGAGGGTGGTCACAAAACTTGCCGACCTGTCATAAAAAGGTGCCATTATTTTGAAAAAAAGGGATTTTGTTGAAAGTTGCAACTTTATGAAACATCTGTTTTAAGTTTCAAGGCAACACATTGTTTAGTACTCGGAGGCGCTTGTGATTATTTTTATTGATTATCTTCAAAAAAAAAAAAAAACTCTTCCCAAAACTCAAATTAGCACGTCGATGCACACGTTTTCAATTGATAAAAGACATACAAAACAATTCGAGGTAAGAACTAAAGTCCTTTCCGTGAAACGCCTTGATGATTATTGTATTATTTCGAAAGGGACCTATTTTGAAAAGGATGCAATAAAATTATTTTGCGGTTTGTTAACCAATTCTCGGAATTTTACCATATTTCTCCCTACTCATGAGGCATAAAAAATCAAATGTTCAGGAGTACAACGGGCAAATTCGATGTTTCATGTATGAGAAGAGGACGCCGCCTTAGGTCAGAAACGTCACAACTGGCACAAGTTTGTCCAACAGAAACGACAATTAGTCAGAAATTTTGTGATATTGTAACACATAGTGGACCGTAATGCAAGACAAGTTTTGGACATTGCATAATTTATATACCACATTTATCCTATAGGACCTTATTTTGTGTGAAGTTTGTTATGGAAATGTATAAAATATCTTTTGACCAAATGTATTTTATGACTTTTTAAATCTATTGAGCGATGTCCATGTGTATGAGTGGTCGGCTGGTTATCTGGCAGACACGAAAATTGGTGCAAACTTCTTAAAAATTTTCAAATTTGGTACACGTTTAGAATATGGTTAGATGGCATCTGAGAAAAAATTGATTGCATTATCATTTTTTTATAAGTTAGCTTCTTTACAAATTGCTCGATTTTCCGAAACTCAGTTTGTTTTCTGTAATTCCTAACTAATAGTGCACGCAAAATTTTTGTTCATTGTATTGACTTATAGTATCTGGCAAAATCGACCATGTAACCACGCACATTGCGCTACCTCCTATACAAATGACCGATTATTAAAGCGGTTACTTATAGCTTCATATTCAACCAAATTTAATACACGTCCTGTGTTTGCTAAGCTCAGTTCTTAAGATGAATATGGACTGCAGTACCATGTCTATTCGACTACCTCTTATTGTCCGTAGGCTGTTATAACTTAAATATTTGTGAACTTCATTCAATATAATGCTTGATAAAATATTACTCCCCATACAATTTGCCTAATTTGAATTATTTACTTTTGGATTCGTATAGTACTAAACGCAGTATTGCGATTCACTGCGACTCTTCTGGCACTCCACGCATTTTTCACAAATGCAAATGGATGTTGGCTATGAAGGTATACGTAAGTCAGCTCACCTGCTTGAATTTTCTAATACTTGAGTAAAGTAAAATCATTTGAAGTGACAGAGACATACACTATGTCTTCTATTTTCCTTTTCCTTTTGCACTTTTTATTCAAAATCATGTCGGGCTGATATCATTATACAGTTAATTGTCACATTAGCATGTTATTGCGTTCACATGTGAGATGTTTCTGACTTTTTATGCCCCTGTCGCTCGAAGTTTAATTGTTTATCTTAAGGACATCTTCTCCCACTTGAAGCGTTTTAATGGATGTAATAAAGCACTCATTGGAAGGCAGAAGATTCAAGTGCACTCTTCGTTAGATAAAAACAGCCTAAGAAGTCTCACATTCAAGTGAGTGTAAAAATTTGGAAATGTCTCATTAATTATGGGGCAAACAAGGATGAAAAAGAGACTAGGATGCGTAATGAGAGTTAAGTAGAAATTGACTGAAATAACTACTAATTGCACATGAATTTTGTTGAATGATTTAGGGCTCTCCATGAATGACATGAAAGCAGTACATTTAGAAACGGATTTAAATTTCAAGATAAGCGTAAAGAGTGTGTGAAAATTGGCATTAAATCATCAAAAATATGAGTTTGGTATGTCGTATTTTATGAAGTGCGTTTTCCTAAAACTCGTATATTTTAAATTTGACGTTTCAGATTACAATATTTTATGCTTTTTACCGATAGCAACAATTTAATGAAACCCAAATATGGTTTATTTTCAGTGCCAGTCAAACTAAAGCCAACTTACTGAAAAATTAACAAATTGTGGTGAAATTAACGAATTGCACACATCACAATAACTTCTATTAACTTAACTATATTTGGCGTTTAAATTATGAAATAAATTACAAGCGATTAAAAACGCGAGGATTTGACAACTCCGAAATATTGGTTTAGTAAAATATTGAATAATAACTTCAACGATGGACAAATTCTATCGTTCGTTTGCCCCAATGCTAAAAGATCTTACTGGTACAAACTTTTTGATTTCGTATTATTTATCTAAAACGAAAAACATAATAGTGGACAATTTTTGCATACAACGTATGGTTTGAGAAAGCATTTTTATACTTTTAGCCGAAGAGATCAAGTATTACATTATTTGATGTGGCGAAAAAGTAACAGTTAAGCAGAAGCGTTTAAAGCTTTACAGGTTTCTTGACTTTTTAAATCAATTTAGCGACATCTACCTGTTTGGCTTGGTACAAGGGCGGTCCCAATACTAGCCGACCTAACAAAGAAGGCACAAAAAAGATGAAAAAACTTTTGTTTATTTTTCAAAATAATCTCCTTTTAGCCCGATACACTTTTTCAACCGAAATTCAATGGTTTCTATACCCTGCTTAAAGTAAGAACTGTCATACTCCTTAACATAACCATCAACTGTTCCCACCTCTTCATTTTTTGGCAAATCATTTACCACTGAGCCATTCCTTTAAGTTTGAAAATAGAGAACAGTCAAAGCGAACTAAATCTGGCGAATAATAATAAACAACACTTTCTTTTTTTGTGGTATTTTTCCATAATTTCATCACCTGAATGCTACAATAAATTAGCATAATGTTCCCACGCGCATCCCAGAAGACAGACACCATGACGTTGCCTTCAGATGGCACCGTCTTCGCCTTCTTTGGACACGATTCTCCCATTTTAATCCACTGCTTTCACTGTTCCTTTGTCTCAAGTGAGGAGTGATGGACCCATGGACCCATGATTATGAATCGACGCAAAAATTCAGCTTGGTTGCGGTGAAATATCACCAAACACCCTGCTGAAACATTTTCACGGCGCTGTTTTTGCTCTGTTGGAATCAACCGCGGCACCCATTTTGCGCATAGTTTTCCCATATCCAAATCATCTGTCAATATAAGATATACAGTACTTCTTGAAGTGCCTATCATTTCAGCTATCTCACGCATCTGCAGCCGACGATCATCCAACAACATTTTGTGTTTTTTCTCAACCGTGTCTGACGTGAATTCCTCAGTTGGTCGCCCACTACGATGTTCGCCTTGGTAGCTCGTACGGCTTCGTTCGAACTCTGCTAGCTCTAGACTCCCCCAAAGTAGAATCTAGTTCTGCTGTAATATTGGCTAGAATGAGACCGTTCTAATGGAAATATTGAATAACAAAACGTGGCCAATTTTTTCCATGTTTACAAATTCGTTAAGAATAAACAAGACACTATACAAATTAGCGCCTTGAAACTTAAAACATGTGTTTAATAAGGTTGCCACTTTTCACCAAAATAATTTTTTTAACCTACTGGCATCATTTATACGTCAGGTCGACTAGCTTTGCTATAATCAAAGAAAACATTCAACACCCTCTTGACTTTGACGCCATTCTGAAGTTCGTTGACTGTTTCCTCTCATCACCGGTTATATTGTGCTTTATGAACACAGAGTCTGAATTAACCCAACCTTTACACAGTTGAATTTTTTATGAAAATTCCAGCCTTTCGGATGTAGCTCAAATGTGCCAATCCATTTAAATGATAAATTCCCAGCACTTTCTAACGGAATGCAATTCCAAAAATATTAGTAAAACGCCGTTTTTTGGTCATTGATACCAAATTTTTCCACAATTCGATGTGACAAAGAAATATTTTATGATAACGAAATAGGCGAGCTTCAAAATATGGAAACGTTTTTCTCTCTTTCCCTCTCTCTGGCTACATATGGAACTAATGTAATTGACTTTACAATTTATAATAATATTCATACCGCTTAAGTAAAGAACAGTAAATTAATTTAATAATTTAATTAATGGGCAATACGGAAACTCCTAATTTGAACCATCTAATTGTTATTCACTGCAAAATTTTCCACGACTTCCGACCTTCGGGCAAGCATTCCCTGGTAATGCCATCAAAAGTCCGTTTGATGGTAGCTAAAGTGAAAAGGCGACTAGTTGAGAAACCTAAATGGCATGCTAACACTGACGCGTCTTAGGCCAGTAGGTAACTTCTGTTATTGAATCTCAACTCACCAGCCTAGTGGTCGTTGGCAGCACCAACACTAGGATCGGATGCAGTGGCCTGATAAGCCGCTCATCTTAAATAAATGTTATTATGAAAATAACGAAGAAAATAATGAAATGAACCCCACTAAATGTTGACGACCGCCGCAAACTTTATAAGGGCCATGATTTAAGAATATACACCTGCAATGTCCGAACTCTTTACAGAGAAGGTGCCTTTATCCGACTAGCGGATGTCCTCGATAGACATAGAGCTGACATTACCATCCAGGAAATGCGATGGACAGGACAAGCATGTACTCAGCGTAAAAACTGTGACATCTACTATAGCTGTCACGCAGAAAGGCATGAATTCGAATGTGCGTTTGTTGTGGGAAAGAGATTATCCGCATCAAAGCCAAATATTTTTCATGACGTCGATTTGTGCATATGCCCCAACGGAAGATAAAGACGAGGAGGCCAAAGACACATTTTATGAGTGTTTTGAAGAAGCATATGACCAGTGCCCCGGCCGCGAAAAAATTGCTCTGGGAGATTGTAATGCTAAAGTAGGAATGGAAGATATTCGTAGTCCAACAGTCCGAAAATTCCGTCTACATGGTAACACCTTTGAAAACGGATTCAGACTGGTTTCGTTCCTGCGGCACGTACTATGGTAGTAAGTGGAACCAGATTCCGGCATAAAGATATCCACAAGGCAACGTGGCTATCTCCTGATCATAACAAGAGGAATCAAAATGATCATTTGGTAATAGACGGAAGGCATGCTTCCAGTGTCATGGACGTGCGTGTGATACGTGGTGCGAATACTAACTTGGATCATCACATGGTTGCAGCTAAGGTACGCACGAGATTGAGCAGAACGAAAAAAGTTTATAACCAGGCGCAAAGGAAGCTCGACGTCGCTAGGCTGCATACTCCTGCGATAGCCACGCCCCTGATCCTGATGTTCCTGACGCACAGTGGCAAGATATTGCGCATTCTATGTCAACTGCTGCAAAAACCATACTTGGATATGGGGAACCATGTCCAGACAAGCCCTGGTACGACGAAAAATATCGCATGGTGTCTGAGGAAAATGATGCTGCATACAGGGTGACGTTGCGGCCAATTGTAATGAGTGCAGTTAGGGTACGCTACAAAGAGAAGAGAAGAAAAGCACACCAACTTTTTAGGAGGAAGAAGCGGTTGTGGAAAGAGCGTGCGAGTGAGGAAATAGAAAGGTACAGGAATGGACGTGAGGAGCGAAAATTCTACCAAGGATAAGCAGTACAGGGTATGGAACAGGGTTCACTTCCTGTAAGGATAGTGAGAAAAATCTGGGCACAGATACTCAGAATGTGCTGCAACTATGGAGAGAACATTTTTATAAGCTCTTAGTGTCGGATGACAGCAGTCTTTTACCCATTGCTTATAAGATCCTGTCGAATGTGATAGATGAAAGACTAAAGCCGTTTTATACTGACCTGATTGGACCTTATCAGCGTGACTTTACACGGGGTAAATCAACAACTGACCAGATATCCACACTACGACAAATTCTGGAGAAACCCCAAGAAAAACAGGTCGACACGTACCATCTTTTCGTCGATTATAAAGCTGCCTTCGATAGCCCGATACGGCAAGAATCGTATGAGGCCATGTCCGAGTTTGGAATTCCTGCGAAGCTTATACGTCTTTGACGCTGACTGACACGAAGTCTTCAGTAAAGATAGGCAAAGACCTAAGCAAGCCTTTTTACACCAAATGAAGATTTAGGTAGGGCGACAGTCTATCGTGCGACCACTTCAACATACTGTTGGAGATGATTATGAGGAAAGCTGCAGTTAATACGACTGGTACCATCTTTAATAAATGCCATATGTTACTCGTATATGCAGATGACATAGACATTATTGGCAGGAAACTACGAGATGTTACTGCAACCTTCTAAAGCATCGAGAAGGAAGCAGCGAAAATGGGTCTGGTGGTAAATGAGGACAAAACAAAGTTATTGGTGTCAACGAACAAAGAGTCTACTCGTTTGGGACGCTGTGTGAACGTTGGCAGCTATAATTTTGATGTGGTGAAAGAATTTATCTACCGCGGTTCCGCTGTAAACAAAACGAATGATGTCGGCATGGAGATAAAGAGGAGAGTATAGCTTGCTAACAAATGTTACTATGGGCTAAGCAAGTGTTTCAATGATAAAGCCCTCTCTCAACGAACAAAAATCCGACTGTACCAGACGTTAGTTCTACCCGCCTTGTTATATGGCGCAGAATCCTGGGTTATGACGCAAGCGGATAAATCAGTACTGGCAGTTTTCGAGAGGAAAATACTCCGGAAATATATGGACCCATCATCGTTGACGGAGAGTATCGGCGCCTTATGAATACTGAGCTGCATGAGCTATATGCCATACAGCGATTGTGTTGGCTGGGTCATGTTGTGCGGATGGAGCCAAATACTCCGGGACGGAAAGTTTTCGACAACGAACTCGATGGACGACTCAGAAGAGGGCGACTAAAACTCCGTTGGAAGGACCAGGTTTTTGAAATACTATCGAAGCCTGGTGTGACGAATTGGAGAAGAAGCGCAGAACAGGTTTTAGGTATTTTTATTTTTGACTTCTACTTAAGAAAGTCATTGATTGAATGTTGTTGAAGGACAAAAACATGCACATAAATTATATTTGTTATTTCTGATCAATATAGTAGACATCCCATATTATTGTTATTTTCGGACATATATCAGAAAATCACGAAAAATAATATTACTTTCAGATGTTTTAAATTTTTGTACGTACCCAAATTATTATGTTGATGACTTTATTTGAGACAACTTATTAAATGTTGCAATTTATGCTTTAAAAACCATTAGTAAATTTTATGAATAAGATTCCGGGTACTTTAACCTTAATGAATATATTGCAAAGCACTTAAATTTCAGCAAATGATATAGAGTGACGGCAAGTACAAGGTGGCATACCAATTGCGCTGCAGTAAATAATTCAAATACCTTTTCTTTTTTCAATCAATGTATTTCATTTATTTATTTAGCGAAAAGTGGAGGGCCGCAATACCAACTACTGTTGAAACGGATACGTCTTCGGCGCAGTTCTGAGTAAAAGAAAATCTTTCAACATTTTTAAATAACGGTCCCGATTGATAGTTGGCAGTACAACGATTCATGTGCCGCTCTGTATTTACGAGTTCAGCTTAGCGAATTTTCGGTACTAGTGTTGTATCAGAGGATAACATAGTTCTATTAGCTGAAGTGTATGCGAATCAAATATCTTTTTTTATTTTTTTAAGACAGACCAAATGCTAATATATCTGTTTTTAAGTACCAAACATATCTCAATGCGTAAGTTACTCGAAATTTTAAGATGATTTAAAATCAATCGCCAAAAATAAGACATCAATCGTATTCGTTTTGCGAAATCTCGCTTTTAGTTAAAGGGTGATACCACAAAGAAATACTAGGCTACAACTCTCATCGGAAGCTTTCCATAATTCGTTAGATTAATGTATTGGATTATTCTATTTCTTCGTTAGTTTTATTCATGCAACATAAGCCATCGGAATACGGCGGGATAATGTTAAAATGGAATAAAACAGGCTTTGTGTGAGGTAATCCCGAAATTCTTATTTTATTAGAAAGGCCCATGTATGCCTTTACGTATGTAATATTACACCGATCAAATGTCAAAACCGACATCGCAGGATAGCAGGGTTCCCAGACGTCCAATTTTCAATAGATCTGCCGGCCTGAATAATATTAACTCTGAGAGCATCGATCGATTGTATTTTATTGTCAACTGTCTGCCGTCAGTCGTCTGCGCGCTACATTTTCACTGACGAACTCTCATTTTGATAATACAGTTTTTTAATTTGTACATGCTGCTCAACCGTATAGTTTAAAATGATCACCAGAGGCTGATTAATAAACAATAGACTTTGTAAACGCAACCAAAACAACAGACCGTCGACATCAACTCATCTTACTTGAAAAATCCGTTGTACTAACAACAAATTTATATTTCAAAACAAATTTTTAAATATCGACTAATAACTACGTGTTTCCATAAAAATCTATGAATCGAAATTAAACGGATGTTGGCCACGCGATAACAAAGATTCAGATTTCATTTTTTTGCCATAAGACGTTTGCGTCTCAAAAATAGCTTTTGCAAAATTTCGGCCAAAAATTCACATTTTCGTTATACTTTGCTGAAAGGAATTGTTAAGGGGAGATAACTCTCCTTATAAACTTAAATAGTAGAATTCGATGTGCACATGACATACTCAATGCGCCGCACCCCGGTCAACTAACTCCCATGAATGACAAATCGAATTGGACTTTGCGAAAATTTTATATGAATCATCATTATGATTTTTTTAAAAGGGCATGGAAATCGAAAAACAAATGCAATTGTAAGAAGCAAAGAACTGAAGGAATGATGAACAAAAAAATAAAGTTTTGAATGATTTGAATGCAGTTCCTATTCAACTGAAACTCAACAAAAAACCAAGATTGTTTGCCATTTGGTGGAACTTGCCCAAAAAGAAATATTTGCAATCACCGACGTTCTTAACATACAGTGATTTTAAAATGTAAGTACTCAGGAAAACGCCAACAATCAAAATTAAAAATATTTTAATAAAAATTATAAATATTCTAATTAACCATAATTTTACATTTATTAGTATACAAATCACGCACGAGTCTTATTCATGACTTCTGATACCTTCTCTGGAAGGAAAATGATACGACAAGAACGTGACACCTAAAACAAAACATCAAAAGTATCAAATATCTTTTGACCAAATGTTTTAGGACTTTCTAAGTCAATTGAGCAATGTCTACCTGGCCGGCTGGGTGGCAGACCGTAGTATATCGACCGTATCGTATATCGATCTATAGCTACATCGACCCGTTTCTTTTGGAATCTTCCAAACAAATTGATTAATTTACTAAAACGCAAACTTTTCCCTGTAGCTCCTAACACGCAACTATCTGAATTTTCGTCCATTCGGTTGGTTAATCATGACCATACTAATGACCGATATAACACACATATTCTTAGGTTCGTATCTTCTATCCGGTTGCATAAAACTGAGTGAAATTTGGTACCTGTTAAAGATTTGCTAATATAGTGTCTGATACTGGAAAAGGATAGTATTCCACACAGCTTCTGGCAGCTCCCATACAAATTGATGGATTTCTCAAAGCCCAATTTGTTCCTTATAACGTCTTAAACGTAGATATTTTTTTGCGCTATAATTATTGGTAAAATCTGAAAAAATCGATTGGTTAGCCATGCCCTTTCTAGTAACTCTCATGCAAATGACCCATTTAATCTATATGTTCTTACGTAGTTACCTTCTATACAGTTACATTAATTTCAGTCATATATGGACCACATTAAGGGTTCGCTAAGATTGTGTCTGAAACGGTAGCTTATCTAATTTAATCGATACATTTTTTGCTTCATATTTAATTAGCCTAAGCTCAGTATAATTTAGTATACAGAAAGGCTCTGGCTAACTCCTGTCTGGAAACAAAGCTGAATTGCATTTACAAGCCGCTACTGTTGCCGCCGACAGAAATTAAACGATTTATCAAAGTTAATTTTTCCCTTGTAATTTTTAATTAGTAGATAACAATAACATCTATTTCCTCGGTTGTATTGTTTCATAATGCTTGGCAACATTTGCAAATTTCGAGTGGAAATCAACTTCACTTCGGGAAGCTCCCCTACAAATGTTAAACAGAAACCCCTTCTGGTAGCCAGTAAACTATTGCGTAACGCAGAAGGACATTAGGTGCAGATATGAGCAGCTCAGTTCCACGGACTGTAATTTCTATATTTGCTTGAATACATTTAAGTAGAGACCACTGACCCTCTATTAAGGCATTCATAGTTTGAAATCACTACAGAAATTTAGCACTTTCTTTTTGTAGTCCCCATATATGATGTTCAATTGTTAAAAGCATAAAGTTTAGCTTCTAAACTACACTTGTTCCGTCACGTAAATGACACACATTCTAGACACCACATTCAAGAGAACAAACATTCATTGGTCGAGTAACTGCATATGTTGTCTGCGTTAACGACAAATCGATTATGGCGAATCGAACTGGTAAAAACAACATTTCGTTTCAGTCCTTTTTTTTTTTTTTTGCTGCGAACCCATTTTGAAAAAAGTAAACGGATTGAATAGTCATTACAAAAACTACAATGAATGCAGACAAACCAGACCGGAGAGTGCATGCGTACGTGTACACCAATCATTTGGTACTTTTGCACGGGAACCCTGATGTTATGTGGTCGTGTCGCCAGGAATCAATATGGTGCATACGACTATCCGGCCGTAAGAAAGTCTCTCCCATTGTACGTATTCATATGTGACATTATGGATTCATCTGCAAAATGTTTTGGAAAAGCATTTTCATTTCAAACATGAATATTTCATCGGATTCATCTTCTCTTTTTGTGATTTTGTTTTAGGGTCAAAGTCTTTTTCGATTGCATTCTATTGGAAGTAGTAACTTTGGTGCAGACTTAACTTGCGTTCATGTATGCATATTAATCAGTTACTGGGTATGAGTATCATTAGGTTATTGGGTTATGGATTCCAGTGGTTTTATCCAAAATTACACCACTGCATGTCTCATGACTAAGTGCAATAGAATGCATTGGTTGTTGCCCATTTTTGTAGAGGTACACCCACAATTGCGTTTATTGTCCTTTTTAAACGTAACAGTTGTTGACTTTAGTAGAGCAATTTTTTGCAAGCTAAATCTGATATGCCGTGTGAATAGTAGTGGAATGTATTGGTTCATGAAGGAGCATTTTATCGAGGCAACTGAGCTAGCAATATACTTTACCATAATTTGTTTAAAATGTTTCCAAAGAATTAAATACATCCCAAACCAGTTCGGCAGCTATGAGAAAACTGCAACGATTAAATAAAGAGCATTGGAACGAATAGAATATACAGGGTGGGCCATAAAGGTGTTGGCGGTTTAAATATTCAATTAAAAAAAAACTACGAAACATAAAAAAAATATATTTGTATTTTTAAAAAGTAGAAACATGGGAATTTTTAAGACTTAAAAATAATGTTGTCCAAATGACTTCCCTCGGCTGCTTGACACTCTTGGAACCGAAGTCGCAAATTTTAGAAAACTCGTTGAAAAGTTGTTCTCGGTATTTTGTTACTTTCCTGAATAATGTTTCTCTTCAACTGCTCTAAATTGGTCGGATTATTCTCGTAGACTACCGATTTGAGGTAGCCCCATAGAAAATAATCGCATGGAGAGAGATCGGGGCTACGTGGGGGCCATTCAATATTCCCCCTTTTCGAAATGAGTTTTCCAGGAAAAACATTTTTCAGCAGCTCTATGGATACGCTAGCCGTATGACATGTGGCCCCATCCTGTTGAAACCACATCCTCGAGGTATTGCCTTGAAGTTCTTGTAAAGCTGGCACCAAAAAGTCTGCTAGCATGTTGCAATAATTGTTCGCTCTAACCGTCATCGCATGCCCTCTTTCGTCCTCAAAAAAGTATGGTCCAATAATACCGGTTGACGTTATCCCAGCCCATACGACAAGCTTAGGGCTGTGAAGTGGACGTTCATGCAAGCGTGGGGGAAGCCGGTTGTTTCGAACATTCTGATTCATTTTCGTATCACATTGGCGCTTGGAACTTCACTTAAATCGTGTAAACCGTGTTCATGCCGATATAAACGTCGTGCAGTAATCACAGATTTATTGTTTTCGTAATACGCTCGGACACAAAATGCACGCTGCGCTCCCGTATACGGCTCCATGGCGACTAAATATCCAGGAAGCGGTGCAGCGAACAACATATCCCCCCGCCACCCCGCGCCACGCGTTGCTGAGAAATTGAAGAATTAAATCGCCAACACTCATATGGAACACCCTGTATTTTTTAAACTTCATACGCACTTTCTTATTCTTTTCAGATTCGTACCAAAGTTGACAGTCGTGTTAAGTATAGTTCGACAAACCACCGCGGAAAAATACACAGTTTCCAGGACTATCCTAAATATTTGTTTACCAATTTTGTTTCAATGAATTTGGAAAAAATAGACACTATAACTGCAGTAAATCTGTATGAAATTTCATAAAACTTTACACAGTCTAATATTTTGCCAGATCGTAGCAGAAAGCGTAAATGGGCTACATCGGCCTACCAATTCTGATAACTCCCATACAAATTGACAGATTTGCCTAATTCATGGACTGTAGATTTTTTCAGATTTTACCAAAAATGTTGGATAAAAACAGTGCCGCATCCAACATTTTTGGTAAAATCTGAAAAAATCTATCGGTCAACAGTGATTATTTTGATTACAAATGACCGATTTATCACATATATTCGTAGCTTAATGCTCTTCAACTAGTTTCATTGAATTCAGTCAAATTTGGCACACATCATGCATTTGATAAACTTAGTTCTGGGAATGAAAATCGACTGCAATATCAAGCCCCTTCGGGTATTTTCCATACACTTCGACCGATTAAGCGAAACTTAAATTTTTCTCTGTAAATTCTAATGCCAGACATGAAAAAAAAAAAAATAAGAAGAAAAATGTCTCATCTCTGGCAAACAAATTTAAGGTGCAATTGCATTTTTAAAGCTGGTAACAATTGTCATGTTCAATCATGTTGACATTCTATGTTTCAAGCATTGGGCTAACTGTTTTCTGTCAGCTTTCTTAGCATGAAAAAACCTCATACTACTTCCTTTTTCAGCTAGAAGCTGAAGTTTCCACATCATTTTTCTCTCATCTTAAATCTGACTAAAATCTTGGAATCATTATACTCAGCTAATACTGCCGAGAAAAGCAAAAAGTGACAACATTTTCCCGAATCTGGCGATAAAGGGGAGCAAAATATTCCCGAAATGGAAATTCCAAGGCAATTTTGTGGACGAGTTGTGTGAAGGAAAAATGTTCTTCATGCAAATTGCATTTTTTGTTATTTGTTTTTTTTTTTTTTTTTTTTTTTTGGCGAAAGAAATTTTCGATTTTATCACTGAACAAGTTGTCAGTCCAAGTGAAAGACTATTCGCCATCAACTTGTACCAGATTCCTGGAGCTTGTGACCACAAATAGCTAGAACTTCTTGACACGGATATTAGCGTCAAATACTATTAAAGAGAAATCTGGATAGAACTCTTCAAATCCGCCTACGAGCCTATATTTGCATAAATTAAATATCTCAAAAGTTTTCCTATGAACCTATAATCCAATGTATTAAATTACCCACCTTTTGCTCTTGATTAAGAAAATATAGCGGGACCACTTAATTCCACTCAAATACCTGGACGATCAAAAGTCTGTGAGAACAGGAGAAACTAAACAAATTAAAATCACTCAATCGCAACTTTTTACCAAAAAAACAAAGCAGTTATAGCCTCCACTGTATTCGAAATATTAACAAAGAAAAAACTAAAATGTTTGTTCATAAGAATATGAACAAACATAAGAATATGAACAAACATACATACATAAGTATATTTCACACTTTCTTTATTAAAACTAGTACCACAAATTTAAAAAACGAGGCACCGTAATCAATTAGCTTCAATCTTTCTTTTTATACATTGATCTACGAGTGTCATGATTATCACTCGGCCCTTGTTTTTCACATAGTGCAGCCTTCGCTATAACATATCAGCAAACATCGAATTATTGTTTGTTTTGTGCTGCTTCTTCGAGCTTTATTACCAAACCAGTCTCCGAAACAGTGATCATTATTAGGTGTCATTTAAATATGTTTGTTTGTAATTATTAGTGGCGCTGTGACAGATATTAATTTTCGTTCACATGTTCTTGATTTCCAACCAATTTTCAATACCCAACGTAGCATATTACTCAGGTATGTGATACAAAACGTTTTCGATTTAAAATCGATGCAAAAACGATGAAAGTTGTGATGCACATCTTTTTATCGATTTCATTTCGGTTTGAGCTGAAATCGATTTCGATTTCATTTTCCATTCCGTGCTATGGAAAATATGGATAAGAAAGGTGTGACAGAAAACGAATTACCGTTTTCATTTACGATTTTAAATCGAGTAGTCTTTGTGTGGCGATTTTGCAAAGTCGCATTTCTTTATTCGGAAGAAAAATAATAAATTCCGAACAATTTAAAACTAAAGTGAAGAAAATTTGAAATGTAGGTATTTATATCAAACATCTGATAAAACACAGACTTATTTTGTATATTTCAGAGGAAAGCACGCTTATAGCTTCGTTGTTTATATTATTTTCTAAGGAAGGTTCGTCAGTATCGGAATCTGCTGTTCGTCTACTATCCAATATAAATTCTTGATTGATGTTGTAAAACTTACACATGTTGTGAAGAGCACAACAAATGTTAATTATTTTTATGACTTTAGACGGCTTATACCATAATGCGCGAGACAAACACCTGAATCTGCTTTTAAGAACACCTATTGTTCTCTCTATTATATTCCGTCCTGAAGCGTGTGCTTTGTTGAACTTGTGCTCAGGCGAACCAGCAGTTGGATTTCTGTATGGGGTCAAAACAAATGGCTCAAGTTCATATCCAGAGTCTGCCAGAAGCCATGAACCACAATCTCCATTTTCATACATGGAACAATAAAAGTCTTTTTGGACGCTTAAATTCCTCACAAACGAATCATGACTTGAACCTGGTCGCGTTGCATCCACAGCCAAAATATTCATTTTATAGTCACAAATCTAAAAAAAAATTGAATTAATACAAAATTTACACATATGTAACTCATCTAAATTAACTCACAATCATGGCATTTATGCAGTAATATCCTTTTCTATTATAAAACAAATGTTCCTGAGTACCTGGTTTAATTATTGTAATGTAGGTACCGTCTATACAGCCAACAACACCTGGAATTCTGTATTTATTAAAAAAATGTTTTTTTGGACTTCAACATTTCTTGTGGCTCAGCAGAAAGTTTTATCCAGTATTGGCACAACACCTGCTCCAGGAGAACAACCATGCGTCCAAATATTTTAGAAAATATGGTGCGGTGCATAGCTATGGCAACATCATTCCCCACAGAGCGTTGAAAGCAGCCTTCAGCGAAAAATCTGAGCGTTGCTGCCAACTGGATTGCTAATGGAATGGACGAGGGTGTAACACTTGTCCCAAGTTTATCCATTATCCAAATAAAGGCTTCTTTATTTAAGCGAAAGCATTCTACAAAACTATAAACAATTATGTATTACTGAAACCTTGGGATAACACATTTGGTTTACTTTTTTTCCGTCAAATCTAGTGGGTTGGAAGCATCGCGTAACTTTTTCCTTTTAATATTTTCTTCTTTATTTGATGCAACACTTAAAATTGCGGACACTGCGACAATAAATGCCATGTTATAAAATTATTTTCAGCTTACACTTGTTAATTTGATTCTTGTTGTTCAAACACTTGTTTTTTAAAACGTAAACAAATGCTCTGAGTTGTATTTTGCAAAAGAATATGGTGGAAATGAAACACAACTGGAAAATGAAATCGATACGATTTCTGTCACAGCTAAAATCGATCTGTTCGTTTAGGTACTTCGTTTTCATTTGAAAACGAATCGATTTGCATCACATACCCCACTATTGTTATTCCGATTAGAAAGTAAGTTATATTGAAATTTTTATATATTTTCCTTCAAATGAGATAAAAGTTTTCTATAAATATATGCCGATCAGTAAATAATGTTCCCATTGTATCTACTACAGGAATATTTATCTATTTGAGTTGGTAACACAATGGTATTACCAAAGGCATATGAAGAATATTGAATTTATCTTTATTAAAGCAATTATGTTAAATATAGATCGACACGTATTAACTGGTTAGTTAAAGTATGTAGAAGTATAACCCATGAAGTTAATAAAATATTGTACATGCATCATGTATTGGTAAACTACATTTCATGTGTTTTCCTAAAAAAGATAGCGATGGTGAGTATTTAACAATCAAATTGGCATGGAGAGTTCTAGTTAAAATAATATTCGCCACTAGAGGAATTGGCAAAGGAGGGTAATGAGGCAAGGTTTTACATAACAGCAATAAGACCAAATTATAAGCCTAACGCGCATCTATGCCAACAATATCTATAGATTAACATTTCATAAATGTTGCTAACCGTTTTCAGGGGAATTGTTCTTTCTTTTATTTGTAGGTTTAGTAAGCATGGATCATTTTGTTTAATTTTTTTTTTTCTGTAGTAGCAGGGAGTCTATATATTATTATAGACAACAATTATTATATACAACAGGGAGTCTATATATTATTATAGTTAAAACTTATAACAAATAGGATAGGACGCCAAATCCCCCAACCGACTGTTTCGCTAGCATTATGAAGGCTCCCGCTGTCCTAATTCCAAGGTTTATTTATGCGTGTATGATCATTTTTTCAAGATTCTTATTATCTCCAACAAGTGATTGCTTCATTTAAAGTAATTTATAATAATAGTCCAGTGTTAATTACAGATATAGTAACATATATATTTCTGCCAATACCATTTAATTTTAATGCTTGATAAAATGTGAAAAAATTGTCCGGATAATCCATCCATTTATGATACCTTCCATACAAATTACCAGTTTAACCCATATACTCCTAGATTCATATCTGTCATCCAATTGTAATAATGCGATATTGTACATTGATAAGAGCCTAGTGATTTACCATGCATTTTCTGACACTGCACACGGTTGCACAAACGCAAGTGGAAGTTGGGCGAACGTATGTGTAAGTCACTTCACTTGATTGAAATTCCTATACAGATTTTTAAATTTAGCAAATATCTTACATATTTAAAGCTAAATTTCCGCTCAGTTTTAAACATGACAAAAGGAAAAAAATAAAGCCAGATTTAAGAATATGTGGTATAAATAGATAATAGTTTGTCGAATTTTCTCGAAATTTGTCAAGGAATTTAAAACAATATAACAGACGCAGTATAAAGATGCTTCAGCCTACTAATTAGTTTGAATTTCGTTAAATCTGTCACCAGAAAGAATATCTTCATATGGCCCATTTACAGCCTGCGGAGAAATATTACAATTACAATGACTACCCGCAAGCCAGCCAGACAGACGGACACAACTTGAAATATGCTCTCCGTGCTTGAATTGGTTCTAGGAGTTATATTTTTGACCGTATCAAATGATTGTTATATAGCTTCATTACACAGAGTGAAATATATAAAGTAAATCCTGCCAAAAGTGTCACTTCGTATGAGAAGTGCCCGAATGAATGTCGTCCAATACGCCATACGCCGGTTTCACTGGATTCCTATGGGCAATTCAAAAATTGTGACAAATTAATATTTTAGAGTACTGCGCTATTTATATTGGAGATACCAGAGGAATGGGTTAATTAATTACCCTCTAAGAAATTATATGTAAATGCAGTCGTTATATTTTTTATGGCACCGCATGGAATATTTTTTATAAATATTATATTTGCATTTTATCAATTCAGGTGTCACAAAGACTTCAACTAAATACCCATTTATTGCATAGAAATTCTGCAGATAGTGTTTGAGCGCAATTTGTGACGGATCCAACGTCTAATGTAAAAAATCACCTTCAGTGATTAAGCTCATTTCTCGTTAAATGGCTTCGTAAATAAGAAAGTTTTTGATATTTGACTGAACAAAAGTGGCACGCTGTTCATGAAATACTACTACATATTAAGATGTACCTTGGATGATATGTGATTTCAGGGAGACGGTGAAACATACCAGAAGCAGAGTCGTAAATCGGGAAGATTATGGTTAGGTCAGTGCGGCAGTCTGGCAGTCTTATTAGATAGACTCACTTAGACTGTATAGTCCATTGTGATACCACGGAAATTAGAGATGTGGCTGTTTCTAGTTTCCCCCATTGAACCATCCTAAGTGTCCCAAATAGCTCTTAAGTCGGACAATATCTATATCGTCCAGACCTCCTAGGCCTCTAAAGAAATAAGAGCCTAGTGATAATCTCTGCCTGTTCTGCGAAGCAATTGTAGAGGAGGAGTTCTTAGAACAGAGGTCACTAGTCGCAACCTTCAGTCTCATTGCATGTCTTCCAATCAGACAGTGTCCCGTTAAGACGGATACAAGTAATGAGATCTGGATTGTTTACAACCTCGGACAGGCGCCCACCCATCATTTGCTGCTAAATATGCTCTATCTCGCAGTAGGCGCTTGCAAGTCTGTAAGGTTGTCCCTAGTCTTGCCAGCTCTTCTACTCTGCAGTTCCCTGGTATGTCCCTGTGGCCCGGCACCCACATATGGTGAATTTTGAAATTGTAAGCCATCTCGTTCTATATTTCCATCTATCTCCATCTGGTATAAGTATATGGTACTTCTTGTCCAACAGTGGTTCAGCCAAAGCTTAGTCCACGGTGCCTGTTATATCAGGCACTATGCTAAAGATCACTGTGACCATAACCACAGGTGGAATCCTGTACCTCCTGGTGAACAGAAACACTTCGGACACCACTTTGGACACCATATGCGTGCTAAGATATACAGAATTCTGCGTAATTGATTGAAAAACATAAACTTTTGAGTGCGTGGATAAAAAATAGGTTATTTTTAAGGAAGATACCACCACAAAGGGGCGTAGCTAAATGATCTCTTTGGTGAGATTTTACCGATCACTGGTACAGAGGAATGGTCGATTTTTGGAAAATCCGCTAATTTTCACTTCCACTCTCAGACCGTCTCTTAGCAAATCCCCAACGTGTACTAAATTTAACTGAATCTGACGTAGCAGAATAAAATAAAGGATGGCGCATAAGTAACGTTAACAGCGACCATGTTGAATGCGTTATTGTGCGTCATTTGGTTTTAACTCGTGAACCAATTGCATCTTATATGGGGAAAGATGTAACATATGTAAAATTCTTTGCAAAGACCGCTTAGGCATCTCTAACTGCTGAGAACGTTGCCTGGTGGAAGTTTCGGGGTTTTCCTCAATACTTGCTTGCACTCGAGCAATGGTCACTTCATTTCGAACTGCACGATGTCTTTCAGCACGCAAAAGATCACAGACAGTCCCTCGTTGCCCAAAACGCTGAACCAATTGGTAAATTTGTGGGGCCGCTAGGAGCATTTCGAACATGAAAGAAATTTCGATATGATCGAAATAATCGAATGCTGACTTTCAAAATAAAATTTAACAACTTTGTTCTGTGCTGAACCTTTTCATTATAAATTTCCCAAGTATTATTTAGCTAATTCTGTAAAGAGACGAAAAAAAGACAAACAAAACTCATTTTTCACCACTCGTTCTAATACGAAGAAGAAACCCCTTCCTTTTTTTTGTCGCTGAAGCAGATGTTCACAGGCGGAAAAATAGCGATCAACGTCCCTTGGCTTCAACCCAAGGAACTTGTTTTAGAATCACTCTCAACGCATGCAATCGCTTGGAAATGGCTTAACGGGTAACTCATAATACTGAAACAAGCTGTACCTGCGTTTGACATGGATCCCCATCAAGTAATGCCATCAAATCAGTGTCTTTGAAGGTTTGCCGTTTTTCTTCACGCGAAGGGTTGTCAACATTAAAATCACAATCTTTAAAGTGACGGAACCAATCTCGACACGTGGTTGTTTTACTTAAAGCAGCATCTCCGTAAGCGATTCGAAGCTGTCAATGAGCTTCAGCCGCCGTTTTCTTCGATTGAGAGAAAAAAATCAATACCTTCCGCATATGACGATTATTTTGAACAAAATCATACATATTCACATAACCAAAAGAATATGACGTCAAAAGAAAATCACTATTGTGTCGAGGCGGTATGTTTACCATATGCCTAAGCTTGGCTAAATACGTTCAGGTTATGGCATAATCGACTAACACTAATAAAATAAAGGATACGATTTAAAAGTGGCAGGGAAAAATCAATTTGTGTGGAAGATACGAGAAGGACAGAGTCGATGTATCCCACATACAATCCTCAATTACGATCTGGAAAAATTATACGCTGTACCATAAGATTGCATAAAGGTTTCGGGCAGTTATCCGCCATCCATCCTGCCTGCCAAACTGGCGGACATAGCCCAGTTAGAACATTTGTTTAAAACATTCCATATTTTACCGGAAATCCAGCTAAGCTAATCGCTAAAGCGTAAATACCAGTAGTGCATAGTTTTACGTGTGCCAGCCAGAAGAGATAGAATGTACAATTACCGATCCCTTTAAGCGAGTTTTACGTTTTAATAATTTTAAATTATTATGACTTTTAAGTTTAGATTTAAATGCAATTATAAGACATAAAAAGCCATTAATTGATTGAACTGAATTAATTAAGCTGCAATGAACCATAATTTCTGCATGTTGAGTTTAACAGACTCGTGTTGACAATAAATTGGTTTTACATCTGTAAAATATTTATTGAATGCTTTAAGGATTACTTTGAAAATAAACTAAAATCAAACTACAGGAAATGTGATGTGTAAATCTAATAATATATATGCAAATATATATCCCAAAAAAATTTTCCAAAAAGTCTACAGTTTACTGGCAGATGTAATTAATTTCATTAATTTCAGCAATGAAAACTGTATATTTTTAGTACAAAAAGTTATGTTGACTGTTGTTTATCCAAATACAAAAGTTTAATTTTGACGGACATTGGTGCTTATTAAATATACATAAACCAATCACAATTTTCAATGACTTGTAGATGAAATATCATTTTAACCGAAAACATGGGTAGAAATGACATATATTTCAATGAGAAAAATTGTCAATTTCGTATGCTTAACAAACATTTATCCGTTTTAAACATCTCCACTGCAATATATAAGCCATATATTATATATATCGCCGAAATACTTCTAAGTCATCGTAGTTGAATAGCTCTTTTTAAAGTTCAATCGAAAAATCGAACGTTGCTGCATATGACGTTATCGGCACTATGGGCCGTAAGTTTTAAAATTGAGACAAATTGCTCCAGATCACGTACTCATTCGACGTATTCACTCACTCACTTCCTTTCCAGAATTCTTCTAATACATTTACCACACAAACGCATTATAATAGAAAAACTAAAACAAATTCTCTTGCATCCCATGAATGAGATGTGAGAGAGCTTCTCGCATGTAGTGATTTTACACGCATTCCATTTTTAGACTCATTCAAGGGGACCTACAATTTAACGATGATTCCGAACGTCACAGTTTGAAACTTTCGTCAGACACATCGAGGTAGCCGGCGCTTTGATAATAAAAGTTTGCTGTATGCGGGGTTGAACATGCGATCGTGTGAACGATAGTCAATAGTGTACTAACCATCGTAACCGCAAATAACCCGATTACGGCTCATTTTCATGGGTCTGCGACTTTAAAAAACCTTACATGGAAAAATCTAACGAGGTCAAATCGCACAGTAACCGTATCCCCAAATCGTTCATGCACAATGTAGCAAGTAACGCAGTCCAGCTGAAATCACATATTCACGTGTCCACGTTCATATCTTAAAATTTGTAACAAAATAAATTGGTTATCATTGACTTATAGTGCGAACCAATTACGCTGCCGGCCCAAAATACGCATCAAGTAACAACTTTTGGTGAATGCATTGCCACCTGTTAAGCCTCTTGTGCGTTGTCGCCATTCAATATACGACATTTCCCCTATACTTTAGCTTTTACTATAGAAATATATTTTTCCCAATTCAGATTTTGATTCAAAGTAATACCAAGATATTACACTTGCCGATTTCTCAGTTGAAGTGCCACCAGAATGGGTATTCTTGTTACTTGGGTATCTAAAACGCATACATTCAGTGTACACGGCCGAAATTTTATCTAGTATGTTACTCTATAATGTGTGGGAAAATAAAAAAAAAAGACCGATTCATCATGATCTTTCTGGTACCTCTGATACAAATTATTGATTGAACCCCTAAATTCTCATATTCATGTCTTTTACATATTTCCATGAAATTCTGCGAAATTTAAAGTTAAGGATTCTCTAAAGTACGGTCCAAAAATGAAAATTGACGGTATTGCCACACACCTTCTAATAACTCCCACAAAAACTAACCGATTTTATGATTTTAAATTTTTTTCCTGTAACTTTTAATTTGTATTCATTAGCATTGCTTCGTAAAACACGGAACAAATTGATAAAGTAGCCACCCATATTCAAGTGCGTCCCATACAAATGACTGATTGAACTCAAATATTCTTAAGTCAATATCTTACGAACAGCTACACAAATTTTAGGCAAAATTGTCACCCTTCATGCGCTTGATATACTTAGTTTTGAGAATGAAAATGGATTGCATTGTCATTCCCTTGCAGATACCTTCTTAATAAATTGATCGATTTATTGAAATCTATTTCTTCGCCCATAAACTCTAATGCGTAGACTGCAGTGTCTTATACTGTTGTTGATTAGATTAAATTATAACATTTGGTTAAATGTCAAACAATCAAAAGGATATTTCTCATATACTCGTAAATTCCATTCAGCGAATGATAATATTCTGTATTGTCTACTCTGGCGCACTTTTACAGCCATACAAAAGGAGATTGGATGAAGATATATGTAAGTCACCTCAATGAGTCACCAATAAATTAATAAATATTGGGGCAACTATATATTGTACGATACTACATATTATATTTTGCATATTTGGCCGACGTACTTAAACAGTTGCACACCCCTTTGTTTAAATGTGTGCAGAACGTGGAAATCAAGATAACAACTGAGAAAAACACATTAATATTCATAACATTTCCGATAATTTCTCAAACCCAAATGAGGCAAATGCTGCATACACAGTGTTCTGATATTAACGTTACTACAAATGTTATACGCACATCGTACAAATGAATGTTAATCAATCCTGTAAATGGAATTAATGTTGCAAACCATGACATTATAAGGTAGTTCATTGTTCACGGCCAATTCACTCGTAAACAAATATCGACAAAGAAATGGCATTAATAACGCGGAAAACAAGTGTGACAAACAAAGGAATCTGTATAATGGATCGGAGTTTTTTTTTTTCTTTTTTGATTGCGGGCATAAAATACTTTTTGTTTTTTTCGTTTTCATAAATTAAAATATTTAATGGGAAAAAAAGTTTTAGAAAATTTTAACAGATTCTATATTTCTTATCAAACGTTTATACCTCCATCATTTTTGAAGATGGGCTATTCTGCCACATCTAACAACTACATCTATTGAAATAAATTAGAAGAAATTTCACGGCTTTTTAAGTCGATTGAGCTATGTCCGTCTGCTTGACTAACCTTTGTGGAGCTTATTAATACTTGTCGCAGCCCTAAATTTTCTCACATTGATGCCGTGAACTGCAATTGGAGCATTCGTTCTACTCGGACGATTTTCTGCCCATTCATTTTTCTTCAGTAAATTCTATTTGGTAGGCCGCACTTCTTTGACAAAACATTAAAAAGTTCACCGATAAACAGCGTTCCTTCTGAAAAACTCCCATAAATTTCTATATCCTTAAATTTATAGCGTCAAGCGTATGATAAAGTTGGATCTGAGAGGGAAAATGGTCTTCATTGTCACGCCTCTTAGGGTACTATCTACGGGTTGAGCAAAAATCAATGGTTCGTCTATAATTTATAATATCGTATTATAAATATACTCGTATAATAATTCTACTTCTGTGTTTGTGTTAATTCAGATCGATATATGAAAGAACCGAACAATTCACCACGTTCCTTCTGGCACCCCACAAACTTTTGCGTCAGTGCAAAAGGATGTTGGGTTAAAACTTTGCGGAGGTCAGTTTAGCTGACCGAAACTTGTGTACTGGCTCTTTCATAACAATCTACAACATTTCTATATCGTCTTCTTTGACGGATTTTAACAAAATTCACCTAATCTGATCTACATTTACAGTTTCATATCATCCTACAGTCAGGTGTTTTGCAAAAGCTTCAACGTTTTAGTTTCAACATTTGATTATCGTCCAGTTTCTAACAACTTTTGAGAATCTTGTAATAAACATTTAAAAATCAATTTGAACATCTTCTTGGGTTTATACTCCTAAAATCACTGAATCTAATATAAAGTAACTTATTTGATTAAAATCGAAATTATCGGAATAAATCTGTACGTGAGTAATAAGAAAAACCAAATGGAAATTAAATAAATTGTATCGACCATATTTTGGGCCGTTCCTTAAGAAGTTTGAATGAAAAGATGGTTATTTCCATTATACAACCACATATAGCTTTTAATTGTTTGGACAAATCATTTTCGCCCACCTCTTATCTGTAAACTATATGACGTCGTATCTATCTATTGCAAATCGAATAATTGCTAAACTGTGGGTTTAAGCTAAACGCTCTTTTATTCCGATATATTTGTAAGTTTTTTACCCATTTTCAGTGTTACAGCTTGCGAATTAATCACACCGGGAACTGAATTAACAAAGTTTTAACTGTTTAGTAGAGTGAATACATATGTCTCGACTTGATCTTAATTTATTATTAATATTCCTCTTTTATAATACGCGTAGTAGATAATAACAAACTTCACTTACTTTTTAAAGATTTTAAAAATGTAAGAACCCAGGTAATTTATTTCTTGCCGAGAAGTTTAACAAATATTTCTCCTTCCATGAATGGACAAAATATTAAACAAGTGCAATTTTTTTAATTTTTCCAGCTTCAGCGATACGTCTGGGTTTTTTTTCGCGATTTAACAACGTGCGAGAAGAACATTTGATTCTGGTCGGAGAAATGAAACTTCCTTAACTAAGATTGCCATAAACTTTGTTAAACTTTTAAAACAGCCAACCAGTGTGGACAACTCATTGGCCTATTGACCATAACATTAAAATATGTGAAGAGATCATGGCAAGACAAGTTCGTTTTGTAATAGAAGGGTAAACTTTGCCCCGAAATCTGTACATCCAGTCAAAAGCAAACTCCAAGCCTTATAATGAAATAAAAGTTTTGTCGAAATAATAACTTTATGTGCTTTTTATTAAATTATTAGAGTAAAAAGTGTGAGCGGCTGTGACTGTGGCTGGATGATCAGTGCGCCCGACTATCGTGCATGTGATCGTGGAGACCTGGACCGCTGCAATCATTTACCTTTCTGTGAGCGATGGCCAGAGAACACCCAATTATCGAGCTCAGATACAACCAACCATTAGTGTTAGGGCGGTGGGCATCACTACATATGTCCGACGAACACTTTGAGTAACCGCTGTGTCCAGTAATAGCTTCTGAAATTGAATTTGGAGTGATCTAAAAACAGTAAGCCTCATTCTATGAATATTCAAAATTGAAATGCATGTAAATTAACCATGTGATACAAATGAATTCGTTTGTTTCTCAGTACAAGATTTTATATTCTTAAAACTTTAAAACTTGATAGATAGTAAAAACAAAATTTCAATACTTAATGAAAACAAAATACCGATACCTTGAACAACATATGGCAGTTTTGATCAAAATCACTATTAGCCTATAATTTGGAATTCACATTCATTGTCTCTATTAACATAAGATTGGATAATTTTTAAAAAGCAAAGCATTATTTTGTGAACATGGATAACACTCTCCATTTGTTATATAACTGAATTTTTAAGAAATAAAATCTATTGTATACAACGAGATCAAAATTATATGGCGGATAGAACAGACATTTACATCTATCATGCGCCTCGCTTAAAAAAGAGCACCGAGCGCTTTTAAAACTGAAGTGTTTTTCGTTAGTTCGTTAGTGACAAACTCGTTAAGAGCATGAGCTGTATGAGCTGCCTACCGACTTCTAGGTTGCTTTGATTACTTTGGCTTGATAATATTGGCTTGATAATATTGGATAGAAGACTTGCGCAACTAAATCATCCGCTTCAATTATAACCCAGGGTTCTGAGCTGTACAGCAAGACTACCTGTCTGTTTGTTTATTGTCTTTTATGTACTCTTAAATGACTTAAATGATTATTTTCTACAAATGATTTATTATAAAGCCCATAAAAATTGCCCAAGATAAGAACCGCCACCGAAGTAAAAACTAGCTTGAAGAAAGTCTTGGTTTGTAACAGTTTTAGTAACCAAATCCAAATATCTAGTACACAATTTTCGTTCTGCTTCCGACAACCGAATCAAATTTATACTAAATTTGTTTTATGTTTCATACGTTCAAAACGGACAGATAATTTTATTCCTGATCCAAAAACGGGAAATAAATTTGACTCTGATTCAGTTTATTTATGGTTGTGATATAATGTGATCAGTGGGGCGCATTTGGTAAGCAGAACTGACACTGTGGTAAAAACCAAACGCAATTTTAGGGTGCCAACTTTTTTTTTTTTTTTTGCTTCTCGTTTGATAATTTTGAATCAAAACAAAATGAATTACATTTTTAAATAGCAGTGAAAATATTCGAGACTTTCCAACTTTTGATCTCATACTTCTTTTGTACAGAAACGAAAGTAAATAGATTCCAGTTAAGTTTCACTTTCAGAAACGAAACTGCATTAAACTTAATTTTCATTTCAAGTTCTCGTATCAAAATATCTGTTTCACTATGTCTTGACAAAGAAAAGGAATCAATTTAGATTTTTAGTTTTATTTCAAGCAAGAAACGAGTTGTTGAACGTGATATGAATCAGAAACAAATTCAGATATGCTTTAAAAACCGCTCAAGATATAAATTACTAATTTTTTTTAATCATTTTTTTTTTTTTTTTTTTGTGAAATTTCGTTTCCATGATTATAAGTTTTTGCACTTTAAAGGTAGAATCACTGTCAACAAAATCTATCAGAAAGTATGTTAGATATTTCGCTTGCAAATTGGAGGTCTAAAATAATATTATTCTTACGGAAAGCACCGTTCCATTTATTATAGTAGATCCAGAATTTCTAAAATTAATAACAATTATTTTATTAACAAACTAGCCGACCCGGCAAACGTTGCTCTACCGGGTTCATTTATACACAAACGAATTTCTCATGATCAAAGAAACACACATTCTGAATTTCAGTTAAATTGGTTCATTAATATAAATTTTTGAAATAAGTCTACCCTAGCGCCACCTACCGGCCCCAAACTTCATTAAAGCGTAATCGGGCACCAACCGACCCTATGGTGTGAATATGGCTGCTGTAGCTGTAATCGTTAAGATCTGATGGTCGGACAAACATATGCACGAACGTTTTTTTTATATTAAGATAATTTTATTCAATGCCATTTACTGTTATTATTAATTTTTTTTTTTTTTTTGGTTAAAAAAATTAACAAATTTATCGCTACTAAACAAACTGAATTTATCTGACCGACTTATTTTACAACTTATTGTTGCAACACCGTTTTTGGAAGTGAGGCTGTACAGGAAATTGCAGCCAATTAAGTTTGATCACCTATTCAAAAAGCAATCTATATAATTGTCGGCATTAAAACTTATTCTCATTTTTTGTCATCTCCGAATTTATATTTATGCAAGTAATCTAGAAAATTTCAAAGCGTTTGAACAACATCTAATACTTTCTAGAATTTCTGTAAGTTAATAATTTAGAAAATTCTAAATAATTTTGGAACGGAAACAAAATTTCTGCAAAATGATTTAATTTTTATTCGTATTTTAAATATCGCAAGCTGTCGAAACATTTTCCATTTTTACTAATAAAAAAATATATCAAACAAATTTCTAAAGTTTCGGTAGAATTTTTCTTTTAAATATTTCATAAATTTCGAAATCTGTACAGATTTGTTAATTTACCTTTAAAAAATCATTTTAATGCGGATTTAAAATAAGCTTAGTTTAGATTTAACAGCTTTTAAAATGAAAAATGAAAAAACTTCTATTACTTCTAAGTACCGTCCAAAACGTAAACTTAAGTAAATTTCTGAATATTTTCAGAAAATTGTCCAAGAGTTCCGGAAGTTTTCCAGGTTAAAAATTTGTAAGTTCGAGAAATTTCTTAATAATTTTTATTGAAATTTGAAGTTTGTCAGACGAAGCTGCACTCATTCTAAACTAATTTCGGAAATACGAAATATATACCAAATACTTAAAAAAATACACACAAAATTCTACTGAAATTCAATTACTAAGACTAATGAACATCAGAACCTGCATTATAGTCCACGAAAATTTCCTGGACGATAGAAATATGCACGAACGAAATTAATTTTACATTCATCGATGTCGTAGTTCCAAAGATGGACTGATTTACCTTGTTTGCTCACAGGCTTCTGCATCACTCCTAGAAACATACTTCTTTTCTTAACGGTATCATAACTTGCAAATTTTACCCTTTATAGCTTATAAGCAAAAATTTCCAATTTGTACATTTATATATGTTTGATTCTCGAAACTATAATTAATTGTATGTCCAATTTTTACTGAATCATCATTTCCTGGATATCATGATTTTCTATCAAAATTGGGTTCTTTTAAAACACTCTTTGAACTTATATTAATATGGTAGTTTTAGAAGGAATTTGATGGAACATCCAACGAAGCTTTCACATATTCTGCAAAAAAATAGATTTCTGAACGAAAATCTGGATTCTACTAAACGATCGATTATGTATCCGAGTTTACTATGATCATGGTTTCTATTAAACAAACTAAATGACAGATCACGTTCTAACTCCAAGTCAGTATAGAGGATAGTTGTGACAAGTTAACGACAAAAAATGTTGACAATTTCTTCAATTAATTCCTAGTATGGTATGCACCCTTGAACGGTTCTTATTTCAAGTTATTTTATGAAGGAGATCAGTCGAAGAATGATAAAGTTTATTTGGTGAAATTCTATTTATTTATCTTTATTATTGTAAAATTGAAAACTTTAAATAGTATTCAATTAGTTTAAGTTAATTAACAAACGTATAAAAAAATCTAATTTGGTAATAGAAAGAGGAAAAAAGGACACCAGCCATGATGAAATGATCTACATAGAATTGTAGAAAAAAATAAATTAACCAATTTGTAAAGTTGTTGTGATTGCAATGGAGTATGTTCTAACGAAAATATTTTATTAGGAATGTTTGAATAATTCAGATTTCAATTACCTGTCTTTAATTATTATCCGCATTATAGAAGGGATCTAATTTAAAAGGCGTTTTGCATTTATTACACAACATTTATTCGATAAGTACTTATTATAACATTCTTGTATTAGATTGTTATCTCTATTCTGTCTTGCAAATCTAATGCATTCATACAAATAGATAGATTTTGCAGTTTCGGAAATATATTACATCTTGTTAGTCTAAAAACGTAACGTGCGATTTTGTTGGAAGGACAACGTTTCGTTAATACAACTCCGAAGCAATTCAAATCCATGGATATGTTTTGGAATTAAAAACAACTTCGCAAGAAGTATTCTTATGTTAAAGATTTCGTAGCGCTACTACCGTTTTCTCTACTTCAGATAAAACGTATGATGATTTCGCCAATTCAGTCTGTCATAAAAAATTACTTCTAAATTTTTCGCAAACGAAACAATATCTATTGGCATGCTTGACAAGCAGATATTGACGTTGTGTTGTTTTTGAACGACTTTGTACTAATACTAAGTTGAATTTGGATAGATTTAGCTTCAGACCGTTCGACGTTGTTCAGTTTTTAATTCTACACAAATTGCTATTTGTTTTCTTAACGCTATCTTTAAAATTTTTTTTGATGAGTTCAAGCACCTGTGTATTTTACTGTGTTTGACACATTGCTGCCAGTCATTGCTGTAAATGATATATAATAGTGGTTCTAAAATAAAGCCCTATGGCATTCTTCTTAGCTTTAAGATATTTCGATCAAAGTGCTGCAGGCTGTTTTCTGTGCATAAATTACAATCGGATTAAATTTATTATTGCTGCGAAAAGTGAAAAAATAACTCAAGTTTCATATGATGTACACTATCAAAAGCTTTTGTATTATCAAGCAATACCAAAATAGAGATATGGCCACTGGCCTTGATAAACCGTAGATTCTCTGAAACTTTTTGTAAAAAAGATATGCTGCGGTGATCGGGCCGAAATCCTGATTGTATAACACATTAGAAAGAAGTGAATTACTTGATAAATGTGCTCGAATTTGTCTACCAATTATTTCCTCAAATATTTTCGACAGATACGGCAGAATTTGGATGGTAGTCAATTCCAATTTTAAATATTGGTATTATTTTTGCGTATTTCCAATCTGAAGGAAAACAACATTTTAAAATAATGGAATTGGAAATCAGAAATAGGAAATATTTCGGGTCGATACCATCTGAACTAGTGACATTTGATCTAATTTCGAATACACTTCCAGCCACTTCACTTTGCATCATATGCCTGAAGTTAAAGTAACTTTCATTCTCATTTGAGATATTCATGCTGTTATAGTAACCCATGTTTGTCGGAACGAATAGAATATTAACGAAAGTATAATCTAGTTCATCAACATTCGCATCGCAGGTCGAATTTAATTCGTCGCTACAAATACCTATGGATCTTACAACGGGTTATCCATTTTTCGGCTTCAAAAGTACAGTCAAATAAAACACACATAAAGCTATGATTTTGATAAAACTTTGCATTTTGTTGCATTATAATAATTGGATCTTGCCATTATGTACGAAATGCAATGTCATTTAAATTACCGCCTTTGAAATGGTTGCAGCAGTGAATACTTTTAAATCTCAGTATCTAGGCGATAACTTGACGAATGCTGGTTTCCAAATACTTCAATGTTAGGGAGTTCTCCGCATAAACACGGTCTTTCACGTAGCGCCACAAAAAAAATCTGACGGCATCACATCGCATGATCTTGGTGTCCAATTGATGTCGCCAAAACGTAATATGACGCTTTCTAGAAACTTCTCGTTCATTTCTATACTTTCACTAGCAAAAGCGATATTTTCGACAGTGGTTTCATTGCGATGATGTACAGGCCTGACCACATCTGTAACGCTTCCAGTCTCTTCAAATTTCATTGTAATCTTGTTCCTTGCGCAGTAGGTCGATTATGACGACCACAATCACGCCACTTTTGAATCACCACTTTTGTAGTAAGTTTTAACTATTCTTCAGTTGTTAAACGATCCATATTCGTCAATGGCAGACATTTTCTTAAATAAGTAACACTTAAAACAGGTATTTAACGGTTGATAACCCTAGCAGATAGGCGGATTTGAAGCCACTAAATAGGCAACTTTTTATGGTTTCATGTTTCTTCAGAGTTTATAGCTTGCTCAAATTTGCAGCTTTACAACTATAATTGGATCGGGGTATTTTGTTCTGTGTTTAATACCTCCTGTACGATAAATTAGCGGGATGGAATGGGTGGGTTTATTTGCAAAGCAGAACATAATTTGTTGTATATTAAACAGAGATCTTCATTTTGAGCCCAGTAATACCATAGCATTTTCTTGTTTGTTTAATTTTGTTTGCGTTATATGCATATCAGTTATTAAAAAAATTAAAAAAAATATACCCAATTCTTTTCGCAGCTCTTCGATTTCAGCACATTGTGACTCCACTGCGGTCACACGATCGACAAGAGCAGTGCACTGCATTTTAAGAGAGTTTACCTCGCTTAAAAGCATAGTGTCTGGAGTAAATTTTTTAAGCCTGAACTGTAACTCAAGAGAGCAAACGCCCACTTTCACACATGGAGCCTTTGTCGTCTAGATTTTTATAGTAATTATTTTATATTACGGTAATCTACAAACATGTTAACAAAAATATGCAAAATTATCGAAATATTGAACAAAAAAACCTAACAACTATCCAATGCCTCAACTTCTCAACGAATGTGAGTTATTTGCCAACTTCAAAGATTAGAGTAAGCGTAGTTTCAATGCTGCATAAAAACTTTATTCCAGAAATCCGACAAATCCATATGGGAAGAAATGTCCCAACGGAATGAGTGTAACTCCAGTAGCAAGACACTAACAAGTTTCGAAACATAAAATTCATCACCAACAACTGCATTTTAAAGCCGAATTATTTCTACAGTTGATGATATGTTCTTACAATTAATCACAATTTGATCTGAACTCGTTTATTTTATTTGTTATTTGGGTGTTTTTATACATTTAACATTCTATACATGAAAGTATAGAAATACAAAATCTAGAAGGAAGCGCTCAAAGTAACAAGTATGTTTTGGAAAAATGTGTTTCGAGACTTTTGAAGTCGATTGGGCGATGCCCGTCTGTCTGGCTGTCTGGTAGACGCAATAACTGCCGTAAATCTTTGCGCAACTTGTCGAAACTTTGCATAGTCTATCATTTTGCTGTATCGTTACCGGATCCTAAATGAGGCCGCATCGAAGTACCATTTCTCTCCAAAAAATAAACTTATTTAGAGAAATTAGTTTTATCCACTTTATACTGCTTGGTAGAACTTGAAACATTCTAGCGACCAACAGTGTTCCTTCTGGTACCTCCCATACAAATTGACCGATCTAAGTCATATAAACTTAGATTCTCAACTGTAATTTGGCAGCATTAGAAAAACTACCTTTAACATAAACATTCATTAACAACTATTCATTCTAGTGACAGTTACCGCTTTAATAAAACCTGATATCTTATTATTATTATTGATTACCTTTAGGAAAAAAAAAACGTCAACGCGAACATTATGCTAATTTATTGATGAAATTATGGAAAAAAGGCCGCATTTGGCGAAAAAGAAAATGTTGTTTCATGCTCCAGTTCACACATCCACTGTTACGATGGCCAAAATTTTTCCCAACTTTTTTGTATCGGCTAGTTTTGGGAACGCCCTCATACCTTCACTCGGTAAAATGAAGTTTTATATAATTTAAAGCATTTAAAGTATCCAGTATCTTTTGACGAAATGCGTTTCTAGATTTATTAAATCGATGGAGCAGTGTTCATCTGTCTAGCTGACTGGCTGGCTGCCTAGCTAATGGACACAATAACCGCCGAAAATCTTTACATAACTTTTGAAAACTGAACACAACCTAATATTTTTCCAAGTTGCAGACGGGGGTTGTAAATGGGCTATATCGGTTCACATATTCTGTTACGTTTCACACAAAATTACTGATATTCCGAAACTTAAATTTGTTCCTGTAACTCCTCATCTGCACCTGCAGAATTTTTATCTCTTGCATTATTTCACATTTCTTGGTAACATTTAAAAAAATCGATCGATTAACCTCATCCTTTCTGATACCTCCCATGCAAACGACCAATTTAACTCATATATTCCAAATTTGCACACATATTATACGTTTCGTAATCTGCGTTTTGAGAACGAAGATGGCCGACGTTGCCGCGTCTATTCCAATATCTCTTATATGTTTGTGTCAGATTTATTGCAATTGTTAGATTTATTGAAATGTGATTTTCCACCGTAACCTTTCACGGGTAGCTTGAAGTTACTTAAATTCCTGTCAATTGTATTGGATTATAATACCGACTAAAATGTGAAAAAATCGATGGAATGACCAAGTACCTCTATAGTATCTCCCATATAAATTACGCATTTTCATTCATTGCACCACTACGAATGAAAAATAAATTGCATTTCCAAGCCTTTTAAGGTGCCACGTATGCAAATATACCAAAAATCGGTCCTTCTACATTTCCCAAACGAATGACTTCAGGAAGGGCGAAATTGGGAAGGGCTGAAATTTCTGTACTGGTTTTATTATTCGTTTGAAAAATACGAGTACACTTATATTAAGACCACGCAAGGTGACGCTTATGCGACACTGTTATTCTTTACTGTCGAGGCCAATTCGATAGCATTGCTTTAAAGCAATCAAATTTGTTGGGTTTGTTTGCACTAACCGATAAGTAAAAGTCAGGTACTGCAAGAACAGTGGAACTTTTAGGCCAACAGTATTTGGTATTTCTTGCAGGGAATTTTCCCTGCAATTCGGCTATAACAAGGCTGAACGTGTAGCAAGTACCATTAACTTGTTTAAACCACATATACCTATATATAGCGGCATAGCTCTGGAAATAAAAACTCTATCTGTCGACATCTTTATGTATAGGTAATATGTTGATAGATAGCAACATTCATCAATCATCCTATTAAACACAGGTCTGCAAGACATGCTAAGATAATGATTATAGGTGTTTATATATAAATGTAGAACTTTTTATAAATGCAACTTGAATATAAGAAGATTATCGGATAAGGTACAGTTATACTTAAATTCAATAAATTTGTGTATGCTTTCACTGATTCTGTAGAGATGATTTGTCGACAAATGCAAAGGCTGTTTAAGGATTAGTTTATAATATATGAGTACAATACAATACAATATATTTTATATATGACATGGCACAAACACCATAAGCTGCATATCCGTAGTAAGTAATATATTGAAATATTAATTTCGCAATTAATATCTTCGAATATTATCGACACTTAAAGCAGATTTTTTATTGTTTAATGGATAAAATATTTTTTTTTTCATGTAAGTTTCCTTACCCAGTGAAGTGCGACACTTTGTCGTTAACTATCCGATTGTATTGCATCCAATAACAATATTTCCTGATTTGATATCTTCAATATCCGGTTAGGTAAGAAAAATTTCAAGTGAAAAAGATTACCTGGATCTTAGCAATGTGTCAACTATATTTTAAAGCCAGATTATGAGTATATCTCTTGTTACAATTAATTATAAATTTATTCGATCTCATTATTTGTTCCTCCTTTTTATTTATTGTATTTTTAATTTTTTCCTCTTGCATGTATTAAATAAGTATCTATGTTTATGCTTATTTATATCTATTATTTTTCAGTATTTTAGGATTTTTCTCCCTCATAACTGGAATCTGTCATTTTAACTTTTAAGTTTTCTTCTTAGTTGTTGGCTATTCTTTTACATACGAGTATTCGTAACAAATATAATTGCATTTCTAAATTGATTTATTGAATTATTTACCCACATATATTAACAACCAAATTATTTTATTTTTATCATACACTGTAATTTATAAGAAGTTACTCTTGCTTTGTATGAACTAAAAGAGGAATAAATAAATAAAATAAATAAATATGTTTATAAAGATGAGGTATTATTAACTTTTATAAGTTAGTCTATCTGATGAAGATTTCTATATTGTTTGCTATGACAATTTAGATTAGAAGTTTTTAATAAATAAAGTTGCAATTCGGTTAAATTTCAGTCAAAAGATGTAGAATGAGGCTATTAATATGTCTGCTAACCTAATTGATATGTTTGTGAGAGTAAAGTATAAACTATTGCTTCGATGAAGGTTTTGAAATTGTTTATGTAATATTCAATTATTCCCGTGGTCGATATTTTTCTCCAATCAAATTAATAGTAACGAGCAAAACAATATACAGAAATACGTTTCTATGGCGGTTTCATATTGATATGAAATTACAAGTGAGATTTTTCGTTAAGGCGCCTTTTTCTTAAACGATTCAGGATTCAATTAGAAGAACAGTGCAGAACAGAAGTATTTGCGGAGCATAAAGTTACAGACACAGACGCCATCTAATGCTTTATATAGAAATAAAGTAACTTCTGTGCCCATCTATCTTCAAGTGTCAAAATTACTAAGAAACAATACATACTTTTCAGTTAGTAAGTATACCAATACACAACGAGCATATGTCTTGGTTCAAAAATCTGCGACGTTCAAGGAAGGACGTAATGTTTCTCTCGGTTCTTATCAAGCACTGTTCTGAATCAACTCACAACAAAACCTCGCTTTTAGCTATTATAAAACAACCAGTGGTTTTTGCGTGGGAAGTATCCTAAGTGCGACAATGCAGTCTATTTTCAGTCTCAGGCGCAGTTTACTAAATGTGTAATGTTCGCCAAATTATGCTGAATTTAAATGGATATAAATATTCGAATGGGATGTATTTTTAGGCAATCTATATGGGCGGTACCATTCCTTTATGTCCAAATTTTTCCAAGCCCTTTGAAGTAGTATAATGAACAAGATTACAGATTGCACTTTGCCAATAACAGATTAAGGAGAAAGGATTACATTTCGGGAATTCGGACGACTAATATGATAATTATCAGAAGGAACGCGCAGTGCAACCCATTTTTGGACTTATTTCCCAAAAGCTCATCGGTTGCCAATTTTAGCGGAATTTTGTACAGTTTGAAGGAAAATGCGAGCCAAGAATCGGTGTGTTAAATAGATCACATGTACGGGAGATGAAAGAAGAGCGTGACAATTTTATATGTATTCGTTTCAAGAACTCGATTGGTCAAATGCTTGCAATATGCTAATTTCGACGGAAATTAGTGAAAAATTTGCAATTTGCAATTTTTGCTTGTACCAGATGGTGCACGGGTAATCGCCTGTGTTTTTCCAAATTGTGCCAAAAAAAATGTAAAACAAAGCAGCGCTCAAAAATGCAGGCTACTGCGGAATTATAAGTTACAGGAAAAATTAAATTTCGGAGCAATCCTCGACTTCACAACATTTTTACGACAGTTACCACATCATCTATCAGCCAACAGCCAGACAGACCGACGGATGTATTTCAATTGCTTTAAAAATCGTACGAACATCCTTAGTTAACTTATACTTGGCCTCGAACGATTCTTCTTGGATGCGAAATTTTTTGTAGCAGCGAATATGAAGCGTTTAAAATGCCAAGTAGCTTTTGACCAAATATGTTTCATGGCTTTATAAGATTTTTTAGCGTTGTCCGCTTCACTAGCTGGCTTGCTGTCTAGTTGGTAAAAACGAGAACAGATGTAAATTTTTATGAAACTTCTTAAATTTATGTTCAACCTAATGTTACATTTTACCAGATCGTAGCTAAAGATTGTAGATGGGCCATATCGAACCACCCCTTGTAATACCTCCTATATTATCTGACCAATTTTCCTCATACGTAAGCTGCTTAACTTGAACTTTGTCCGTTATATTAATTTATAGTAGTTGAAATTTGAAAAGATCGACCGAATAATCATGACGGACGGTATTGACAGCACCCCTTTTGGTGCATTCATACCAAATGAGCAATTGAAGCCATACATTCGTATTTTTTCTAGTAGATTTTTGCGCACCTCCTTCATTGCAGAGCAAAGATCTGAGAGTGGAAATTAGGCTACTGCCACATCTCTTCCGGTGCTTGCTATACAAATTGACCGATTTATCGACATTAAATTTTCCGCTGTAACCCTCAACTCGTAGAATGTATTAACTTATCAATTACATCACATTATAATACATAGCAGAATTTAAAAGAAAAATGATATCTCCCACACAAATTGCAGACATTAAGTGCATAGTAAATTTAGCTCTGAATTATAACATGACTTAGCAATTTATCGTGGCCCCTCGGCATTGTTTGTATCTCTGCTCCGAAAAGACGTTGTATGGAGGTATTAATGTAGTCAGTTCAACTGACTGATATTTCTCCATTGAGTTGTTCTGACATAAACCTTCATTGCTTTGGGTGGAAGTACCGAAAAAACACTAAAAAACAAAAACTGATTATTCTTAGCAAAGGTATTTCAAAACAGGACAGAAATAAAAATATCAGATACTTAAAAACCGGCCACCAACTATTGAGTTGAAAGGTGTATCAGAACTGTAACATAGTTTTAATACACATACAATAAATTAAAATAAATACACATATAATAGCTGATATGAGATCCAAATCTGTTCCATTTTGAGGGAGTTTTGTAATTGTTGTGTGTTTATTTCGGTGACATATAGAATCCTGTTGAACATAGCTCGCGTAATAATGTATGTAATGCAAACTAATGTAGTTGAAGTTAAGTTAATGTGTCCAATTAGCATCGATCTATTTATTCGCAATAAATGCTTTGTATGGGAAGGAAATAGAGGAAACTGGTATGTATTTGAAAACTGTTGCGCGATTGACAGTATGAAGAGACAAACGGTGGAAAAAGCGTAATATGAATGATGTATTCGGTTTTTTAAACCATTAAACTTCAAAATACTTGAATTACGTTAAATATTGCGTCCCTTATTCGGTTTTTCTTTACTACGCAGTAATGTGTGTACATAAAATTTAAATTTAGTTTTTCTTCCGTTTGCTGTCAAAGTTACTTCTGTTAACAATGTGTGAAATTTTATATACATGATCCGAACTTTAGAGGGAAGCTAAAGGCAGAGATTCTCGAATCATTAATATGTTATTTGTTTTTGGACCTGCTACTTTAACAGGCTTTGATTTAGGATGCCACAGGACTGACCTATAAAAAGCTGCCACCGAACAGCATTGCGACATGCTTCTATTAATATGATAAATTTGGACAAAATTCTGAAAACTTTATGCACAACGTACCATATTTAAACCACAATTCCCATGATTTAGAACTTCAGCTTTCTAAAATAATGCCAAAAAATTTGACTAACCACTATTCTATTCGTTGTGGTTTCCCAATGTAATCAGACTCAGACAGCAAAGTAGTATTATTGAAATATTATGAAATTCGGTCCCATATTCATACCTCTCATAGCTAATAAGGTATGATCGGCTAAATTTTAGTGTTATGCGATGGTGCTACGACCATTTTCCCCATCGTAACCTATGATACCGACCTGTCCTTGCCTTCGTTTCCACTACACCGTTTTTTGAAAGAGTGTTGCATCACCCTTTTTTTCCGAAATCTATTACCTTCCTTATAAATTAGGTACTAATGATATAGCCTCCCACATGTAAGTAAGATGAAGCAAGCCACGCCGCTTTCCCCAATAACAACCTATTTATGCATATGATAATTTTGTAATTTAAGCCTACAGATAAATTTTCATGACGACTGACCCGTTATCATTCTTTTTTTCATTTTCTCCTGGGACATTTTCCATGAGTAGCAAATATAATCTTCGTGTCATTTTTAAGGCATGGTCGCACAATTCCTAATCTTTACCTAATACAGCATATGACAAATTCGTAACTAATGCTTCGTAACAAATATTGAGATACGAGTTTTTGAAATTTAGTCATCGGTCAATTTCTTTGGCTGACGTAATGGATTTTTGAAAAGAAGGATATGTTAGGTTAGGTTAGGTCAGTGTGGCAGTCTGAATAGACAAACTCACTTACACCATATAGTCCATTGTGACACCACGGAAACTAGAAATAAGGACGCCTAGTTTCCTAGTTTCCCCGTTCAACCATCCTGAGCGCCTCAAGAAGATCTTAACTCGGACAATATCTATATCGTCCAGATCTCCTAGGTCCCTAAAGAGATAAAAGCCCTATGTTGATCCCCGTCTGTTCGCCAGGGCGAGGAATTGCAGAGAAGATGTCCTATGGACTCCTACTCCTCTTCTTCCCTACAACTACTGCAGAAGTCACTAGTCGCAATCTTCAATCTCATTGTTTGTCTTCCAATCAGGCAGTGTCCCATCATGATGAATACAAGCAATGAGACGTCGAGTCTTGATAGCGAAAGCAGTGTGTGTGAACGCTCCAGATCTAGGCGAAGCCACATCCGTCTGGGTTGATTACAGCCCCGGGCAGGCGCCCACTTATCATTTCCTGCTAAATATGCGCTATCTCGCAGTATTGGCTTGCAAGTGGCTGGAGGACTGCCCAAAGAATCCAACTCGGCTGGAGTCTGTAAAGTTGTCCCTAGTGTTGCTAATTCGTCTGCTCTGCAGTTCCCTGGTATGTTCCTGTGGCCCGGCACCCACATAAGGTAAATGTTGAAATGCTGGACTCTCTTAACGATATCTGCAGCTTTTCAGGTATGATGTTGAGTTCAGGAAGACAGAATCCAGGGATTTTTTTTTTCATTCATTTTTTTTTTTTTTTCTTATTGGATTTTTCTTTCGAAATTTACAAGATGTATTCAAATCTTAATCCTATCTTAAACTAAAGTATCCTGCCATTGCTGGATCTTGTTTTTGGCGAGCAGAACTATTTATCGCCGGACCAAGTCTAGCGTGTCCTTTCTTTTTAGCCGTATATGACCTGGAAAATGTTGAAGGTTTTGAGTGAGTGGGTTTGAGTGGGAGGACAACTTCGGTACATATGACCTGCTTATTTTTTTATTTCCTCGGAAATATAAGGAATGTTTAAATCCTTGTGTATGTTATCATTCCTAACATACCATGGCTGTCTTCTCTGCAGCTTATTTATGTTAGAAGCCGATGCCGTTCCCCACAACTGGATGCCGTATGTCCATATTGGCTTCAATATGGTTTTGTAGATGGTGATTTTATTTTCCAAACTGAGAGCAGACTGGGAGCCAATAAGCCAGTGGAGTTGAGCCATTTTTAATTTCAATTGTATGATTTTTGAGTCAATGTGATTTTTCCAGGCGAGACGTCGGTCAAGGTGAATACCCAAATATTTGACATGGTTATGAACGGGTATGGCACTACCGTGAATAGTGAGGACTGGGCAATTGTTCTGTCTAAGAGAGAATGTAACCTGTAATGTGTGTATATGAGACTGCAGTTGTCTAGAAGCCATTAATGGGCAAGTGCTAGTGCTCATGAATGCAGTGTCATCAGCGAAAGTTGAAGTTTGAATTAGGGAATGAAGAGGCATGTCAGAGGTGTAGATGGTATATAGTATAGGGCCTAGTATACTACCCTGAGGAACTCCTGCTGAAACTTTTCTTTGAGTTGAAATAGAGTCTTTCGATTTTACTACAAAAGATCGATCCTTCAGATAGCTCTCCAGGAGCTTGCGGGTATTTGCCGGTAGAAAAGAGACTATTTTGTGAATAAGACCTTCATGCCACACTTTATCAAAGGCTTGGGAGATGTCTATAAGAGAGCTGAGCAATATTTCCGATCTTCGAATGTTTTTCTGATCTAGGTTACTATACGGTGTACTTGTTCTGTCGTTCCATGACCCTTGCGAAACCCAAACTGGTGCGTGGGTATTACATGGTTTGATTCAATATGGGGGTACAACATTTGGAGAAAGATCTTTTCAAACAGTTTAGATAAAATAGAGAGTAAACTTATGGGTCGATAGGATGTAATTTATGACAGTTCCTTTCCAGGTTTCGGGATCATTATTATTTCAGACAGCTTCCATGATCGAGGAAAGCATCCAATTCGAAGTATAACATTAAATATAAATAAAACTAGTTTGAGGATATTGTGGGGGAGTTCTGAAATCATCTTCGCTGTTATTTTATCGTGTCCAGGAGATTTATTCATTTTCAACTAGAGAACATTTTTCTTTAAGAGAGATAGACTTATTTTCATTGGATTTGTGACCATTGGGCTAATGATCGTCTGATTCACACGAGAGATTGTATCGTTAGGAGTAAATACTTCTTCCAGATGATCAGCAAATTCTTTCACTTTTGCATCACTACTCCTTGCCCATCCTCCATCTTTCATCCGTATTGGAGACTCCTGTGTTATAGGACGCTGTAGTTGCCTTGTGGCCTTGTACAGGCTATAGTTAGTGTTTTGTGTGGCTCCTAGACGAGATAAGTAGCGGGCTTCGGGGATTTCTTTTTTTTCATCCAGAGTTGATCTCAGTTTTGACTTGGACTGATCGAGACGAGCTTTGAGGTGGGGAGATCTGTGCTTTTGCCATCGTCTTCTCGCTTTCCTTTTCTCTTTGATTAGGGATTCAATATGACATGAGGAGTCATTTTTTGTTTTAGCGCAGACCTTGTGCGGAGTTGCCAAGTTTGCGGCAGTTGTCATTGTGGTAATGAGGACGTTGATGGCAGACTGAATTTCATCTGGTGTTTTGAGAGAAAAGTTTTGCCACAGATGAGAGCTTATGTACATCTTGTATCTCAACCAATTTGTATGCCTGTTTGGAAAATGGTAAGAGATTTCCGGGTTCAAGGGAATGTTAAATACTGTGCGAATTGTGGGGGAGTGGTCTGATGAGAGGTCGAGGAAAGGAGTAACGATAATGTATTTTCTTGTTATGCTCTTCATAACTGCAAAATCTATGAGATCGGGGGTTTTATTGAGATCCGTGGGCCAGTATGTTGGTTCACCTCCAGACAAAACTTTTAGGCCTGAACTCGATATAGCATTCAGCAATTGCCTGCCCCTGGGGTTGTTGACAAGTCTAGACCCCCAGAAGGTATGTTTAGAATTGTAGTTTTCGGCTGCTATAAACTTGTCACCAAGAGTAGAGAAAAAGTGTGAAAACTGGTCTTCGCTTATAACATATTTGGGAGGGCAGTATATGGAAGAAACAATTATGTTTAATCCAGTGAGTGCAACTGAAGTGGCTTGTATGCAATCAGTTTTACATTCGCGTAGAGGGAAGTGCTTTACCTGATCATTAATTATTGCAGATGTTCCTCCACAAGCTCTGCCACTGGGATGTTTTGTATCGTAGGTTGAGTATCCATTTATTCGAAGGCAATTTTTTAACGAGAAATGAGTTTCAGAGACTAAAAGAATGCAAATATCTCGGGATCTCAAGAAATACTCTACTTCATTCTTATGTTGGGTGAGTCCGTTGGCATTCCAGTAACAAATTCTTATAGAGTTCATTTTCTGGTTAATAAAACTTGAATAAGCAGCATATTCTGGTTTCGTAACATTTCTTGCATAATCCCCTGCATATTTGTCATGAAATTATTCATAGTTTATATGAGGGATTCGATTGAGGTTTCAATATTGTTTTCTGCGGAGGAGCTTGAGGAACCTGAGAGCTTCCTCCTTAGTTCTATATACACGGGGCGACCTCTATAATTAGCTGTATGGTTTCCTCCACATTTTCCACATTTCTTCAGACTGGGATCTGTTTTTGGTAACTTGCATTCTGAAGTTTTATGAATACTTCCGCATATCACACATACTGATGGTAATTTGCAGTAAGCTTTAGTATGCCCAAACTCCTGACAGTTTAAGCATTGAGGAGGGTCTTTGCGCGCTAGCGGTTCCTTAACTGATACTCTGCGATGAAGCAGATATCTGAGATTGTGAATTGGGTGGGGTTCATTTTTTCCTTTCATGTGGGCGTAGTCAAACGCTATTTCCACCTTAAACATGGGCTGAGGAGCCTTGAATTTGTTGAGTATATTGTGAATGGATTTCACTTCGTAACCCTCATTTTCAACAGCCTCCTTTATTTCCTGTATGGGAACGTTGCTTTCAATGCCCTTGATTACAACTATTAGTCCCTTAGAGCTTTTGAGTTGGTAAGTGTAGTAATTCTTACGTTCCTGGTCAAAAAATTTGGAAACTTCACGATATTTTTCTTCTGTATATGTTTGAACTTTTGTCTCCAGCACCTTCCCCTTGCGCATGGACACTACATGGAAACCGTCTTTACCAACTAAATGAGATAATCTGTTTACCAGATTGTTAGAGATAGCTTCCCTTAGGAATATTGGGTAAGGTTTCTGTGCTTTCTTAGGTTGTGATTGCAAATTTTCTTCTTCTGTGGCCAAAATTGCGTAGTAATTTTGACCTCTTGGGTCAACCTGTGAGGGAGGGATGCTTCTGGAATACTTCGAGTTTGGAAGTTTTTGGCTAGACTTTGGGCTCAATTTTCTTTTCAGAATGGGAAAGTAAACGTCTATCCCAGTTTGAACCGTTTCATTTTGAGGTTTTTGTTTCGGTATAGCGCCCTTCGAGGTCGATGTTGCCGGTTGAGTAGCATTCGCGAGAGTTGCCACTATACCACCGTCTGCACGAATGTTAGGTGAATTATCGGGTATACTTTCAGGCGGAATTTTAACTTGGGGCGAACTGATTGTTTGTGGAGCATGGGAATGAGAAGTACTTACGGGCATACTTTTAGGCGGCAACATATTTTGTCCACTTGCCAAACTGTCATCATTGTTTGGAGAGATGTGAGCTGAGGGGGAATTCATATTGCCACTAGTTTTCGCGGTTAGGAAGGCACTGTCATCTTTTTTGTTTTGGGATGCACTTTTCTGACACTCGTTTGCATTTATAGAGAGATAAGCATTTCTGCCGTTAAGACTCAGACGTCTCTCTGAGTGTGAGACACTCATATAGGCACTTTTCGCCTTAAGATATGCGAAATGTAAACTATATTTTTTCCAGCTTTGTTGTGACTGAATATTATAAATTGTATGTTATTATCACTGCACTGGGGAATTTTGATTTAGCGTCTTCTGACTGAATATTTTTGGGCTAAGAGTATATTTAACCTTTTTTATAATTATTTTTCTAAAGCCGATGCACAAACACGTCTGTCTGCACAGAGAGAAAATCAAATTATCTGACAACTTGACTGTCAGAGAATGTGTCAATCCCCATCGTGTAGAAGACGTTATATCTCAGCCATTCTGCACTTCCTTAATGGTCAAAATTTTCGCCTGATAAACACTATAGGTACAGTGATCAGGTAGCCTTCTTGCTATACTTAGCCCTAGGTCTTTGGAGTATCGATGATTTAATTTTGAGCCGGTAGTGTAGGACTTGACATACAGTCTTGTACCAGGAGTTCTATATTTCCACGTATCTCTATCTGGAATAAGTATATGGTACTTCTTTTCGAACAGTAGTTCAACCAAAGTGTAGTCTGTGATGTCTGTTAAGTCAGACACCATGTTAAGGAGTACTCTGTGAATACAACCACTGTTTGACCACTGTGACAGCTCTACTACCTTAGCCTTACTGCCATAGCTGCTGCAGTCTACATACTAATTATGTCCAGAGGTAATAAATGCAAAATTACATCTAGTGCATCAGATGGGGTGGTGCGGGCGCACCAGTGATGTATAAACTAGCCTTCCTTTGGACTTTGTCCAGTATTCTATCGTATGTGGACTTGTCAAGCACCTTCCACCAGACAATAACTCCATATAACCGGTAAACAATGCGAAGATCTATTCCCCATTGTTTCCCATTTGCCCCCATGCACGCATGTAGCGTCGCTGTGACCTTTTTCGCCCTGTTCAGAATGTAGAGTTTGAAATTCACCTTCTTGTCCAATAATACACCAAAGTATTGAACAGTCCGCGATAGGAATTTCAGTACCTCACAGGAAAGAGGGATCCAAAGGTGGAGTCTTGTATCTCCTGGTGAACAGAACCACCGAGACCGTTTTCCCCCGCCTACTTGGTTACAGTGAGAAAGGCTCTTCGAAGAATGTCTTCGAGTGTTCCCAAAAAACTTCCCCCTATCTGCTATCGCCACATCGTATACGTATGCGCAAACGTTGACACCAGTCTAATTTAAAGAGAACAGAATACTGTTCAGAGCAAGGTTTCATAGTAGCGGGGAGAGAACACCACCTTGGGGTGTTCCCCTACTGACGACTTTGTTTGGGTCCGACGACCCTGATTTAATTTTTAGATTTTATAGTGCTGCGACTTTCGTATGTTGAGAAACGATATTAAACGGCGCTTCTATACCTAGAAAGAAAGTCTACACCTTGACGGTGAGTGAACCTTAGATGAATCCGTTCAAATCGTCCAGAGCAATTTCAGTGGACCTACAATTGCAGTAAGCATCTTGTCTATCCGACAGCAGCTTCCGCTCTATGTTTGTTCTAAGATAGCTGTCAATGAGTCTTTCCAATGTTTTGAGAAGCAACGATGACAAGCTGAGAGGTCTAAAATCTTTTAGTCCCGTATAAGAGGTGTCCCCGGCTTTGGGAATAAAGGCCACCTTAGTCTCTTTCCACATAGCAGGGATATGTGTTAAGTCGATACAGCCGATACAGATCTCCTCAAGCCATGGAACCAGCTTATCAGCCACCTCCTGTAGTTCACTCGGTGAAACCATGTTCGGTCCGGGAGACGTGAAAGGTTCAAAGCTTTTTATTGCCCACGCTATTTAGGATCAAGTTACGATTTTCCTGGCAGAAGCCGACGGTAGATTTGACGCTGTGTTGTCCGCGATAGTTCCATTTCGGGAATTACTAGGAAAATGAGTATCCAGGAGCAACTCCAATGATTCCTCACTGAATGTTGTCCAATCACCCTGCGGTATTCTAAGATAACCATTCTTCAATCCTGTCAGTTAGTTCCTCAGAAACAAGGGTAACATCCAGCACCTCTTGTCTATTTCTGGTGATGAATGTGGGTTCATCACCCCAATTACAAATTGTTAGATCAGTACTTACAATATACTCAATAAGTGACGCACTCGCTGATATTAGTGCTACTCCAGATTTAATGGTGCACATTGACATTACTGCCCACAATCAAGTTCTTTCTAGCGATTTTTGCCGCTTCTAAAATCGTTTTCAGAGCACTTGGAGGAGTCTCGGTGTCATGTGTCATGTGCCATATATGCCGAAGCCAGCCAAATTTGGGAACTGTCGTGTTCCAAATTAACTACTGTCATATCTTCAGAACTTGAAGAAGGAAAAAGGAACATATTAAGGTTACCCTTTACAAGTAGACAGGACCTGCACTTAAGATTAACTTAAAATCAGGAGTCCTTACTCTGCAGAACTTGTCACCGCTCATCCAAGGTTCGTGAATAAGGACAATATCACCACTCCTTGCGTCAGTGGATGTATCAGAGCTGCGGATTCAGCTTTAGAGTGGTGAAGGTTTATTTCAAGAAACAGGAGTGTCATCAGATTTTTCCACCATCGTCCACAGAAAGATAACACAGTCTAATTTTTCCTTGGTGACTTAATTATATTGCGAAGATTTTACGGAAATCATTCCCTTAAATTAGACGCCTTCGGAGCAAACACACAAACATTATATGCCCAGCAAAAAAAATGCATCCAAGAAACCAAACTTTTATCAAAAAAGTTGTGAAAATCTTTGGTTTTTATTTTTCATTAATCAAAAAAAAACTTTTTTGTGTTCCAAAATATATTTCTTCACAATACATGTCATTAGGAAAAAAGTTCCATTGAAAAGTATTTTCCCAATATATATAATTGCATTATATTTTTTTTTTTTTTTGAAAAGCATCCTCGAGGGTTATTTGTATCACAAAATCTGTTCGCAGATTCCGATGGATTTGGTACTGTCATAAAATCATCATAAAACCTGTAGACGGAACTGCAAAGACAGCTAATGTTCTATAGGATCGAAATTTATACGCTCTGTATCATGAATTGCAGTCCACAATATTGGGGATGGACATTAGGGACATAGATTCTTTGGCAATAGGAAATGTATATACTTTATTTGGTCTCTGAGTATTTGTAGTTTTTTCAAGTGGAATGGCAAATACTAAGTCGGTCATCAGGGACGTTAAACAAATATATTCCCCGAAAACTTTAAATGGAGCTTCTTTACATCGGCCGTCAAAAATAACTTTTTCGGAGCATTTGTAAACAATTGTAAGGAATTACAAATGGGGATCGAACCACTAATCTAATCTAAGTGCTTCATTACCATTGTTTTGGAAGTGGTTTAAAAGTGCTACGTTGGAAACGGTAAACATGCATGGCTTGGATCCTTAAAATCGGTGAAAATGTGATTCTTTTTGAAAAACCACCACTTTTTTTGCTGGGTGTGTACATGTAGATTTTATATGTGACAAATATGGCTAAATTCTTTAAAATTACTTGAAAGATATGAAACTAAGAATGTGCGGATTAATCTGATATTTGCATGGGAGGTGCAAGAAGGACGTGATTAACTGGTCGCTTTTTCCAGCTTTATGGAGAATTATGAGCCAACATAATGAATTATAATGTAGGCTACTACGTACCACGAATTATATATTGCAGGGGAAGAACTGAATTTGAAACGCATAATGCGAGCCAAATTTGACTGAATTTAGTACAACCGCTTAATAGATGTGCAGCTAAGTCAATGTGAGTCTTATAAACTAACACCGAGGGCAAATATGTAGGCTACAATTACAAATTACAGAGGATATAGCAAAATTCGGAAAATCGGACAATTTTTGAAGCGGTATGATGGCCGGGTCGGTATATACAATCTCCAGCTACAATCCTGCAAAATATTAGGCTGTGCAAAGCCGTGTCTACCAGCCAAACGGACATCTCTCAATCAATTTAGGAGATCGAAACGCATTTGGTCAAATGAAACTTGGTAATTTAAATGCTTCCTTCCTAGATATTACATTTGTGCCATATTAAATGATGGGCAATTTCATTCCCCCGAAGAATGTATAAATATTTTGGCGTCATAATGTAAAAACCACTCCCTTAGGAATCCTCAAAAGTTAAGTGATTTTCTAGATTATACATTTTATTTTCTGTTTGGCATAAGATATACATTCCTTCTAAAGTGTTCGCTGCATTCTTGCATTTTCTACAATGAAGGACGCGGACCGTACACAAATTTTTGTTTTGATTCTTTGCAATAAAGAGAGGGCAAACAACAGACAAGGCGAATGCGACAAAATGCTATTCGTGCAAGTTTGACCTACACCTATAATTGTTTTATACGTCTATTGTTTCTTGCCTTTATTCGGCGCTTGAATGTTAATGTTTGAACGCCGCATTTTTTTATAACTGCAAACTGCTATACATTTGATAAATACTTTTAGTTTACTTTTACTTTTACTTTTTTACTTTTACTTTACTTTTTTGAACTTGTTCTGTTCAATAAAATGTAAATGTAATGTAAAGCGTATAGTTTTTATGTGATTTCTTGCTTTTGTGTAGAAAACTGTCCAATGCGATTTGAAGCCGTCACCATTTTCCCATGGAATGAATGTATTTCTCTTTTTATTGCTGCTAATAAATATTTAATTACATGCAAAAGCCAAAGAAATGAGTGTGGAAAAAAATTGCACCAATAGCAACGAAGAAAATTAATTAGTTTTTAATTATCCTTTGACAAAAAGGTGCATTGTCAAATGAGATTTACTCAGGGTCCTTTGTCACGGCTCCCAGTGCCGCTGCTAGCAACAGTACAATGCCCTCGCACGTTAAAGCTGAAAAGTGACAACTTTTTTTGACTTTTGGTTGCCGTCACTGCTCTCACACTTTTTTTTCTTCGTTTTAAAGCTTTAAACTAGTAAATTTTAATTTCGTTTGTGATTTTCTACGATACGAATTTTAAACGGAGATCACCAAACTGTGGCAAGAAACTAATGCGATAAAAATTTAAGGAATATCAGAAGACTCTAGGCAAGCTTTTTCCCAAGACTAGATATTGGGAATTTCGTAGCATAAAAAGTAATTAAATTAGAGAGTACAGATTCACTTTGTGGGTTTTGACAAAGTGGGGGCTTCCATGTAAAAACAACAGTAAACAACAGTTCTTTACAAATTGTGTTTTCTTTAAAGCAAAAGTATCTTTTGACAAAATGAGTTTCATGACTTTATAAATCGATTGAGCGCAAGTCTTTATCACTCTTCTTAAAACTTGACCCAGCCTAATATTTCGCCAGATCGTAGCAGGGAATTATAAATGAGCTATAATTCTTGATGAAACGTGAAAAAATCGATTGCTTATTCATTCCGCTTTCGATACCTCTCATACAAATGACCGATTCCACCCAAATATTGTTATGTTCATATCTTCTACCCGGTTACACTAAATTGCATCGGTTCACTAAGGGTAAGAAAGTGAAGGTAGTATTAATGAATGTCTTACACGGCAGACACTTTTCGTAGAAATAAGTACTTTTTAAAACACTTTTCTTGAAGGATCTTTTCATATAAAAAATGGCTTTGAAGACACTTTTTACTTGAAGAAAATCATTGAAAGATGTTTTACACGTAAAGATTTACGTAGGTAGGTACCTACAACTCACGTAGAAACATACACTTTTCTATAGTAGAAGAGCCTTTCATGTCAGCTCCTATAAGAAAAGTGTTTTCCAAGACATTAACCAAAATTAAAACTGTAGCACAACAAATTTCGGTATGAAAAGCGTCGTCCAATAAATTTTAGTTTACAGAAAGTTTCTTGAAAGTTAAGTTTCTCTTCAAAAAGGGCCTTCCAATAGGCTGTTGAAGAGTTGTCTTCCGTCTCTTTCCAATATAAGTGGTATTTTCTATGACACTTTTCTATACGAAAAGTGAGTTTTGTTACAATTTTCTTTACCAAAAATGTCTTCTGTGACAAGTTTCGACTTAAAAGGTGTCATCACATATGAAAAGCGACCTAGACATTTTTTAATAAGAAAAGTGTCTTCCATAAAAATATTGTATTAGAAATACGTCTCCTGTGAAACTTTCCTATTAGAGAAGTGTATTTCATTAAAACGTTTTTTTTATTAGAGAATCGTGTTCTATAATACCTTTCTACAAGAACATTGTCTTCCTTTCTATATGAGAAGTGTTATCCATGTAAAAAAAAGACACTTTGAAAGTCTAGTCATCGTTCTTTATACATATAAATAGTGTATTCGAAGACATTTTTAAAGAATGTTTTTTCCAAGACGTTTTGTTTTTTTTTTAAGAAAAGGTTTCTTCTATGACACGTTTCCATATCATATGTCTTTCAGGAATTACCTTATGGGAAAGATTGGTCTAAGATCTATTACATGGAAACCGTTGTCCATAACAATTTGGTAAAAAGGAAATTATTCTTTCCAAAAAAAAATTCCTTAAGAAGCTTTTGATACTAAAAAATTCAGAATTGGCTCGTCTTGGAAGAAACCCTAATGTTCCTGAAGAAGAAAATAATATTGCACTTAACATCAATGCATAATATACAAAGGGAGAAATTGATTGTTAGTCACTGGCAAATGTCATAAAATCATTAATTTCAATTGTGCTCGCAGTCAAAACGCATACGAGTATTTTGCGTAGAATTGGTTAATATCAACGAAATCACATTAGCTCCACCGAGTAGAGTTAGAGATATACAGTTGAACGATATAGCTGAATTGTTTCGGTAAAGAAGAAATCGGTTCAGTTATTGACTAATGCACAAGTTGTCTAGCACTGAACTAAAGCGAAATCAGAATAACGGCATCCGGTGGCGATAAGTTGATAAACAACATGCATTAGTTGCTAAATACGGCTTTGCTCGTGGAATACATGTCCGATTATTTGATCTGACTATAGCCTATTTTATCTGATCGAATTGGTAAATCAACAACTGACCAAATAATCACATTACGATAAATTCCGAAGAAGACCAAGAAAAACAAATCGACACACTCCATTTTTTTCAAAAACTGTATAAGGACATTGCCGAGTTTGGTATTCCCCCGAAGTTTATACGCCTTTGTCGGATGACATTGATTGGCACGAAGTCTTCAGTGAAGATAAGCGTTTTCAACTGACTTTTTCAACATAATGCTGAAGATGATTATGGGAAAGCTACAGTTAGCACAATTGATACCATTTCTAATAAAAGCCATTTGATATCTGCGTGTGCCGATGTCATAAAATTTATTTGCAGAAATGTTTTGCACCAATACTCCAATACTGAGAAGGAATCAACAAAAATGTGTCTGGTAGTAAACGACGAAAAAATAAATTTATATGTTTCCAACTATAACTTTGGAATGGCATTTACATTCATCTATCTCGGCTCCGCTGTGAGTAGAACTAACGATGTCAGCATGGAGATTAAGAGAAAAGTGTTGTTTGCGAACAGTTGTCCTTACGGGACGATTAGCTGAATGGCGTAGAAACCTGGGTTATGATACAAGCAGATGAATCAGTGCTGTAAGTCTTCGGAGAGTATCGGCTCTGCCTGGAGCATGAGCTGTATGAGCTATATACCGGCATCGATGTGGGCAAGTGCATTAAAATACAGCGATTGCGACAGGTCACGATGTGTGGATGCACCCAAGCGTTCCAGCAGGAAAGGCTTTCGACAAGAACAAAACGAGTGACGCAGAAGAAAGTGACCAAACCCTATTGAAATGACTATAAACATTGCGTAGCGAATTGATAAAGAAGTAGAAGACCGAAGAGCTTGGATTTATTCTCTGCGCATGGCGTATAATAGACAAAGATGCCACGTAACTATGAAAGTAGGTATCATCATTCGTGTGATGCGCCCCAAAAAGGGGTCGTTACCGTGCTTTGTTATAGTACTAAAGAAGGGTCTAGCAAAAAGGAGAATTTCTAAAGCAGTAATAGATTTGAGCATAAATTTAAGACATTCTAAAAACTGTATTTTAGACCGAGTTTGAAGGATGTTTTCTAACATTTTTTGTTTTGTGTTTTTTTTTTTAATTGTAACGTTAAACAGTGTAATTATTGAAGTAGCTTAAAAAAATGTAACTTCAGTTTCCAAACATTAGCAATTGAGTTTCTTGAATATGACATGGCATGTATGTAAAACCTGAATAAGTGGAACGTTTAAAGGACCGAAGTATTGATTCCAATTGTTCCACCTCCTACTTATTGAAGATTTATTAGGGATGTACGATTGATCAAATGATCAGCCAATGCGATTAACCAAAATCCGAATTAATCAATTAATTATACGTTTCGCTTAATCATACGTGGACACAATTAATCATAATTTGGGTTATTCGAAACTCATGATTAATTGATTAAGCGAACACTTGATTAACGAGAAATTGAGCAATTGAACATTTCATATTTTACATGTTCTGTTATGAGCCACTTAAAATGTCCAAATAAACCTTTTTTTGTCATTTGATTATACATCGCTATTGTTTTGTAAAAATTACAAATTATTTGGATATTGAATGAATTATTCAAACTTGAATAATCAAGTCCAAGCAATTAATTATTCACAATTTTGAACGATCTGTCTATTCGGTTAGCTGATTAATAACGATGTGACCGAACGTGGCGCGATGGTTAGTACACGCGACTGTCGACTATTGTTCGCATGATCCCGGGTTCAACCCCGCATACAGCCACGTTTGATTAAACTTAAAGTTTGATTAACCGATTAATCGCACATTCCTACTTTTCATTACTTTTCAATTCTTCTGCTAAAATGTATATATTCTGAAGTCATCTTGGTTTAGCAACTTTGCCAATGAACTAACGTTTAGACGTGAACAAGGTTAGAGCATTAGATAACAAACAAATTCCAGTCTGTCTTTTTTTCTGAGAGGAAATAAATAAAAAAAAATTCATATGTAAAAGTAATGAAGAACAAACTTTCACTTATGGAGGCAAATTTGGATAAAACTATGCCCGCTTATATGGGTTTTACATCACTTAATAAGATTTTTGTCTCCAAAGTGGAGGGGGACAAATTTGCTTACGGAGTTTTCCCACTTAACAGAGTTTCCCTTATTCCAGTTTGACTATAGTTAAAAACGTTCCAATGAAAAGCTACTCCCATGCCAAATATAACCAATTGTATTTTAACTACAAAATGGAAATCTTTCACATTGCTACCTCACTAAAACTAGGACGGTCCAAATAAAATTTCCTTTGTAACAGAAAAATAAATACCATAAAATTTTTTTCTTAGAATTGATAAAAGTTAGCTGGAAATCTGAAACGAAATTCTCTTTAAGATTCATAGCTTTTAATACTATTTAATGTTTGTCTGGTTTTCCTTGAAAGTTTCTCCAAACTCAATAGTTTGTGCAATAATATAAAGAAATCTCCTTTTTTGTTTTGAAATGAAATACATCAGTTTGAAATTAAACCGTAAATGATGACCATGTTGTACTGCACATATAATAAATTTGTTGTGTCGGATGTCTACAGTAACATCTTGATTTCCGCTTGATCATTGTCGCTTTCCCAAAAATCGAAATTCTCTTAAGTCTCCACCGATCTCCGCAGCAACAAGAATTTAAATTGGGTTTACTCAAGATAATGGGCACCTTTAAATAAGGAATAATAATAATAATAATAGAGGTATTTATAAACCCGATCTTCGGGATCAAACCGAATGGAGTAGATATTTTGCGTTTTCTTAAATCCGAATTCCATTTCTAAATACTTTTTTCCTGATTGCCACTTTCTTAGGAAATTTGCTTCTGAATTTGTGAAAAAGCATTCCCGATGTAAGCAACAGATTTGTTCAAAAATGTTCGAAGAAACAGCTGATTGATTGATTGATATTCTTAAATACTGAATTGTTAGCTGCTAGTTACAACGCACTACCGTATTTTACTTCATGATCTCTTTGCGAACAGAGAAACTATTATTCCGCAAATCATAATGCTCGTGGACCACTTTTTGACCTTCTCCCGCAGGGAAACTGCAATTGTAACGTCTAAAATACGTAACGTCTAAAATATATGTATATCTCTAATACAAAGTGACAAATTCTGTGAAATTCAATTTTTCCCCGTACCGTCTAATGCGTAGATTCAGATGACCTAAAATAGTGTCTATTGCATTGATTTATTGTGCTTGAGGATTTACCGCATATATTTGTATGTTTATATTTGCATTCAGTTCCCCTAAATTCAGCCAAATTTGGTACACGTTAAGCGTTTACCAAACTATGGCCAGGAAACGAAAATGAACCACATTATCGCGAACCTTCTGGAAGCTCCTACACAAGTTAGACGATTTTCCAAAATTCAACTTTTCTTCCATAATTTGTAATTTGTAGATTGGAATGAATAATAGTTCATTTTATTAATTTACAATGCGCGGCAAAACTTTGGGGAAATCGATCAAGTATCCATGGATCTTCTTTTACTTTTCATACAAATGGTCTATTTAACCCACTTATTCTTAATTCCATATCTTTCGGCAGCTCCACTTGACAAATTTGGTTCCTCAGGTATAAATTAGCCGCTTTAGCAAAAATCAATTGCATATGACCCATATGTGGTATTAAATGCCAAATTAGCAAATTATAAAAAATTTAACATGAAATGTCTGCTTTACGTGAACTTTTGCTATCTACTGGCAGACAAAAGCAAACAAAAATCCAATTGTAGAACTTGTCTCCCTTTATCTCGCAACTACTTTAGAAAATTTAATTAAAATTTTAATCTATTTAAAACCATATCAATTTAAATTGTCGAAATTGGAGGCACAGATTGATTCACATAATTCGACATTTTTTAGCGATACTGCTAATAGAGTTTTGCAGGCGATTTATTAAGAAATAATCAATTAAGAATTGTAAGACGTAACTCCCTGCATTTAAAAATCCTTTGACTTTTGCAGTGAAATAATTTCTGGCCAAACTAAAAAAGCCAATGCGAAAATGTAAGCTCTTATTTTCAAATAAACTTGTATTAAATGCAGTAGTAGCGGTCAACTTTGAGGCCCTGTATATTAGTCTGTGTTAGCATAGGTACCTTTTCTGGAAACATAAATGTTCGTAATGTTCTCAATCCATTATGCAACTCCACTAAAAAGAATGTAACAACTAGCAACAAGAACGAGAAAATCATATTTTGGTTAGTTTTGCATATACAAAATACTATTCTTTTTTTCCAAATGAATTTCCATCATGATTCTGCTAATTTGGCTCTTTTTTTATAATATACTCGTATAAAAATAATTTTTATGTTTAAACCATCGTCCGCAGGAACTATATCTTCATGCGTCATTTGATACGGCAACCAGTACAGAAATTTAGTCAGTTGGTCGTCCTGTGTTGGTGAAAACCCGTAAGGAGTGCTGGAATGGGCATGGTAAATAAATAACTCTCCGAAATCCCGCGTTTGCAAATTATAAAGAGACCACCTATTTTTACTAGATGACTGATCGCCGCTTAAATAATTAGCTTCTGGAAATCGAAAAATTTGAATGGGAGGCACCTCAAGGTGTGAGTTGATTTGGGCCCTTTAAAATCGACGGCTGTGATCTGGTAAAATAGTAAGCTGTGCCAAGTTTTATATTTACGGTTGTTATCGTGTCTACCTGGCGGTCATAACTCGTCTGCTACCTCCCATACAAATTTATGGATATTGCGAAAATCTGTAGAAGGTCCACTACATAGCACTGCCTCTTAAGGTACGTTCCACCTAAACCATCGATTTAACCGGCATAGTTTTAAATACTATTTCAAATTAATTCGGTGAAATTTGGCACCTTTCAAGCGTTCTAAGCATGAAAATTGAGGTCATTGATTTACTGAGGTTAAGTTAATTTTTGGCAATTGTACTGCATTATGGTGCTTAATAAAATTTGAAAAGATCAACCGGCTAACCATGCGGTCTGAAAATACCACGTCCGCAAGGTTCCACATATATCACGTACAACAATTAAGCAAAAATCAGAGGTTCTTTTGCAATTCCTAAGCGGAACACTACGAAAGGTCTAATTTAGCTTTTTTTATCCTGTTCTATTTTCGATTATTTTTGATAGCTCTTAGCAATTTTCTGCACCCCTTCTGCCACCCCTTAAACTTTTACAAGGGAAGATGTCATTGTGTAAAGGTATATTTACGTCAATTCATATGACTGAATTTTTTGTACTGATTTATATTTTATAAATCTTTTTATGAAACTATTCTATTAATGTATCTCTTTTCTACCCCAACGCAGTAAGTGAGCTCCCATCTCAAATATCGGCTCGACATTCCTGTTCACTTATTTTTGGAGACCTGCATTTGGAGGCAACGCGGAATATGGTATATAGTGTTTTTTGATGCCGCAGTACATCATTACTTTCAGCTATTTGTTCTACATGCTGATTTATTGACTAAATATCATGGCCGACTTGTGATACCGAGATCAGAAACATATCTGAAGAAATACAATGCAAAATAAAATAATTGGTGATGTGCAGTTTCCTTGCCGGACACAGAAACTCTGTACCCCCAATGCCTCCAAGTGTTATTTTTGAAGGATAGGTATGGTACTCATACCAATGAACGTTTCAGGGCTAAGTCGGAGTCTTGTAAACCCCGAATTTTCCCAATGGCACAACTGCTTGAGAAACAGAGAAATAAGACCGACCATTGACGATGGACTGCAAATTGCAAGCATTGGCTTCTAAACATGCAAAAATGATTATGATTACAAACTCAGCAACTATGAAACTGTGTAGTTGTACCACTGCAATTCATAACTATCCAAAATATTGCATTGGTGTCAAAATTCAACAAATACTTCAGGATATCGCCCGTAATATTTTATGCGGCAACGAAAATTACTTCTTGTTCATATCAATGAACAATTGAATATCTCGCTCAGTTTGGTATTGAATTTAATGAATGCATTTTTAATTTAACCATAAATTATAGCTATAATACAAATTAAACATTAACTATTGTTAATAAACCGTCAGATATGCGACCACATTCATTCATTTCGCCATGAAATCGGATGTCAATTTTAAATATTTTAATAATAAAAACTCCAATCGCTCTGTGAATGCGTGGAATGTGAAATTACGTAGTGTAAAATATTATTTAATGAATACAAAACTACGTACTGCTATAAAAACACTAACAACAGTTGAATCGATTAAGTCCTGCGGAAAGGAATCCCAGCACCACTTGTAAATCCCGTTTCGATGAAAGTAACGCAGAACACAAACTCAGCGTTATTTGTGGTTAACTGTAAATTAAATCAACACAGCGGAATTCAAGTGTATTTTTTTCCGTCAGTGTACATGGAAATGTACATATTCAACAATACAAATGTAATGCATTTTGAACATTTCTTTCAACTGAAATGTGTGTAGTTTAACAACAAAATACTTTGCCAAGCAAATGATGCGCTAAAAATTTGACTGAGTTCAATACAAGTGCTTCAAAGTTATGAAGTTAAGAATATTATGGTCATTTAAATGGGAAGTAGCAAAAGGGACGTGTCTAATCGGGCAAATTTTCTGAATTCTGTCGAACATTACAAAACAATACGCCGGACAAAAATGTATACGAGTATTTACAGTCAACGAATTAAGAGTTATAAGGCTACCAGAAAATCAGTAATGTTAGTCATCGCACAATAGTGAAACACATTTGATCGAAAGACACTTTGTACTTTAAACGCTTCTTTTGGGCGATTAAGTGATATCCGCCTGTCTGACCGACTGGCTGGTGAACTAGATACCTGCTGGAGGTCTTTACGAAACTTCTTAATACCTGAGACAGCCCAATATTTGGCTAGATCATAGCCAGGAATCTTAAATGGGTTTTATCGGTCTACTCCTAAATTGTTTTCTCTGTAACTCTAAATTAGTAAATATGGCTGGATTTACTGTGACTGTGTGCAGTTTAAATTAGTTATCAGTACCAGAAAGGGTGTGGTAAATCGGTCAATTTTTTCAGAGTATACAAATATTTAGGATAAATTCAGTTAAACTTGGCACACGTTAAGAGTTTACTTAAGTAGGGCCTCAAAATGAAAATAAGTCGCCAAATCTATACAAACTTGGCGATTTTTTTCAAACTAAAATCTTGTCCTCATAACTTCCTACTCGTAGACGCAGCAACATGATAAAATTCGAATAAGTAACCACGACTCTCTGGTATCACAATTCAGCCCATTTGTCACATCGTACGTTTAATAAAGTTAGTTCTGAGAATGAGAATGAGAATGGACTGAGTTACCACACCCATTCAGGTGCCTCACGTACGAATTGATTTATTGGAAATGTAATTCTGTCCTATAAACCTTAATTCGTAGGCTGCATTAGCTAATAATTATGTCGGTTATCGACATTATCGAGTATAAATTGTAATATTTAGCATGATGTGAAATAAAAAATTCCCTTCTTCGTGTTTTCCCGGAGTAGGTATTTTGAACATGTTACAGTCAATGATTGAAATTAAATCGAGGAACATCGAGGAACAAGAAATTGTTTTGTCATGGATGCTTAAATAAAGCCTTAAGAATGCATATTATAATGCAAGCAAGATAAAAATCTTTTACAATGCATTGCAGAAAGAGCATCAGCCCAAACTAATAGAATAGCAATGGATGACAAGAAGAAGTTCTTAATTATGATTTTCCGATATAAGTAGAATGTTTTAAGTCGATAGATCGATGGACAACTTCCTCGTCGCAATCTTCAAAAAGGTGCTTTGTAATAGGTGGTAAAAGGAATCCGTGAAACTAAATATTGAAATGCTGATTACAGAAAGGAAAAGGCATTTTATAATGCATTCCCCCTATTAGACTTATTGACGAAGTTTAAGTGCGGAAAGCCTCGTCAGTTCCAGCAGTTGATATGTATAGGATATTTTCTGTGCGAACAAATATGCACAACTGTAAGGTAGGAGCTACAAATAGTTTTCTTTCTTCTTATTGAAGAATCATGATAAGGCGTATTCGTCTCTTACTTTTTAAGACTTCTTTAAAGATGTTTGAAGCCGTGGATTCACTATATTTCATTGCATGTTGGCCATTTTACCCACATAAATAAGAAAACATACAAATGATCGGAACACAGACCTTCAACATGAAACACAATCCATGTACATAGTTGCGTTGCAGATTGAATCACGAAATTTGGGGTACTGCAAGATAGGAAGGTATTTTTGAAAATTTATGATTTTAGGGTCGAAAAAATTGTGAAAATATGCAAATCTAGAGATAGAATCTAGAGCAAACACACGATAAGAAGGGATTATTTAAAATTCTGGTCTTAATGAGTAAAGACAGAGTTAAAATACAGGCAAAGAGGAACCATCATATCATATCAGACAAAAGAAGAGATTTCTCAAAGTGCAAGCTTTTAAGGGCAAAAACGGGGTAAATCTGATAGCATCGCCCAGCTCGTGCAGCTAGAGTTAAAATCATGAAAATTTGTGTCCTTGTTCAATATTGGACATATGAAGAATTTTTTTAAAATGCAAACTTTTAAGGGTTACAGAATGGACAAAAAGGAACAAATCTGATGCCATTGCCGATGTCAAACGGCTAAAGCTGAAATGGAAATGCAAACTTTAGCCTAAAAATTGCCTAAAGAAAAGCAAATCTCTAGCCATCGCCTCTCTCGTGCGGCTAGAGCTAAATTCATGGTATCTGATATGAACACCGAATTCCCCTTCTAGATGAGGAACGCTATAAGAAAGGATTGCCAAAATGTATGCTTTTAGGGTTGAAGCAGAATGCAAAAAGACAAATCTGATACTATTACTAAGCTCAAACGTAGCCATATTGCACTTTCAGAATGAGCAGGAGTTCAGTAGTTTTTCGAAAATTGTCAATTTAAGTTAAACACAATGAAAATGAGTCAAATCCGGTAAGACCGCCCAGCTCAAACGGGTAAAGCTTTACACATTTAAATATTTCCATATTCTTCTCACACACTAAATGCGTGATAAGGTGGAGATTTTGGGAAAAAAAGGGATTGAAATAGGACCACCGGTCAGATTAAATGGGTAAACATAGAATTGCGAAAATTGGGCTCGTCTATCTTGAAGACTATGCACGAAGTAAGAAAGTAATTTTCGTACCTTAAGGAGATAGAAAAGGTGTGAGAGTGTACGAAAATGGTATTGTAAAATAATACACAGCAAAAATTGGAGATATATTGGCATAATTGGGAATGTACATTCTCCTTACAGCATAGGTTAAAAATTTTAAGGTAAAAGCGGGGCAAAAATAGTATCACTGCTCACAGCAAGTGGCTGACGCAACAATCATGAAATTGTCTTTGTACACTTTTGAATACCATGCTTTTGAGTGTAGTTGCGTTCAAAATAGGAATTTTTCAAAATTCGTACTTTTAAATTGATACTATCACCAATAGCAAAGGGGTGGAGCCTAAATCAAGAAATTTTAAATGCAAGTTCACCTATCAGTGTAGATAAGTTGTGAGAAGGAATTTATAACAATTTATGTTCTTAGGGGATAAAACGCGAAGGAATGAGGATTCAAATTATACCATGTCATACAGCTGAAGCCGGAATCATGAAAATAATGTACTTAATGTGTAATAATGTAATAAGTACGATGCAACAAACGGCAGAAACAAAAAGTTTAAGTTAAAATCAACGTTATAAAATTGGGAGTGTCAAATTGGGAAACGCCCCAATTCGACATTAATCGCGCGAGCGGCGAAGAGGAATCTTAAAAATTCGTGCTGTTGGATATAAAACGGGCAATAAAGGGGTCAAAAAATAACCAATCCCATCAAAATGACCGAAGCTAAAACCATCAGTGCATCAACGTTTGGAGATGTTTTGAAAATCTTTCAATTAAGATATAAGCAAGGAATAAAACGTGCATAAATTTCACAAATTTCGTAAACGTTTGCAGAGATCGAAGTCATGAAACTAGAATAAATTTTATTATCGGATATTACGAAAATCAAATTTTCAAGGAAAACCCTAGACTGAAGAGCTGTGGCAATAGATTAAGCTATGTTGTCCGGAATTGAATTGCTAGGACTTTAACCGGACGGGGAATAAAAAACCAGAACCAAGCTGATTAAACCGTTGAAGTCGGAACCATGGAAATTGGCAAAGACAATCTCCTGCCAGAGCTAAATAAATTCCACAAGAATTCAACTTCCGATTTCGTTTTTACTTAAAAGTGTGGAATCACACGTACGGAATAGCTAGCACTTGCAAATTTTATGAAAGAATTGGTTGATATTCCCAATATGTCCAAACGGTTATGAGAAGACTAGCATGGCCAACTTTTCTTATTATTACAATCGGAATGCCTGGACGAATTGACTTTCATATCGTGTCGAATGTGTTCCTTAACGTTTAACTTACGTCCAATTCGAGTCCAAGATAAACATTTTGTTGGGAAGAAAGCAATTTCCGGTTTATATTTGAAATATGTACTTTAGTTAAGCCGATTAAATTGTACTTTATACCGTTACGCAGTTGACATTTCATTTTGTCATCCTGGTTATATTATTACGGAAGCATGCCGGGATAATTTGCGAGGCGTAGACTTTAGATATTTTAATACAGAGTGGCGCACCAATTGCGCCTGGTACGGTCCGTTATAAAATAGGACTGGCACGATTCTGTACGAGAAGCTAAGGAGTAGCTTAAAGTTTAGATTATGCATCTATAGAAAACTATTTGAAGTGGTTTGAACTAGTGAAAAAGTTTAGTATTTAAATTCCGTATTAGTTAAAGGAAATTACGTTAAAAATCGGAAATCATTAGCAAGATATTGCAGTCCAAGCAAGATGAGCGCGCTCAAATTTTATCAAAGGCTAATTTACAGCAAAAATGGATTATGTTTCCAATTTGGCAGGGTTTTAAACGAGTGATTTATTTTCAACCGCTTCCAACGGTCCTAACAATAAATTCTAAGTTTTATTTTCAACTGATAAAGTACCGAAAAGGCCTGAATTGACAAATCGCAAAGGCTCCACACAGACCTTACAAACTTAACATAAAATACTGGAGGTCAGTTGTTAAGTTTTTTAAGAGTGGTGACTGATATGGTGACCTTTTCGCCATATTTTCAGCGACCTTTGCGTGATTGAGTTTTCACTCAATCGATGTTAACATAATAACCGACTAGAACGAAGCAAACCTTTCACATGAGGACCCATTTCGGCTGCACTGTACTATTCATATGCACTTGTTTTGAATAAAGTCGATTCACCTTAAGTCCTCTGCACAACTTTTAGTGATTCAGCACCCGGAATTCAATTTCCTATACAAAGTTTTAAACAAATTTTTTTCCGATGTTTATCCACTTTTACAAAAGCGCTGATTCGGCGACTGTAGCGCGTAGAAGATTCTGCAATATTCGGGACTTTCACCACCTAAATGATGCGCAAAGTATCTTAGTATCTTATTCGAAAGTGGGTCAAAAACTTTGAAGAGACTACACTGGAAAAACCAATTCGGCAACCAAAGTCTCCAAAAATGTGGTGAAAATGCAGTCTGTTCATTAAGGTCCAAATCTTTCAATTCAAAACCGCGCAAGTCCACAAAGACCTAAGGCCCCAGCATGACAGCCATAGCCTGACTGCGTAAACCATACTGTTCGCATATGCATCGCAGCCATAACTTGATCTGGGCCTTTCACTATAGGTTGTTCATCCCTGATTTCAATGAACTACAAGTCCGACCTAAATATGCAAACGTCCCAAATACCGGCCACTAACTTCTCAACACACAAGAAGTTTCTATTGCATTGCTTGTTTGCTTTTGTGATAATTCTGATCGTGTCCATTAAACGAAGAATTCGTAAAAAAAATGTGTTTTATTTTCTCTCAGTGCAAAGAGGAACGAATAGTAGTTGTGTGGGTGTTTCTTAATTTGAAATTCGCATTATGGTCATTGTTTTTCGCATCGCAATCGCCAAACAAGACAGAAAATCCAATTATTGTTCCCGTCGGGGTGTTTACAACCTTTGCTTTGCTGTTGGTGTTGTTCCCGTTGTTGTTGTTGTTGCTGCCCTTGCTTTGGTGCAATACGAATTTGATTGCCGTCGCCTGGGAAATAAGTTTTTGATCCGGTGGTGTGGTGAGTTGACTTTAGAAATCAGCATTACGTCCTTCGAGCCCTCCGTAAATACCAGTGGCCGTATCAACATTTGGTCCTTCGTCTCTTTAAAACCAACGGCCGGATCAACAACTCGTCCTTCGAAGGCTCCATAAAAACCAACGACCGGAGTGAGGAAAGTGTATTTGATCCTCCAAACTTTTCTTAGAACCAGCGGAGGGAGTAAAAACACGAAAAAAGGTATGTAGAAGTGATTTAAAAGTGGCGAATAAATTGGAATCACGTTGGGCTGGACAGTTCTATCGCATTAAAACATAAAATCCATTGCTAATATTTGACTCAAATAACCATGAAATGTTGCATTTTTTGTGAGATGTGAATCAAAAAACATAGGAAACGTTATTAGCCCGGAAAATAACTTCATACACATACATACATATGTACGCATATTCCTTATTTTATTTTATTTTTTCTTTGATTGCCTTTGGAACATTCAACAAGAGAATTGCTTTTGCATGCAAACGGGATTGTTTTGTCTCCTTTGTTTGCTTATTTGTTTTGCACATCTGCTGCAAGTTGTTGTTGCACAACACAGTCGGTGAATTTATTACAAAGCAACATAATTTTGTAACACCAATATTTGCCACATTGGGGTGTAAAACATTTTGTCAAACAATTATTCATACTGTAAAAAAAAATATTAGAAATTAAATTTGACTCATTGAGCACGTCACCTCTCGGGTGCTTATCGGTACATCGTGCATATTAGTGAAAAATAAATTTTGCTTTTGGTGACTTAAAATTTTTTTTTTTTTTTCAAATTTATTGCCCCAATTTTGGATGCTTGTTGACTCGCGCCGTATAGTCGCTGTCTCTTTAAGTACAGTGAGAGAAAAACGATTTTTCATGAAATTCTTCATATTTAAATTTTACCACTGCTATCAGAGTTTTGTTGCCTCAATATTGAAGAAGTTGTCATCACATTGGGGTAAAAGTGATCTTGAATTTAAAAAATAAATTTTGGTTTATTTTTTTTTTTTTTTTATTGGAAATCAACACTTCAAACAGCTTCGCTGTGAGTTGTTTTTTCATCGCTTTTCCATTGAAAAAAAAAACAAAAAATTACTTTATTTTTTAGTGTTTTTTGGAACATTTTTTTTTAACTTGTCTCACTAATTACAATTCCTGTGTTAATCCAAGCTCGTTTTGATCTGAGATTGAGGATCGTTTTTACCTAGAAATTTTGATTGAGAATAATTTTTATTTTTTTTGTTTTGCAAACATGTCCTACAAACAATAACAATAACGGCATAATTGGGCATGCGCAAAGCTCGATAAACATCAAAAATTTGGCCACGCCAAAGCTTATATGCCCTCGACTACATGCTGTCCCCAATGTTGAACGATGTAAAAATTCATAGCCGGATAAGTGAACATTGCAAAAGCGGTGATGTCGTACGTAATATATGTATAGATATAGCACCTATCCTCCTATTAATCACGTCCACAGTTTATGCGATCTCACTAATGACACAACCAAAACACAACGAAAATAGTGAAAAATGTCAATTCTTGCGCAACTTGTTTTAGGCGGTGCTTCAGCAAATTTTGTAATACTGGACCACTTTTGTTTACTTGCAACAAACCGTATCATAAATGATGAACCGACACGTTTTAAACTTGAAGTGGGTTTGACAAATTTCTCATACGTACGTACGTATAAAAAAATTGTATGGATTAAGACGATTCCTTCTTATTAGCTCACCATCAACAAATCTTACATGTGCAAATAGAGATCATTTTATTGAGGCCTAATATGAGTAAGTTTTTTTTCCACGCGATCATTTCCACACGCTTGCGACACAGAAACGTGAACGGGAAATTGGGGAAAAAAGTCAAAACCAGTACAGAATTTTGGACTGACTTACCTTCCTTCAATTCAATCTTCAATTTACCTAATTTACCTCATACATCCCCACATTCAGTGAAGGTATATACTCTTCACTAAAACGCCCATGCTTGATGAACTATGCTGAATTTAGTACAATTAAATGAAGGGTATAAATGTGGGGATGTATGAGGTAAATTAGGTAAATTGAAGGGTTGATGCCAGGAAGGACATCATTTTACCAAGCATTATAACCTAATGGAATTTATTACTGTAGTCTACGAGTTATGACTTACCACGTTGTGTGGTAAATATGGCTGAATTTAATACAACATTTGGAAGATATGTAGTTAATTATATATGGATTAAATCGGCCATTTGTAGGGAGATACCAGGAGAAGTAGAGTTACCTTTTTTAGGTTGTACTGGGCATTATAGAGCAATACAATGAACAACATACAGTTAAGGATTTACAGAGAAAAAATTCAATTTCATAATATAGTCCAATTTGTAAGAGAGGTAACAGAAGTGATACTATAACGGGGTACGTTTTCGTTCCCAGATCGTCCTATTTCAAACTATTACATGCATTAAATGGTTTAAATCGCACATTAACATAGAAACTACCAGGTGCGTGGTTACGTGGTTCTTTTTCTTCAAATTTAAAAATTTGGGATTGCCGCACTTTACGAATTAGAAGTTACTTGAAAAGAATCAAATTACGGAAAATCTGTCAATTTGTTTGGGAAGTACCAGATGGGTTCATATGCAATTTATAGCTACGATCGGACAAAATATTAGATTATCTTAAGTTTTAAAAAGTTCTATTAAGATTTACGACAATTTTCTTGTCTACCAGTCGGCTAGCCAGACAATCTAGAAATCAACTTAGGAAGACATCAAACACATTTGGTCAGAAGATAGTTTAAACTCGCCCTATTGAGTGTTACATGTTTGTTGCATCTTCATTCTTTTGCGTGATTGTGTAAATATGGTCGTGTTTTGCAAGGTATTTAAAATTCAACAAATTTTGAAATGTCTATAAAATTGATAACTCTCTGCATTTTTAAACCCGCCTCTGATTTGCTAAAGCTGTATTAAAAACTCAATCCATTAGTGTATATCTCGCCTATTTTCGCCATCCTCTTTGAAAGGAATTTAAGATGTGCAATGCGTTAAAATAGCTGTAAGATACACACACCTTAAACTATTAAAAGCTCCTCATATTTTTCGGAGCACAATTAGAAAACTTATCGATTATTGTATATTTCACTAAATTTCTTTCAACGGTTTGATGTTGCTTTTAAGAACTTTGTGTAGGTAAATGCGACTACTTCACTATTTTGCTTTGGGAGAACTTGCGCTCATATTTTTTACACATAATCGGTTAATCGGAGATCAAAATACAAATATAAGGCATGTCTTAAATACGGCCGATTTTTAAAATCAAGCAATCAAAAATTGCTTAAATTCAATTTAACTTGTTTTTCCATTTACAAGATAGATGAACATACCGTTTGTGTTGAATTTTCGGGGTTGATTTTTCGCCGAATGGATAAAATACACACAAAAGCTCAATTCACGTAGGAATGTGTATATTGGACACATAAGTGAATGCAAACCACAAAAATATGCTGTTTGAAATGAGTTTTTTTTATCATTCGTGGTCGTAGAATTCTATAACAACTGCAAACGGTACCGTTAAAATGTTGTACCAAATGGTATTGCATACCTTTAAGATAAAGATAAAATCATAATAAAAATAAAAAACACGTTTTTGCAGCTTTAACAAATTCAATGAATACTCTGATTTGGAACACCTGAACGCTCTCAGTGGATACCTCCTTCCGTGGTGTATTTCATACTGATGGTCTCTACATTAATTTGGTAGCCGTCATTCTAAACGGTAGATTAGATTAACAAAAAAATCCTCAAGATGATCATATATCGATACAATTATATTGACCCATATTAGCGATATACTCGTATACCAGATATTATTTGTGTACGCCTGTCATAAATGCTGAAGCGCATAGACACTATCACACCATTTCATTAAATTTAATTTTTTTTTTCTATATCAATAGCATAAATGTCAAATCTCATCTTCATAAAGGGTGTCTAACAAGAACGCAAGATTTAAATTTGGCGCCATTCGAAGTGTTATTGTTTGACATTTGAACAATTGTTATTGTCTGCTAGTAGAAGGTACGAGGTTAGTAAAAATGCAGCGCTACACGAAGGAACAACGCATTCCCATTGTGAAATTGTTTTACCAAAATGGTGAAAGTTTTGCGGCTACAGTTCGCAAATTGCGATCAATTTGGGGTCACAATAGCGCTCCAAAAGAGTCAACTGTAATGAGATTAATGGATAAATTTGCCGAAACTGACTCTGTTAGTGATGTAAAGACAACAACGCGCCTTCGACCAGGTCGATCGACCGAAACTGTAGCAGCTGTACGTGATGATGTCGCTCAAACTCCATCCACCTCAATACGACACCGAGCTCAACAAATTGGTGTCTCTAAACCCACTATGCAGCGAATTTTGACGAAAGATTTGCATCTTCATGCATACAAAGTTCAATTGACTCAGGAACTGAAGCCAGCTGACCGTGGACAGCGAAGGGAGTTCGTTAATTGGGTATTGGAGAGACAACATGAAAATGCTGATTTTGCCGATAAAATCACATTCAGTGGTGAGACCCATTTCCATCTTGATGGCAGAATTGTCGCATTTCAGGTGAGGAAAATCCTCGAGTGATTCGCGAGAAGCAAATGCACCCTCAACGTGTCACTGGATTTTGGGCTGGAGGAATCATTGGTTCTTTTTTTATGATAACCAGTTTTTTCGTGCCTAGAATTGAAGACATGAATGTGGAGAGCATGTGGTTTCAACAAGACGGCGCCAAATGTCATACAGTCAGAGAAACAATTCAATTGTTTTATTTGAAATTTAAATCTTGCGTTCTTGTTGGGACACCCTTTAGCTCCCGATGGTTCATGAAATACGGCCGCTGAAAATGTTAAATGGTGTGGGCGGTGCCACGCTCTTTTTCCAATCTTAATATAATACATTATATGTCAATTTCGTGATTGATAGTGACTTATTGGTAAATAGGTATGACAGTTACTTCTGGTGGTAGAACGAATTTTTTAAAAGGGTTGTGGCGCTGCCTTCTTCTTCTCCATACGTGTCAAATTTGTACCACCTTATGAGAAACGGTCGCTCAAAATGTTAAATGATTACCTTAAGCTTTTTTAAGACTTTAAGGATCGGAAAAAATATTTGGGCTGCTCAAGTAAAAAAGGTTTTATCAAAAAAATTGAAGACCGATTAGTTTCGTTTCAAATTCACAAATGTGGTTTTATTCTATATTTAATATGGCCTCAAATTACAGTAAACTACGGCAAAAAAAAAATTCTCAAGCTTTGAAAACAAATACCAAAGAAAGTAGAGGCAATTGACAGGACTTTAACGAAAGATTTGAGATGTAATTTATTAATAATTCATTTAAAAGGAGAAATGAAGGAACGCAGGTCTTCAATTTACAGGTACCAGGGCCAGTTTATGGATTGGTCTTGTAAATACACCCGTTGGCGTCTTCACCACGGCCATGCGGACCTTGCCGTCTTCTCCTGCTTGTACTCGACTCGTCATCCACTTCATGGGAGGTTGATTCTCCTCTTGCACGATAACGAGACTGCCTACTACGAGGTCGTTTTCTTTGGTTTTCACTTGGTTCTGATTTGTAAGCTGCGGACGTGATCTCTCGCCCAGGATTTCTAGAACCTCTGCTTGAACCCGCAAATGCACTGAGGTAAATGCTTCGCCGTCACTGAGGTCTGGGCTGAGAGACGCTATGGGCCGAGAGTTCAAAACTGCCTCCATCTCCACTAGCACCGTCGCCAGCTCTTCGGCAGTTAGCGAAGCACTTGGTGGTATGAAGATGAAACACACCTCATCGATAGCAGCGTACGATACCACCTCGCACTTCTTTGCTGGCAAAGAAAATTTCATTCCCTTCTCTGTGGGAGTCATTTGTACGCATAATACTCTGTACTTGCGACATGCTTGTATGAATCTCATGAGATATGAAAAGATCCAAAGCAATTTCGAGTAGGACGATTGCAGTTTCACTAAATCTATAATTCAATTTGGTTCATTCTCCACAGAAAAACACTAGTCTTTCATTTTTCCAGCGCTCCTTTCTCATCTGACAAATGTAAATGACGATTAACGGACCACTTATTTCTTTCTTGTAGAAGGAAAGAAGGACCTTCAAACCATATGGACTCTTTTAACTCATCCACTTTACATCCTTTAAAAACAATGTCTGCTGGATTATCTTTCGAAAGCACATGCCGCCAAGACATGCCCTCAGAGAATTCCTAGATGTCTGCTGTACTATTTGAGACAAATGTAGCGTGCGTTGATGCATGAGTTCGAGTCCAATGCAGAGTGATTTTGAAATCAGACCGAAAAGTCACACTTTCGATTCTACAAGATACTGTCTCTTTGATCTTTTACCACAAATGAGCAACGCAAAGTTCAAGCCTTGATAGAGTTTTAGTTTTTACTAGGGTTGCACGAGATTTTGGTGTTAATAATCGGCAATAAGTCAAGTCTGCAACTCTACTCCTTACATATATGCAGCAATGGAAGCGTCTGGAAAACCATGTATTTGACATTTTGACGTGGATATCCCAACTTAATTTTTGAAGCCAAAGTTCCTGTAGTAGGACTTTAGCTCTGATGACCAATGGACTTAACAGCCCCAAAGGATTGAATAATCTGGCAGATACGGACAGTGTAATTCACTTTGTGGCCTTAAGATTTCGAAATGAATCATCTAACTGATATTTGATTATGTCGGTTTTAGGGAATCAATATGTCCTAAGGGAACCAATATGTCCTGTTGTGTCAGCACTATATTAATAATTTGTGAACCATTTAATGAGGTTGAGACCAGGAGATAACAATATTTCCATTACTTCGGAACGAAATTTCGTTAACTCGGTAACTGTATCACCTCCAGTTAGCAAATCATCGACATAGAAATCTCGGCGAACGATCCAATTCATTCATCTCCAATTGAAAAAGTTTCGTGCCTCAAGACGTTCAATGTTCAGCTTATATATATATCTATTGAAAATTTTAATTCAAGGTCAATCAAGACCTGCCGTTATATTTTTTCGATATCGGCCGTAACAATGTATTTATGCCTGTATGGTAGGTCGATTATTAACAAATCATTTAATGAGAGCTGATTTGATGTTTTGCACCAAGCATCAAATACCACACAAAGTTTTGTTGAACAATTTAGGGGTCTTAATACGCACTGATGTGGCATGAAATAGTGAGGACTTTTCGTTAAGTTAATTAATGTATTCCTTCATGAAGTCATTGTACACCTCTTTCGTTACCAAAAATCATCTACTTGCAATTTCAAAAGAAAGATCCAATAACTTAAGGTCTTCTTTAAAAGGAAGAACCTCTTTAAATATTCCATTTTGTAGTCCTTGTATGGAATTACAAAACTTTTTCTCACACACACAGAAACGTCGAGCAATGAAGTCTAACAATATATCATTGTCTATAAGCGAACTCAAGTGACAGGCGTTAGATTCTGTGATTCCTTTGATAATTTGTATTTTCCAGAAACTATCCATCCGAGCCAAAGCTTCTGCAATAAAGGAAGACCAGGATCTCTTCTTATCTGGCCAACACACAAAAGCTCAAAGAATATCTCAGCGCCGATCAACATGTCGACCTTCTGCTACGTATGGAAGAATGGATCAGCTAATTCAATATTGTTCGGCATATTCCAACCAACAGTTGAAGTAATATGATCTGGCTGGTATCTGGAAATCGGTGGAAGTACCCAGAAGTTAGACGTAAATTCGTGGGCATTCATTGGAAATCTCACAGTACTAAGCTTGGCGGAAGAATTAGTTTTGCCAATTCCGGTTAGACTGAGATTTCTTTCTTCTCTTTCGTGTTACAATCGCTGTGCAAGTTCCTCATTTGTAACATTTATTTGCGAAACGGAATCCAATAAAGTTCTTGCTGGGATATATTGGCCAAATCTGTCTTTGAATGTTAATATAGACGTGGCTAAAATCAGGCTTTCTTCTTTCGACGACGAATAGTTAACAGACACTCTCAAAGTAGAGCGCTAATCTGGGTCAGAACTTAATAAATTGCTGCTAAGCACATTCGATGTCGTATAAATATGAAGTAGCGAATGGTGAGAGCGATTGCATACTCTACATTTAGTTGCTTTACATTTTGTCATAGTATACCTCTTTCTTAGGCAATTTATGCACGCTGGCACGCCTTTGACAAAGTCAAACCTTTGTTGGACAGGTATGGCAGTGAACGAACGGCATGCAGAAACATAATGTTGTGCAGGTCTGCAGGAAATGCATTTTCTCGATGATCCCTGTTGCGAATCTGCCTGTCAAGTGAATGATTTGGCATTTGATTTCGTATTATTGTCAGGTATACGATTTGAAATGGCGTTACTGACCTTTGGTCTAGCACCAGCATTTTCAGCTGAAATGTGCTGATATCTTTTATTTAAGGCTATTTCTCAGTCACTCCATAACGGCAGCTTTTCATAGTCGAGCTGTTAATCCTATTTGGTACGAGTGACTGGATCTACTTTTGACACAACGAGATGAATAATTATAGCATTCGTTATGTTTTTGTCGTCACCAATTGGTAAAAGGGAGTCATAAATATCGATCATGCTCCTCAAGGCGGCTGATGAAGGCTTACCCATCTCAGGAAGCTCAAAGAGTTTTCTTATATTATCAAAGAATGTTAGACATGGATTATTGCAAACTCTCTTTAAGCTCGCAAGCGCCTTAATTTTGCTCATTAATTGGTATGGTTTCACAGTATCGAGAGCTTCATCGGGGAGACATGAAATCAAATGATTACATTTTTCGATATCGGTCAATGTGTTGTCGCTATCGACAAGATTTTCAAAAAGGTCAATAAAATTCTGGTGTTCAAAGTATTTTCCGCTGAATTTAGGCGGTTTCATGATTGGCAATCTACTCCGACAAGCTAGAAGTGATATCGTAGAGTTGGGAAAACTCGCTTTTCGCTTATTGCCCAACTTGGCAAGGAGTAGACTTTTCATTGAAACGCATGTCCTCTAACTCAGCTTTATCCTCATTTGAGGGATCAAGAATGTCGGCTTCTGATTGATAGGATATATGATAGGATTCTGATATACGAATTAAGAACGTCCAAGCGACATTCCAATTCAGTCGGATTTGTCGAAATGATTCTGTCCTTTATTCACTTTATGTTATTTATCACCGTGGTCTTTTACAAAAGTAATGCATTCTAGCTACTTGTTATTTATGGTAATGATTGATATCTGTGTTTTCAAACAATTTTAAAATTTTGACAGCAAAGCGGCTACAATTTATTGAGAACAATTTTTGTTTAATTGTTCGCAGATGCTGTTTGATTGTTATCTGTAATTGTTTGTGGTGTCTTTTAGCACAATTACTATTGCTGGCTTTTCTGTCTTGTTCATTTTTTCAAACTGATTGTTTTTAAGATTTTGATGTGTGTTTTATTTTTTTTTTTTTATAGATTTTATTTTACAAGTTCGAATTGATTTCAATTAGCTTGAGCAGTCCCTGCTCGGGCGTCAAAATGTTTGCCTTACACTTTTTTAAGTATTTAACGATCGCAAAAAATATTTTGGCTGTTCAAGTAAAAAAGACTTTTTCTCGTTTCAAATTCATAAGTGTGGTTTTATTCTATATTTAATATGGCCTCAAAATACAGTAAACTACAGTAAGAAAAAATTTCCCAAGCCTAAAAGATTTGATATGTAATTTATAAATAACTCATTTAAAAGGAGGAAAGAGAAAAAGACTTGGGAAATGCGAGCATCAATTAATACAAATCAACCAACATGGTTTGTGATAATTTCGTTATTGCTAGTAAAAAACTGTTACATCGTCATAACGATCAATCGGTCATTTTGACCACTATAATAGATAATGGCGGGCCTTTTTTATTCTGACATTTCCTCTTTATGCCAATAGCTTACGTTTCAAATCTCTTCTTTACACCTCAAATAATTTATTGGATATAACCTTTCAAAATGGTATGGACCTATGATTCCTTCCTGGCGACATAAATATACAGTGAAGGCTTCATGATAATCGATCCATTAGTTTAGACGGCTATTCGGAACAAAGCCACAAATATACAAACATGGAAACATTCAATTTTATATACCTACCTATATGTATCCAGGAATTTAACATTGCAATATCAGAGGAGATAATTACTTACAATTTTACAACTTTTCAGTACTACTTAATTAGTGCTGTTATGTAAAACTGGCATTATATTTTCGGATACATTTTCTAAAAATAACTTATTCTTTAAATATAGTAAAAATTAAGATTTTAAAAGCAGATTGAATGTAATAGCTTACCGATCCATGTCCACATAATACATAAAATTGTATTAAATTAAAAGAAACTTCATATTACGTGTCAATACCTTTCTTTCTTTAACTAAATAGCGTTTTGTTGAGAATTCATGCGGCAACATTTGTATGCTACTAACATCACACAAAGAACACAACTTCTCAGTGAAAACAAAGCATTTCATTACTGCAAGCCGTTATTTACTAGTTACTTGTTACTAGAATATATAGTAGAATATATTTACATTATTAGAAGCAATCTGGAAGAACCTGTGCCGGAAATAGAGTACCGGTACTTGGTGTTGTCTTATTGCTAATGATAATGTTCTCTCTTTTGTAGTACTTCCAATTTTTTTTTCTGGGTAGATTTTAATTTGCCTTTGTATTTGTTGTTGCCTTTTGTTACATACAGTCGTTGGCACAAGAATTTTGTCAAGTCTTTCATATGATTCGGTACATATGTTGTACTGAAATTAAACTTCATTTTGCGAAGGTTTCACATTTGCATATTTTGTCAATTTTAATGCTAGCAGGTAAAATCGTTCATTTGTATGGGCAAAGCAGAAGGAAATGTTGAATTTCCGAAAATCCAACAAGATGTACTAGAAGGGTCGCGACAATGCAGTCGCCTTGCATTGTCAGCTATAATTTTAACAAACACTGGACGTAAAGTTAATCTGATTAAAAAAAATTACAATAAGATCCTTAGAACACATGGATTAAAGCGGTCATTTGTATATTAGATGTGGTGAAGTTCTTGTTACGATGAGGAAAACTTAGATCGCTGCAGTTTATCTCTTACAAATTAGAGACGAAACATTGAATTTAGAAGTTTCATATAGTCTAACCGTGGTTATCATGCGTCAATCTTCAATCGACATAAAAAATCATGAAACAAATTTGGTTTAAAATTATTTTAAATAACCCTTCTGGGTACTGAATTTGTTGCCGCATAAAATAATATATAACTTCATTTCTTTAAGATGTAACCGGTAAAGAAATTTCAGTCACATGAACTGAATCCAACAACATCCAACAACCTTCTACATTGGTGCAAAAGTGTGCGGGATGTCAGAAGGGACGTGATATATCGCTAGGTTCTTATAATACTGCACTTTGTACAATTCTCCAGGGGTATGTGGATGCAGCAGAACTTGAGGGATTATGTGGACGAGTTTTTTACATCTTACCAAGCATTACAATTAAATTTTGTTGGCAAGAAATTTAAGTCACACCATTTGTATTCTCAGAACTATGTATATCAAACGTACAACCGGTGCCAAATTTAGACTGAATTCAATGCAATTGCTTGAATGAAAGAATATACGGATAAAATCGGTTATTTGCATGGTTAATCAGTCAATTTTTGAAAATTTGTTCAAGCAAAGCAATGGGAGGAAAACAAAAACAACAAAAAAAATAATTTCGGAAAATCGGTTAATTCGTATAGGAGGTACCAGAAATACCAACAATAATCCCCGGTGATGCTCCAGCCAGTATTGGGCAGTTATCGCATCTGTTTGCCAGCCAGACAGACGGATATCGTTCAATCGACTTAAAAAGTCCTGAAACATATTTGGTCTCTTTTACGATATCAAATAATATGTATCGCTAAATGTGTATTAATAACAAATTATTGCGAAGGAGGTCTTACCATATATATGGTGGTCTAACAGATATCATGACGCTCGAAGGAAGTTGTCATTAATTCACAATCCTTATTAACGTTGATTTGTAATACTCAGATTATTTAATTATCAAATTATCTTGGGTTTTAAAATTTCAAATAAATCATAAATCATCACAAATCAATCATAAAATGAATCTCTAATGAATCAGTGACCGACTAAGCTAAAACGGGCTTAAACTGTTGCGAACCAAAAGTCGGTTTACCGGTTTTTGGTTTCTCTTTCGAAAACCCTACCACCACTGTTCAATTTATATACTACTCCACTCGTTTATTTACATTTCGAGTACATGTGCGTTTGTGTGAGTCTGTGGTAGTTCGGATATTTATACAATGCAGGCTGCTGGAAAAAAATATTTTTGGTCGTAGCGGTCAGCCACTTTTAATGCAGCGGTAATGCGCATTGGCTTTCACTAATGATTTTTCATGTGAACGAAATGCGAAACAAGTAACGAAAGGCGAAAAAATTTAAAACAATGTTAAAAATTTCATGGATTCGCTAAAGCCACATGCGTGGAACGTTGAAATAAATCAATTGCCTGAGTTATAGTTGCTATAATCTGTATAGCCAACCGGCAGACACAGATATACATATGTTCAGGCATACTCGTATATACTCTATGCATAAGGCCGAACTCATCCATATGTATACACATATATGTAGGTACTCATGTTTGAGAGCATAATTTACTTACAAAACTAGGAAAATTTGCTAAAAGCATTTTAACCCATTTACATTGAATACACTTTATTGCAAATATTGTTGACAGCAGTAGCGTGACTGCAATGAATATTAAATAACAATAACGTATCCTTAAACCATACAATCTATCAATTCATATGGGCCACTATTTTGCATTAAGTTTGACATTAATTTCGCGCTAATATTTTAACATTATCTTTTTAAATTAGCAAGTGGGCAAAATTTAACATGTGCTTGTATTTATTATAGTCGGTGAAGATTGTACAATAAATTTGTTAGACAGATACTCGTACTTTGGGAACTAATAAAAGTTGCACCGTCTCTTAAACGAATGGAATATTATTTACTCCAACAAGATCTAAATGCAGCGGACCTAAAACGTCCGCTCATTTTGTCAGCGGCCACTTAGACAATATTATTTTCTCGACCAGTATAGAAATTTCAGTCAGGTGGACTGACTTTCACACCTTCTGCCAACATCATTTGGCGTTGGTACAAAAGTGTGAGGGGCCAAAATAGACGTTGCAAATCGTTGGATTCTTGAAAAAAATACGCTGCCATTTTCATTCCGAAAACTAAGTTTACTAAATGCCTGATGCGTTATAAATTATACTGAATTTGGTAAAACTGAAAGAAAGTAAAATTATTTCATTTGATTTTGGTTCTCAATTCGGTTCGAGATCGTTTTTCTATTATTACAACAATTAATTATTTTGCTAACAGAATATAATACAAAAACTTGCGAAATTGATCATACGGGCTCAGCCGGCTGCACAGACAGCTATTCCGATATTCGCGAAAATACCATATTCACCGCTCTTAGCAATTTATGCTGCCTGTAAAATCATCGTCATCTTAAAGGTCTATAACTTAACAAAACAATCGAGAAGTTTTTCCCGCAGGTACGAAAATGTGCTCAACGGAGAGTAGAGTAGTGCAATTAATGCGCTACCCTTTACTTACAAGTTTGGTAATATTGTTATAATCGGTAATTGTCAGAGACCAAACTGCATAATAGATTTTAATTTTTTATATAAATAACTTTATGTAAGTTATCGTATGCCTGTGAATATAAAGTGTCAGCAGAATACCAAAGGTAAATACCTATAGATGATTTTGATATTACCCGATAAACATTTGGAGATATATTTGATACAATTGCATGAAATGATTATTCTAAAGATCAACGCTTACTCATTGAGCCGACTAAAATATCAACCAAACGATAAATGACATTTTATTTCACACAAATCTTCACCTTTACTCATTTAGAAACCGTTAATTAACACAGTTTAGTTTCTTTTATTAACAATCACAGTTCTAAGTCTTCCTTATGGAGTAATTTTACAAAAATTTATAGCAACTTAAGAAATGTCGACCAATAAAAATCTTATTAATAAAAGTTGTAAGCCCTTTGCAATAAATTATTAATTTTTGGTTTGCAAAATTTCCCGGATAAAACTCCCAGTAACATGGAGAATGAAACTAGACGGGAACTCCCCGCGTGAAACTTATGGAATACGAGTTTTTATACTTTCAGTACTTCTACAAAATAACTACAAATTCATATTTGCTATAATGCTTCATACAGGGCAACTATGTGAGCGTTAGCGAACTTGATCATCACATGTTTTCTTAAGGAAGAGGCTCATTAACACACAAATCTGTAAGATTTAACTACAACGAATATACGCAATTAAGCACCGTATATAGAAACTGGTTCATCTGGTTTAGTAAACGCCGATTATGCAATACCCCATAGTACGAGTAACTAACTGCGAGTTATGGATAAAGATTTGGGCCCAAAGAGTTATTTAATGCCGACGTATCCCTTATAAAAAATGATGGTAATGTCCATCGATGTTAGAAGTTTAAAAATACAGCAGATGTGCTTGAAATAAAACGGGTATACATATGTGGCGAAACTAGAAAATATTTATATATTACGGGTCATGTTCATAAAGAAGATTTTATAAGAAACGTATTCGTGAAGAGTTTTTCAAATATTGAATAAATAGCTGATTTCTGTCTATTATTATATTTTCCAACACTGTTTACACTGTTATTCCAAATTTTCTATTCTTTGTTGACAATATGACAAACAAGGTATTAAATATACTGGAATATTTAATAATAATTTTTCAAAAATAGGAGATGGGTTTGTAGAATAGCAAATTACAGTTTATTTAATTTGCATTCGTGAACAATTAATTATTTTGAAGAAAAATTGTAAGAAGAATATTTCACAAAAGATATAATCACATGTGGAAATTGATATAAACGTAAAATTCTAATGAGAACATTGCTGCAAAATTTCATACAATTGCAGACATTGCCACAATAATTTGTCTAAAATAGCTTTACAAAAGGATAAATTCTTCAACAGTAATGACAAGCTTATAAAGCGTTCAATAAGCTAATTTTTGGTTAATGAATATAATGTGAAGCCATTTTCTTATTAAATCTGTAAAATGTTGTAAACCTTTATAAATACGGTCCTGTATACGTAACGTTCGTTGCCTCCACAATCAAAAAATGCATCTACGATATATAAACTACACCAAAGCTCAAGAAAAGATTCCTTGGAGAGTTTCAAACTAAAGTGTGTTACGTGCTCCCCAAAATGGCGCTTTGGCAGATCTTTCAGCTGCTTACAGTCATCCCAACCCCTCCACCTTCACCCAGGGAAACAAACAAACAAAAATTGGTAACTGCAGTACAAACAAACACTACAAAACACTGAATACACCTTGTATAGAGAGAATTTGATAGACACATTCCCACACTATATCCCGCTCTTCCATGGTCCATTAGATTGCCAAGTAGTATTTTTTTCAAAATTGTAATGAACCCCATTTCATTACACACGCACACTCACCTCACTTAGCCCGTACCATTCGGTTATTCCCTCCTTCCATAAAAGCTTACCACATCAACATTTGTCTTTTTTGATTATAACGCATTTATTGATGTTAGCTTCTTTTTTTTTTTTTTTTTTTGTTCTATTCTTAACCTAAACATACATTAACAAACGCTAATAAGCTATTAACTCCAGGAAAACTTTGCTTGCGAGTCATTCATTCGGATCTATCTTTTTCGCTCGAAAGCGTTTTATGGCCCTTTCGCGGCCCGCCAGATCTACTCTAACCCCCAGTTAAAAGAGCTCTTTGAACTAGATTATGGATCTCCTTACTTTTCTTAGATACCGAAATAAAAACAATTACTCCAAATCGCTTCCCACCCGATTTCGGTAAACCTTACACT